>JAUBOD010000174.1:1010325-1148430 GCA_032353885.1 Nothura maculosa
CCGCGCGCCGCCAGGGGGCGCCGCGAGCCCGGGCAGCGCCGCGCGGCGCGGGGCGGGACGGAGCGGGGGCAAGAACGGGGCCTAGAACGGGATCTAAACGCGTGAGACCCCCCCATAGAGCTGGTACCGGGGTCTAAACGCGTGAGACCCCCCCCATAGAGCTGGTACCCGGTGCGGGGGGCAGGTGCCGCGGGGCAGCTCCGCGCTGGGCCTGTGCGCGCCCTGGGCCGGGGCACAGGGCGACACTGGACCAAAGTGCTGGAAAGTGTCGGCGCTGGCACCTGCCAATGGTTTATTACACACATCACCCAAACCGAAGGGTTTTGAGCATATTTCATAAAAGCCATTACCTGCTACTCTGTGTGTGTGTCCCATTTGCAATGTGCCCATGGTCTCTGCAGTGCAAAGAGGCTGAGACCATCCCTCTCCAGAGAGACTGAATGATTTGGTGCTTTCAACTTATAAAGGGCCCTGGGGCCCTGGCTACTGCTCCCCCTGCAAATTCCCACCAGTGAGAGCACCTCCTTGCACTTCTGTCTTGTGCGTCCACGCACGAGTGGTGCCTACCGAGCACGTGAGGGGATCCCTGCAGGCCCCTGTTCCGCAGTGCTCAGCACCGCTTGCCTCCGTCCGTGACGCTCTGGACACGTCTTCCTCTTGCCTGTCCCTCTCCCTTATCCCTTATCTCGCCAGGCGCTTCCTGATGCACAAGGCCCAGGGAGAGCAGGGGCTGGGGGCAGCTTCCCGCTGGACTCTCAGCCATGGGAAGGATCTGGTAGGTGGGAGAACGGGCTGCGAGCACCAAGCTGGGTGCAATACTCTAAGGCGCAGCCCTCCCATAGATGTGTAACGTTACCAGTGACTGTTTCACTCCAGTTAGACCCACTGTTCCCCTTGCCTGTGCAGGCTCCCAGTGGTCCATGTTAACGACAGAGATACTTCCAGTGCCGTCAGGGTCAAAGCACCCATAGAGTCTTTGCAGTGATCTGTTACTGTGGATGCATTTGCTGCCCAAGCCTCTCCCTATTGTATTTTCAGTTAGGGAAAGCATTAAACACATTGCTCTGTGTTACAGCAATTTAATTTGCCACCCTTTAAGAATTTGCCCAGAAGCACTTACAGGTTCGCAGGGCTTTTCCACTGCTTTTCCTGTAGGTTTTCCTGTGAAAGTTCCAGCTACCTGGTCTGCAGCCCCAGGCTCTCTGAACAGAGGTTTCTCCTTCAGAAATTTCCATGTGAATTACTGACCTCTATTAGTGGGAACTTCTGACACCTGTCAGGGTATCCAACAAGGATCCAATCACCATGTTCTGTGACAGCTCTTTACAGAACTTGGATATCCCATAGAAAAAGCAGTGGCCCAAGATAATCTTTATTTTCCAGGATCTGCAACCAATTCATCAAATCAATAGAGAATGACTAGCCAGGAAATACCAAACACTCATGGAGAACTCCTGGAAAGGCAGTGGTCAGCAGCTCCTCAGGCATGCAGGGAAGCAGACTAGTGGGAAAGCACCGGTCAGTGCTCACAGCCCCTGCCCTGCAGCAGGCGCCCGTCCCGCCATCCCCCTGGCTTCAGGGCGGCTCTTGTCGCCCTGCGGCTGCTCCCGCTGCCTCCCTGCTCCTTGTGCTCCCTGCTCCGGCCTCCCCTCCGCTCCGGGAAATTTTCCGCCCGGGGTAGAAGGTATTTTGCTCATGTTGTCTTAGCTGCAGGCTCCGGTGCCAATCCTCAGGTGTCATCTCTGCAGCACCCGGTAGGGCAAAGAGCAGCGTGCAGATAAAGCCGGGATTGAGCAAGCTGCGGCTGCAAAGGCCAAGCATGCTGGGTCAGAGGTGAGCAGAAAATAAGCACAAGGCCAACAAATACCCGAGCATCCCTGTGTCACATGGGAGCAGGGGTGAGGGAGCGCTGAGCCAGGGCAGGACTCTGCTCTGCAGGAAAAGAGCGGCACGAGGCCGGGAGACGAGGCCGGTGCCCTGGTGTGAGCTGGGTCTAGAGAGGGGAAAGGCTGTGCCCGTGGGTTCGTGTGTTAACATGAGAAAAGGCTCAAGTCTGAGAACTAGGGGAGAAGGCAGGAAAGTCCCCCCCTTCCTGAGCTGAGACGCTGTCTCTATCTGATGTTTCACAAATTTATACGGCGGAGAGGGGTGGGTGGGAAGGAACACACTGATAGGCAGCCCCTTCCAGGGGAGCTCACGGGTTGTGCTGGCGTAAGGTTTGCAGCTATATAAAAACGGAGCTGTGAAAAAGAAGTGAAAAAAGGTATAAAAAGAAGTGAAAGGTAGAGCACAAACGGGCTTAGAAAACTTCCATTTCACCTGTCTATTTTGCAGCTTTTATCCCAGCAATGCTCTGCCTAAGCCAGGCCCTCAGCCCAAATTCCCCCCTATTCCCCCGAGATCGTCCCGCGCTTTCCCTCCACGTTCCTGTGCGCACGGACACAGCTCCCTCCCAAACCACCGCCCCCCCTCCTCTTCCTCACACCCAACACATGGGCTGCAAAGCCCCGTTCCCGGGCACAGGGCACCAGCTTCTGCCCTTGACGTCCTCCCTCTCTGCCCCTGGTGTCACGTTTTGGACTGTGGCTCTCTGGCTGTGAGACCCGCAAGGCGAATAACACAGGAGATCTGCACTGCTGATGCTACCTGCCTGCTAGCAAGGACTGCAAGGCAAATAATGCAAGTCTTGTGTCATATATAACAAGCACAAGCACCACCACAAATTATCACCAGCTTTTTTTTTTCTCTAGAGCACAGACCTCAGTTCATAGTTCTTATAAACTCTTCACTCTAACGTGTCACTGTGTGTCACTATTAAACTGGAATCTAAGTAATTTGCGGGCGATGCTGTCTCCATCCCCAGCCGACTAGTTCAGAAAAAGGCAATCAGGAAGTCGCTCGAAAGCAGCACTTCTCACCCAACGCCGACTCTGCCCAAGGCTGCTCCGCCAGGAGCCTCCTTGTAAAAGGGCTCCCGTCCTCAGCCATTCCACGGGGTGACACCAGGGCCTGGACCCCTCAGCTGGGAATGTCCCATCCTGGCACCTCAATTCCTACCTAAAGAGTTTCTCTATGGGGAAGGCGCTTCCAAAGCCCCATTTCAGGCCACACATTCGTTAGGGCAAGGGCAGAAACAATGTGAAGGAAACCGGAGGCACCCAAAGCAGCTCGCTGAACACCGGGGTTTGGGCAAGCGGCCGGTGCTGCCGGCAGGTTCCCACGAGAAGCTGGAGCGGATGCGGCCTCCCAGCGTGTGGACACTGGGCCCCGAGGCTGGAGGAAGTTGAAAGAGCGGCAGGGAGAGTGGGGAGGCCGGCGGGGCACGGGAAGGAGGCGACAGGCCGGGCATCCAACCTCAATTACCTTTCTGGCTGACGTGGGATCTCTGTGAGCACGGAATTACTCAGCCCCGGCCGGGAAGGGAGGTGTGGGCCCTGCCACCCCGATACCATCTCGTTCACATGAGGGTTGCACAGTTGTTGTGCCAGGGGAGCTCGGCCCAGGCTCGGAGCAGGATCCTCGAGCAGGAGGTGGGAGGCAGGAGACCCCCAACAACATCCCAGAGGCTCAGAGCGTCACCAGTGCAGTCTGATATCCAGTTTTAGCTAATGGTCCTGGCACGCCGGAGACCTGGCAAAGCCAAAGGGGCATCTAGGGGAGCCAGAGCTGCTTGTGAGCCCCGAGACATTCCAGAGGCTGAAAGGAAGGAGCCCAATTTCCACGAGTTCAGTTGCAAGGGCCAGTTAGGGCGGCCGTTGCGTGGAGCTGTCAGATGAGAATGCAGGATAAAGACCCAGAGAGGAGAGTAAACAGCCCGAAGAACAAGCCTTGGCTCAATACAACTTGCCAGCGTTTGCACCCAATCCAGATGTTTGTATTTGGGAGGGTAGGGGCTCTAACTGCAACCTGCAAACCAGACCTCTGGCCAGGCCCAGCTCCAATTTAATCTCTGATGCGCTCACCGAAGATTAGCTTGGTAGATAAAGATGGAACTAGAAATATTTGAAGTCTGCAAACCTGTTAGGGTACTTTAGTTATGGAAAGAAAAAGCCATTGAAAATGTGAAAAGAACAAGAAAAGAGAAGAAAAATAGAAAAGTCGGAGCAGCCTGGCGGTCTCTTCGGACTGCTGTCTACATTCTTCCTCTTTTCAAATTCAGAGGTTTGAACATTATGAACAGTTGACTGTTTAAATCATATAATGCAATACCTGTTCCTCTGGCTTAACGTTACAGTATTTCCCACACCGCAGGATTGCTTCACATTATTCTGAGAGGCAGTGTCATTTTCCCTGCAGTGCTGGGTCTTCTTTACTGAGGCGAAGGACACTCCTACTTCCTTTAATTATATGTTTTGTTTTAAATTAATGTCCTTTATTCTGGGGATGAATCACCAGCTTGTAGACAGGTAAATGTGGGAGTAAGGGAGAGAAAATATAAGTTTGATTCCCAAGGTGGGTGTCTTTAATTAAAACGGACATCAAGATTCTGTCTTCCTTCCCAAACTTACCCTGCGAACCCAATATCGCGGTCCCGGTGGACTCCATGTTCCCTGCACGTCTCGCGCTCCCTTTCTGGCTCGCTTTGAACGCAGCCCTCTTTGCTTTTGGAGCCCGAGTTCCCTATCGCTCGTGTACCCTCGGAGTTGCACCATACCCTGTAAAGTAAATATGCCCAGACAAACTTTAAGGGCACCATCCCCGTGCGAGGAGGTGGGAGCGCGCGGGGCTCACTCGGCTCCCTCAGCCCGCCGAGGCAGCCGGGGCAGCGCCGTGTCCGGCTCCAGCTCCGTTTCACCGAGTTCCCCGCTCGCTCTTGTAAAGCGGTTCGGAGCACGTCTCCATGGGACAGCTCTGCCTGCCAGTGGGATTTACTTAATCAAGCACTGGCCGGAGAATAGCAGGATCTGGCTTCTATTTGCAGCTTTCTCCCTGCCTTGGCAAAACAGCTCGGAAAAATCTCGCCTGCCTTGATTTCCCCAAGGGTAAAGCAGGACCCAGGCAGGATTTGCACCCAGCTCTGCACAGCACTGCCAGCCCTGCGGCCTTGAGCCCTACCCTCAGATGTGACACAGCCAAGCAGGGGTCAAGGCGGCAGCAGGACCCCATGGACACCCGCAGACCCTTGGGGCACCGAGCAGTGCTGGTCACCGTCGCGTTGTGAGCGCCTCAAGACGCGGCGCTGGCGGCGAGGCCGGCTGCTCGTGGCCTTACCTGCGGGCCCGCGGGCCAGGGCCCTCCCTCGGCAGCTGCCCCGCGCCGCCGGGGTGGCTCGGTGCAGCCGCACACACCCCCGGTGCCTCCTGCGGGGCCCGCGCCAGCGGTTGCGAAGCGTGCAGCGTGGCAGGCGGCCAGGCGCTGACGTTCCTGTTGCTATGGGATCCACCGCCCCTATAAATAACTGAGCAAAGGAACTTTCCTAAGTCAGAGACTTTAGGACACGGGACCCACAACCAGATGGTCCGGAGGCGAAAGGCGGGCTCGAGCAGCAGCGGCAGGAGCAGCCGAGCCCCGTCGAGCCGCAGCTCCTGAGGCAGCACCGCGGGCAGCGCAGCCGGGGGCCGTGCCCAGAGCCACGGACTGAGGCCGGCTCTGGAGCCCCCCACCCCAAGGGCGGCAGCTCGATCCTCTGCCGGGGGGGCCCCCTGCGCCGTTTCCTCCTCCCCGCATCGCCCTTTGCTTTCATGCAACGCCTGGTGGCCTGGGACACAGCATGCTTCCCCATCCAGCCGCCCGCCTTTAAATCCATGGAAGTGGCTAATTTCTACTACGAGGCGGACTGTCTGGCTGCTCTGAACAAGCTGCACCCGCGGGCGGCCGGCGGCCGCGCCGTGAGCGAGCTCTCCGTGGGGGACCACGAGAGAGCCATCGACTTCAGCCCCTACCTGGAGCCCGCCGCCGCGCAGCCGCCTCCTCCCGCGGCAGCAGCAGGGGGCAACTTTGAGCCTGCCTGCAGCGGCGGCCAAGATTTCCTTTCCGATCTCTTCGCCGAGGACTATAAAGGCAGCAGCGGCGGCGGCAAGAAGCCCGACTACACCTACCTCAGCCTCGGGCGCCACGGCGCCGGGCAGGCCCACAAGCCGGCGCCGCTGCCCGGCTGCTTCGCGCCGCACGCCGCGGACACCAAGGTGGAGCCGGTCTTCGAGAGCCTGGACTCGTGCAAGGGGCCCCGCAAGGAGGAGGGGGGCGCGGGGCCGGCGCCGGGGGGCATGTCCTCCCCCTACGGCAGCGCCGCGCGCTCCTACCTGGGCTACCAGTCGGTGCCGAGCGGCAGCAGCGGGAACCTCTCCACGTCGTCCTCGTCCAGCCCCCCCGGCACCCCCAACCCCTCCGAGCCGTCCAAGTCGGCCGCGGCCGGCGGCGGCGGCTACTCGGGCGCCGCGGCGGGCAAGAACAAGGCCAAGAAGTGCGTGGACAAGCACAGCGAGGAGTACCGGCAGCGGCGCGAGCGCAACAACATCGCGGTGCGCAAGAGCCGCGACAAGGCCAAGATGCGCAACCTGGAGACGCAGCACAAGGTCTTGGAACTGACGGCCGAGAACGAGCGGCTGCAGAAGAAGGTGGAGCAGCTCTCCCGGGAGCTGAGCACCCTCAGGAACTTGTTCAAACAGCTGCCCGAGCCGCTGCTCGCCACCTCGCCGCGCTGCTGACCCCCGCGCGGGGCGAGCGCCCTCCGTCCACCCCCCTGCTGCCGCGGAGCCCGGCGGCCGCTCGGTTTGGTTGTCGCTTTTTCCTTTTATTTTTATTTTTTTGGTCTTTTTTTCGGTTTTTCTCGCGCCGGCGAGAGCCCCCCCCCCGGGCCGGGCGGGCTCGGCGGGCTGCGGGCACGGGGGGTTATTTAAAAGAGCGAGAGGAGAGCGAGGGCAGAGTGATGCAATCCGCGAAGCATGGCTGGGAATGCTGTGTACATGATGCAATCTCGTGTAACTGTCAGTCATGAATTGAGTAATCTGTTAAAGATGTTCCTACGTTTGTTTTTTTTTTATTATAAAGAATAATCTATTTCTATAAGAAAATACATATGTATATTTTGGGATCTATGCATTCTTGCTACATTTGAAGCATTAATGAACAATTTTAATAAACTTTATGACTAGGTTAAAAAAAGAAGGAGCTTGTTTTATTCGGAGGGCATCTTTAAGTTAGACTGGAGGCAGAGCTGAAAATCTAAGTGAATCCAGCTCAGTGCTGAGGGCAGGGACCAGGAGTTTGGTTTGTCTTTTGGCTTCTTTTTTTGTGACTCAGCAAAAAGAAAAAGAAAACAAGCAAAACAAAACCAAGGGAAAACCGGAAAGAGCGGAGCTGGGAGCTTTAGCCTGTCCTTTCTTCTTGCCTTTTTTTATTTCCTCGTACACTTGCCATGGCTGCGGCGCGGGGTTGCTTGGGAGGAGGTGTTTGGTTTTGCTTTTTTGCACTTCTCCCTGTCCTTGATGCGTAGAGTGAGATCCGCCGGCCAAGCCGTGACCAGCGTTTGGCAGAGCAAGTGCAAGTCCAAGGGGGAGGGAGGGTGGAAAAAACAAGGCAGGCAGGCCGGCCAAAATGAGGGTTTCTTTCTTGCTTTCTGTCTCTCTTGAGCGTCTGTTCTCCAAGTTACGATTCAGCATTTCTTATGTTTGCAGTTTACAGGACTAACCACGGAAAGTAGCGTTTCTGTTGGCCGTCGCTAACTCGGTGGTGGCTCAGGAGGCTCGCAGGGAAGCCGGCCAGGTGAGAGGCGCATCAACAGCTCTCCCTGCTACTTCCCCCTGAAACTTGAAAACATCGTGTCTCAAAGCAGGCGTTTCTGCATGGAAAGGTGTTGGTTTCTGCGTGCGCGGGGCAAGGAGGAAGTTTGCAGCAGCCACTGCTCTGTTTTGGGGAGCCAAGGCCGCCGTGTGTGGGTTCCTGGCTCCCGTCTTGCTGCTCTGGGGCTGCTGCGAAGAGTCAACGGGCTCGAGCCTGGCGGGAGGGAGCTGAGCAAAGCTCTTACTCAGCAGTTTCCATTTTCCTGTTAGGCCAAATTTAAGCACTCAGTTTTCAGATTCAGACTCCTCATGCCCTGCAAAGATACTTCCTAGCTGTATACTCTGTTTGACAGTAGAATCTCTATTCAGAGTTTTCTCTTTGAAATAAAACAGTAGGTTTGAATTTGTATATCCCAGTATAAAGAGCAATGGAGAGCAGAAGAAACTCTTGCTTTTGACTGCTTATTTGTAGCGTTTCTTTAAGCAAAGCATGTGTTCTGCTGCAGGAACTGCTCTACATTTTTGACACTTAAGATCGTATCATTCTCCGGCAGGTAAAGCTCCCGGAGCGCTCCCTGCACTTTGCTTTGCATTTCCCGCTCCCGCTACGCCGCTCCTGCCAGGAGCTGCGCGGGCAGGGTAAGAAGGGATGAGAAACAGATTTATCTCCTTTTTTTAACGCTTTTTACTTGGTATGGGGAGTCCAGCGCCCTGTACGAAGGCTCGGCGCGGACCTCCCCGCAGGCAGCTGGGCTCTCGCCCGCGCCGTCCCTCGTGACCGTCGTTTCCCGGCCTCCTGATTCTCCCGTCCTCGTTACGAAACTGCTCCTGGTGCGAGGCTCCGTGTTCGCGGCGCGGTGGAGGCCGGGCGCGGTGGAGACCGGGCGCGAGCGCAGCCTCCGCAGGCGGATTCCTTCTCCTCTTCATAAGCTCGGTTTGTGGAGGCTGGGAGGCAAGGGAGATTGGAAGATAAGATGTACTAAAGGTATTTGTATTTGTTTAAATTATAGTCCAGTTCTGGAGATAGAGCATGAATGAGCTAATCCTCGTCCTTAAACTTTGCCTGCTGCAGCTAGGAAGAGTCGGAGCTGCGTGCGGTTGCAATTTAAAGAATGATGTTTAAATTCCTGCTGTATTCCAGTGTATCTCCTAATTTGGGTTATAGATTTCTCCTTCTGGAGGGACCTTGTGCAGCACTGAGCCTTTGTCAGAAAAATACAATTTCAGATGGAAAGCAGAGGACATAACTGCACCAATTTTACTCTGGTCTTAGAAGGAATTTGTGAAAGATTCAGAAAGAGAATTTCTGAATCCTTCCTTTTAAATCTGGGGTTAGCCTTATAACCTACCCTTTAGGAGCTTTGTAGCACTTTTACATGCACAGAGGTCACAAAATACCCTACTTTTAAAAAAAAAACAGAGTACAAAAAAAGCCCCTTGCAATTAAAATTCTTCCTAGAGAAAAAGAAAAAAAATTGGAAATGAATCTGAGACAACTCCAAGCACTCAAGGAGACAAAAGATTCAAAAAACTTTTCAAATCACAGGGAGGGAATTGGAAAATCCCTGTCCAAACACTGTCTCAGCTCCAAATATTGATATAGCTTCACATTACAAATACGATTCTGTTGGTTGAAAGCATCGCTTGGTGTATCTCGGCTGGTTTCTTACAGGATTTCTTTGTCCTAAATCTTCTCAGTCCTAAATCAACTTAGTACAAGTTGTCATAGGACTTTGTGTGTGTATATACTCAAGCAAACCATGCTTGAGTTATGGCAAATGATTCTAGTTTTCTGCTTTGAAGCTTGTGGAGGTTTATACACAACATTCGCTGTAGCCTTTGTTTTCCTCTTTCACTTTGTTTAGTTCATTTACTGATTCATATAGGTCTTTCTCACTACTACTGAATTAACCAAATTTCCTCCTATGCAGAAATAAATCTAGAAGGTCAAATCCCTACTATTGACAAAACAGTTTTATTGTTTGCTAGGTATTTCAAATCAATCATGTTTAGTTCTGCAAAAGAATTTTTATGTACTATTTTAAAACAAAAATAATTAAATATACTGACCATTACTAACTTGTTAGCAGTTCTGTGTATTAATACAGATTATTATTTTCTGCTTTCTTTATATGCCCGAAGTATCCTTGTAGCTCTGGCATGATACATTGCTTTTCCCACTGCCTTCCATTTATCACCCTTGGAAGATGCTGGAAAAGTTGCACTTTCTTCTGTACTGATTATTTAACTTCTATCAGATAAAATCACACACGTGCCACACAGGATTACCGAGCTGGGAGACTCAATCACATTTGGTAAGTGTGGAGTTTCTTCCTCTTGTTAAAATCCTACATCTGCCTTCAGCTATTGGGATGACAACCTGGAAAAGCTGTAAGTGATGTAACGACCACCTCCAAATGTTTGTGCAGTTTTTACCTTTACAGTTGTGTTGCTAGAACAACTGTCACCAGTGTAGATGTGCATGTTGGTCCCGACCCGATGCCAGCACAGCAGCAGTTGTGATCTGCAGTAGATCTCTCACTTTCACAGAACAGATCCAAATTCAAACTTCATTTGTTCTAAAATTTTCACTGATTCGTAATATTTAGCTCCAACTATTTTTTTCAATCTAATTACAGTCCAAGATACTGGTCTATATCCAGTTTTGGCCTTGCCCTATCCCATCTGCTCTTGCCTTGGCATTCCTATATCACACATTCCACAGCTATCACAGCACGTTCTCACAATTTAGAGTCTTTAAACCTGAGGTTTTATTTAGGCCTTATTCTATAATTCCAAGTGATTTACAGAATAATGAGTCCTCCAAGGCCTTGCACGTCCTCTCCGTGCAGCACAGGGAGAACCCCAGACCTGCTTGGACGGGCTCTCCCACAGCCAGCTCTGTGCATCACCCAGGCAGGGTGAAAATGGGTGTTTTGAGGGAGGCTACAAAATCGGGAGCTTCCCATCGCCACACAGAGCACGCGCCCTGCCGCGTTTGCTCTCCATAAATACCTCGGGCTTACTAGTACATCGCAATAGCAGTTCATTAAGCCTGTGGTATGTAGTTCATGGATGTTGTCTAGAAATGACAGCAGCAAGAAGCAAAGCATCTTGCATATAACACAAAATCCCTCCAGCGCCCGATCAAGCTCCATGGAAGCTGCTGAGCTCCTCCGAGCTCCGAGCAGAGGAGCTCGGCTCTGGAAACGCTCGACACGGTGACACGATAGGAATAGATCTTGTGCGCAACATGATGAAACAATTACTTGGCTGCAGTAATTCAGAAAGGGAATCACAAGAGCAAGCGCAAGTGCCCGGAGCCTGGAGCAGCAGCCTTGCAGGGGGCTGCTCCTCACCCGGCCGTGGGGACCCCGACCCGGGGCAGGATGTTTTGGGCACTCATTTGGCTGGATGTCTTGGGCAGCCGCTTGCCACCCTTCTGCGAGCCTAGGTGGAAGTGTAAAACTTCAGATTCAGATTTCAGATTCTGTCTTTGTTGTTGCTTGTAGGCCAGAAAATGAAGCTATTGCTTGAAATACAGAAGGCCACAAAATGAAGCTAGAATGTAATATCTAAGCATGCCTATCATTACGCATGTCTATCATTAAATGTACAGGAGCAGAATGCACTCTATGCGTTAACTTGACACCACAGGATGAATTCAATTAGAAAAAACAAAAAAAATGAAGAGTTGGTTGTTAAAGGAAGGCAAGATGGACCTTGCCTTGGGGTTGTCTCTTGCACCCAGCATGACACAACCCCAGCTCGTGGTGCCAGCTCTATGGAGGTGCCTTCCAAGCAGCTTTGCCTTCCTGCTGCTGAGTTATTGCTCACTGGTCATGGTGGCAGAACGTATTTCTGTGCTCCAAGTTCAGAATAGAGCTGATTGCTGGGTTGAGTCCCTAAATGCGAAGGAGGCAGAAGGCAGCTGAAAAGACTTTAGCCCTTGTGTACACAGTGCCCTTAAACACTTGCAATGCAAATTATATAGCTGCAGATTTAATTAATACACAATACTGACAATTTCTGAATGCAGAAATTAAGACGCATGAGACGAAGACTTGAGCTTTGGCAAAAGCATGTGAATTGAAAGACAGTTTCTGTTCCTGTTTTTTTTTTTTTTACCAGTTTATTGTCTCTTTAGATGGTCTCCTAGTCCCTAAATGTCACAGCAGCTCTATGCACATATGTGTCTCTAATTACGAGGCAGTTGCCATAGCTGCAGGTGTATTTGCCTATGATATATTTAGATCCTGATCTTACACATGTGCTTCGTTTTATACATGTAGCTGCAGTGATTTCAGTGGGACTATTATTACTCACATGAGTAATGATAAATGCATAGATCTGTATTTACATGGATGTATTTACATGGATCTGTATATACATGGATCTGAGCTCAAGGTGTCTCTGGGAAAATACATCCTGCTCCGTTTCACCTGCCTGCCCTGGTACATTTTGAGCACTTTCACACCACATGTATTTCATCTCTAGGGAGCTACCTGTGCACAGGGGCTGCTTGGCAGTATCTGTGCAAGGGGAGATGACAGGGGCTTCAGCTGCCAGGCCCCTGGTTATTCCTGTGATGCAGCTGTGACAGAGGCATCAGCCCAGGGACAGAAAATGCAACATAAAAACTGGATGTCCAGAAAAGATGCACCCAAGCAGTCCAAAAAGGAAAACAAAACAATTCCTTCTCACTGTGCCGGAGCAGCCCATCCAGTCTGTGTGCAGTTTCAGAGCGCGGTGTTAGTACCTGGCTGGGGATGAAAGGGATCTTAAGCAATAATCCTCGCCACATCAGCAAGAGCCGCTGCCAACAGCCATGGACTTCTGCGGGCTGGAAGACAACTGATAAAGCAGATGCCGAGAAAAGTAATGGTTCCTGCATTGGGCAATCTCAGTGCTACTAATGGCTACTGGAAAATGTTATTTTTATTTTATTTCTGCAGTTGCATAAGCCTGATTCTCTAAAGGTTCACACTGGCATGGTGTTTGTACGTGGCTCTTTATGGCAAAGCATTTTATTTAGGTAAGCAGATACTTTACAGGGGAAAACCACTACTCCTTGGTAGTTGTCGCTCTGTCAATCATGCGTGCGAGTCAATTGTGTCCTTGTCCAGAATTAGCTCTTACGGATTTTGGTTTGTGGATTATGTTGCACTCGGAATAGGTGGGAATGATGAAATCAAACCTGCTGTAATACAATCCAGTGTCTAGTTCTAGGGGAGACAGTTCATGAGACAGGTTGGCAGTTGGGAAAGGGTTCAGCAAAAAGGACTAGAAAGCAGATCTCAACACAGTGAAGAAGCCTCAAGAGAAGGAAGTGATACCACCCAGCACACGGTTCTGGGAAGGCTACGGCAAGTTGTGGCACTGATGGGAACCGTGTCCAGCAGACAGGCTAGGGGCGCTGAGCTATTTTCCCACTGACCTCACGGTAACATGAAGTGAAAATCCCACTGCAGTGTTTCCTGCCAAGTCTTTAAAGACAAGAAGAAGAAGAAAAAAAGGCTCCCGCTCCTGCATTTTGTATTAATTCACTAGCAGGTGCTCTTCTGCACGAGCCCTGCGAAAGCTTTATTACCAGAGGTATACTAGCTATTAAACAGCCATAAGCTTAAACTGCTATTTACTGTAGGCCTGTGCCTTTTTATTGCACACAGAGAGGGAACTCCCTTCTCAGCCCTCCAGGTGGTCCCTCCAGGGCAGGGTTGAGGTGCATTGGTGAGAAGGGGTGGGGTTGGGTGGGAGAGGCTTTCATTGCTGCCCTACCTGTTCTGGGCATAAATTGAAATGATCGGTCTCCAAATCCTGCCAATTAGGCATGCTTTACTGGCATTAGAGTCCCTTTACAATGATAGCTACAATTAAAATGTTTCTCTTTAAAAAATAAGGCAAAATCTGCCTTCTTGAACTCCTAGAGCTGGGATAACACGGGGCTGGAGGGTCTCCTGGCCTTATCCAGCCAGGCAGGAGCAGGGCAGCATCCTGCAACACGGGGTGGCTGGGGGACAAACACCTCCTAATGTGCTTACATACCCGCTCCCGGCAAGAATTGTGCACTAGGGAGCCCATGGAGTTGGTTTGGAGAGGGCAGGCTGCACTATCCCTCCCTTCTCCCCACTGCTCCAGCGCAGCATTCAAGGCAGGATTAGATGTGAAAAACAACAGTGTAATCCACAGGCTCCACCTGCCAACGGAGCTCCTCCTATTCGGGAGACAAAGTCAAGATGCCTTTCAGAAGCCTACGGGGCTGCGAACAAGGTCAGTACCTGTGGTCTCACCGTTGCCCTTCTAATCAACACGTTCCTAAAAAGAACAGGCAACCTCTCCTTGGTTTCTGCACACTGCGGCAGACACTGCTCTTTTCTTCACGCATTGCTCCCACTCCAAGGGTTATCTTGGTTACTACAAGGTCCAGAAATTACAAGGTTGTTTTTTTCCTTAAAAAAAAAAAAAACTTTATGCAGCATGTGCTTCTGTCTGGGAAAATACCGGTGCACTGGGCTGCCCTGCAAAAGCATAAGCTGGTTTCACCCTCAGCTGCCTTCAGTGAAGAAGCGAAGACCATCTCTCCTTACTCCTTTCGCATGAGCCATCCTCACCACTTATGTGTTTCTTCTCTTCTGGTCCAAAAATAAGATACCAGTGTGTCATTGGTGGAGCCCAGTGTGGTACAGGATCTACTGCAAATATCCCGTGCTAAATGTCCAACCCAGCTGGTTGCCCTTCCGCCTCTGCTACAGAGACTCTGCCCCATCTTAGCTAGGCAGGAACACACTGGTTCTGGAGCAAGGAAAATGAAGTGCTGCAAACTTGTTCTATGATCTTGGGCAAGTTACTTTAGCTTCCAATGAAGATGAAGTATCTTTTGATATCTGAGTATCTTTTTATTTCTAAAAAGATACTTCCCGGATGTGGGAGAACAGAGGAAGGGTATCTAAGTATGTTTGTTTAAAGAGTTGTGAAACATGAGATAAGAGACACTGGCAATACCATTTATTCATTAATTAAAATCTGTAGCCAATGCTAAAACTATGAATGAGTCAGACAGGGAAAGTTTTCATTTTGCAGTCTGCTCGTGGGACAGTCTTCTGGTGAAAATAGCTGGAAGCACAACCGGCCCTCACGCCGAGCACTTCCTGGCATTAACCTGACCACGTTGAATTTGGCTCATTATATATGTAAAATAGGCAGATGCTATTAGAAAGTAATTTTTGGACCCAGGGAACAGAGAAACCTATTCTGCATGATGACATCTCCTGCAGAGGCCGTATTTTTATCATGCCTCAGACTTTTTAAGGTGACTGAAGTAACCCACAAAGTTGGGTTCTACCTGCTAGTGTCTCCCTTGAAATGTGAGGTCTCTGTTCACACAATTTCACTGATTCCTACACTGATTTTCCTGTCAAATTCCCTTCAACAGTCTGCAATTCCTGATGTTGGTGGGGAGAGTCACAGGTTTATTAAGTGCCTAATAATATGCTATTCAGGGACAACATGTAATGATAATAAAATGTCCGTATAATTTTGCCTGACTCATCAATTGACATGGAAAAAGGAATGAACGGTGTTCATACAAGTACCTGTAACAGGCTGACAGAAAGGTTTAATGAACAAAGAAACTAGCAGTGTTTTGCACTGTTAAGTATTTTGCAGGGCAGAAAATTAATTATGGGTGAGGAGGAGCGCGTGCCAGCCAGGCTCCTTCCGCAGCCCCGGCATCGCCACCACCACCTCTGAGCCTCAGCCCTGGGTGTGAGCGAGCAGCTGTGGCGAGAGGTTTCACCACTGCAAAACCAGGCAAAGCTACCTTTTCCATCTACAAAAAACACATTTTTGCAGATTATTTATATCTTTTAGCTTTTTATTCTTGTGATTTCATTATTTGAGATGAAATGCTGCAGCTGGGTCTCTAGGAAGGCATATAAATCCAGAGTCTGCATCGACCCCAGACTGATGATCTGAGATGTGGCACTGAGGCCCACGATGAGAAGCCGCAATGCCATGAGCTGAGGGAAGCAGAAAGCCCTCGGCGCTGCTGCCGCCAGTGAGGCTCAACGTGCACGGGCCAGTTGCTGCTGCCAGATCCCGCTCTGGCCAAGCCTGGGTGAAAGGTCAGGCCCGAATTAGGAAGCAAATGATTGAGCTACCGGCGTTGCAGCAACCGAAGAAACTCTCACCGACCAATTGACTAAGAAAGTGGGGTATCATCCCTAGCTTTTGGCAACTCTTTTCTCATAATTAACCTTTATTACGCTGGTCACCTCCAAACCAAACAAACTCCCAGTTCAGTTGCGAACATAAAAGACATCAATTAGGTTTATGTAAGAGTCTTGCAAAATATGAAATAATAAAAGCTGCCACCAAACCAGAGCAGGCACAAAATTCATGACCCCACAGCATGTTGGCCTCTCGAAAGGCCAAAGCCTGGTTGCCTGCAAGAAATTACCTATTGCCCAGCCACAGTGCCCGCCCTGTGCGCCTGCTGGGCTGGGAAGGGGGCACCGCTGGATATTCTGTTTATCTAAATCTCATGGCAAGGCTAAGGCTGGCACTTACCTGCCTGAATCACCAACTACTAAAATTTAAAAGCTTGCATATGCAAATCACTAATTAAATATATTAGCATAGCCAGTTACCCAAACTGTAATCTTAATCGTATCTCCCAGTTAGGCATGCGATCATACACCCCTTCGGCAGATTTGCATTCGTGAACATGGTTTCCTGGGAGGAAGGTCCAGAATTGAGACTAGTAACCGATTTTTCCCAAGGTTGTTCCAGGAAGGAAGAAAAAGAGAAATGAGAATACGCTGAGTGTCTTCCTCTCCCACAAGTAAGGGGAACTGGGGCAGAACCAGGCCCTGATGTGGAGAGCAGAACGACAACCAGAGGGGCGAGGGGGTGAGTTCGGCTGGCTCGCAGTTAATCTAGTGCCCATCTTTGTGACTCTTCGACCCAAACAGCACAGCTCTTCCCTCTATTGGCAAATAGGCAGACAGAGGAGAAGACTATGTGCCAGATTTTGACTTTATTTACATTGAATTAACTGAGATTAGAATCTGAGACTAGAAATTTTCTTTATACAGTTACAAATAGCTATATTATGCAGTTTTAAGGGGTTAAGAAAAGGAGGAAATCATAACCACAGAAGTCATAAAGGCAACTCATCCCAAGCCAAATAGTTTTGTTTCTAACGCAGGGCTTTAATTATAACATGTCATATAATGATGACATAGTGCTATAATAGGCAAATATAATGCATTAATCTGATATTATATTTTGGCTTTAACAATAGGTGCAGTGAACCAGCCTTAGTGGATAACTCATTCAGAACCTATCTGCACACTCCACCTAGATACTTATCTGCTTCTTTAATTAAGTGGAGGGAAACTTCTTGAGGCCATACCCATAAAGCCAGTCTCTGATGATAGCAGAGTTACTGGAAGCCTTTGGTAATCGCTTACTCCCACGTACTGTGGTTAGCTTCCAACTTGGGCTCTTTCCTTCTTACTTTGGAGCCACCTATTTTTTTCCGAGTATAAATCTAACACCAAACAGGGGGAAAAAACACACCGTCATTAGCCTCCTCAGGACTAGATGAGGCTTCCTGATTGGAGAAGTGAAAAACAGGGCCATGGCAAGTTTTGCTTTCAGCAGTGTGTTTCTCGAAAGGGTAGCACCATGTGGCATCATGGGCACCGTGTGGCCAGGGTCACCTTTCCCACTCACTAATGCAAGTGCCACAGCCTGTCCTCGGCGTGCACTTACTGCAGAGATTACAGCAAGTGACTGCAGTGGAAACAGGACGGGGCCTGGGGATAAGATCAGCCTTCCTGATCCAGCAGGCACTGTGTGACTTTGCATACTCTGAAAACAACCTTCATTTCTAGTTCTTGAAGCATAACGAGCCTCTAGGATTTGCATGCTAAGCACCTAAGATATTCACGTGGAAAAGGTGCTTCTCTGGGATGCAGTGCTTGCTGCCCATGAGGGACTTGGGAAAGAAAAGCCCTCTGTGGTCTGCTTAACACCCAGCAATGGTAAAGGCCGGGCATGTAAACAGTGTGTGAGGAAAGCGCCGAGGCAGCGATCTGGAGGGCACGCCAGAGAAGTTCCTGATGTACCAGGCGCATGTCAGGCGCTATGGCCCTTGCATCAGAACGAGGAGGCTGCCGTGAAGCGGCGGCTGCGGCCGCGCGGGCCGAGCCCGGCTCGCAGGCCCCGCCGCCTCCGCCTCCTGCCCCCTCTGCTCCCCCTGCTCCCCGCCTCGCCGCCCAGCGTGGCCGGTCCCAAAGGGGCTGCCGGCGACCTTGGAGCAGATCGTGCGGGGAATGTCACGGCAGGGCTCCTTCGTTTTATGGTGGCGCCTAGATAATACGGTGATGGGTACTGAAATGCTGAAAAACAGACAGACAGATAGCTAGATAAGATTAGACGTATAAGTAATTTAGCCAGTCATCATACAGAGCAGCTGACATAAGTTCATTTGTAAAGCCAACTGCAAAAATTGCCTTAGAAGTCCTGACATTTTAATTCTGTTGAAAGATAGACCTTTGATCTGAATTGTTTTGGTGGCATGTACATTATTTGAATGGAACTTCACCTGACCAGGTAATACCAGACCGGTCATTCCTGGCATATTATTGTCACAGGGGAACAGTGTACATGCAAATCCAGCTCTACTGATAGCTCAAGGGCAGGCAGATAACTGAGCATCGTGGTACAGATACGGCCTGAGAGCATGATCACCACCTTGTGCTGCTGATACACAGAATGAATCATGGCTAATAAAAGGCTCAAACTGCCCTATATATGACTAAACGTTACCCCAACAAGCTTTTCAATTAAGTATGTCTAGAAAATAAAAGGCGAGAAATTATTAGATAAGTGTTATTGCTTCTCTTTTCTATTAATATTTATATATTTATTTATGCAGGGGAGGGGACTGGAGACGAAGGAGAAATAAAAGAGACCTGTCAGATTCACTGTTGTTTACGGACAGTTTTACATTCCAACTCTCATGCACTAGTAAAACACCAAGGTGTTTGTATTGCATCCATTGCAGGGAAAATTACTTGTTTTTTCCTTTTTTTTTTTAATCTAGCATTAATAAATAATTCAACGACACTTCCTACGGCAGTTTATTTTTGAAGTAGGTTATTTGTTTAAGCTCTAACCTGGGACCATGGTAGTATTCCCCAGTACAGAAAGGGAAAGAGTGTGAAGTGGAGAGATCACCAGTGTTTCTCAGAGCAGCATTCACTCCAGCACAGCCTTTACACCGCCAAGTTCCACTAAAGCAAAAAGAGCAAAATACATGGATCAACCACAGATAAATGGTTGCACATCTTAATTAGTGATGGATTAAACTCTCAGAAGGTTCTGTGGTTTAATTAGAATAAGCATTCAAAAAGTTCAAATGTTAATTTAATCCAAGCCTCTTTAGTTTATAATGATGGAAGTCACTCCCCAGAGCTGGCTTACTCACTCCATTTTTAATATAGCCTGACTGCAGTTGGGCTTGAACCGCTGCACAAACAACAGTTGTCACGAAAAGAGGATCCCTCCTTCAAACCCACTCAAAATCAGTATTTGCAGATGTGCAGAAAAACCCAGCGACTGAATAGCACTGCTTGCTACAGTCTTGTGTCCTCCTATGACA
Source organism: Nothura maculosa (assembly GCA_032353885.1). Taxonomy (NCBI): domain Eukaryota; kingdom Metazoa; phylum Chordata; class Aves; order Tinamiformes; family Tinamidae; genus Nothura; species Nothura maculosa. Next base: position 1,029,718 of record JAUBOD010000174.1, read on the forward strand.
CTTCACTTTTGCATGTACTTGGCTCCAAGGCTTGGATTAATCTTCCTGAACTGTTAGAATCACTATTACCTTAACATTAGGGTATCTCAGCCTCTTTTTGGAGGTCTCTGGCTCTCTCCAGTAGCTACAGTCAAGGAGCTGGACTGTGAACTTGTACATCTTGTTTATTTGAGCACTTTGAAAGGCTCAAGGTCCAGCTGCACTGTGAAATCTCTGATGTTGTGGTACCTCCCTGACGAGTAATCTGTCCCCCTTGTCTATTACGGGATATTTCAAGTCAGCTTTGTTGCACACAGAGCACTGTCATGGACTATAACACAAGAGCCTTGATTTTCCAAACAGAACAAGTGTTCACACACAATAAGCCCGGGGCCTGATTCCCTGCAGTCTTCGGCCTGTGTAATCAAGCCCATGGACTCATGGCATGTGCAAAAAGCCACCTGGCACATCTAGAAGCTCCCAGTCTGCATAATTTAGAGGCAACGGAGGATCAGGTCAGTAGTTACAACTGCTCGTCTCCACTGAAGGGCTGCAGGAGCAGACATCGGGCCTGGTGCACATGTATCTGGCAGCTCCGAAGAGTTGTCCAGCTTGTGCATAACTGGCATAGGGGGTAACGTGCTCACCCTCGCACAGCGCATGCCAAGGGTGTGCAAAGCAAGCACGAAATAAGCCGTCAACTGAGGCACACGTCTACAAATAGGTATCTACAAGTATTACATAGAAAAGCTCCAAGAAACAGCTTAATTTTCAAAACTGTGGAGCAGCAAGCACTACTCATTTTTTTGACAAGACTGCCCACATAGTTTAGGTTTTGAAACATGATTTCATACACCTATTTTTTGAGAAGCATTGGCCAAATCATTGACTGTTGGCTGTAGTCTTTATCAGGAAATCTGTAACTGAACATTCCAGACCAAGATGTATAGGAAAAAAAATGATACAAAACAAAAGCTTAGAAACTTGAATAGTGTAAAGCTACCTATGCCAGGAAGAGTAAAATATATTTTTAAAACAAGATCAATCGAAAATCCCAGTTCAGGAAATAAATGTACTTTGGTGAACTTGAAATTGGTACTTTTGTTTTTGCAGTGTTAACAGCAGTCCTTCTCACAGTATTTTCTACTTTTAATGCCTTGAATGAGTAACTATAGATAATGAACGAATGGTATGTTTAAATAAAAACTTAATTGCAAAACAAAGGAATAATAAAAAAGGTAACACTTTTTTTTTCTTCCAAACCGTAGAAAAGTTTAGGTTGGAATTTTGGGTGAAGATTTGGTTGCTGCTTTTTTTCCTTTTATCTGAACTAGCTCACTCAGTCCTAATCTTCACCATCTAAACCACATGATTAACACACAAAATAACTTTGGAGCAAGCCAGGTCCAAGCAGGAAGCTGCAAGTACTATCATGCCTTCATGATATTAGCCAGCAAAATAACTGTGGTTTCTTCAGGTTTTTTTTTGTTTCTTTAATTCCCTACATTTATATTTTCCTTGAAAGGGGGTTGCGTTTTTGTTCTTTCTTTGTGTTGGAAACTTTCAGATTTACAATCTCCCTCCCTGAGGGAACGCTTCTTCTCCCAGACAATCCCCACAAGAGCAAGCAGGCCTGGACCCTTGCACAGAAGGGCCAAGAATGTCTCGCTCTCTTCATGTCTGTCAGCCCAACCTCATCTGTTCAGTCAACAGCACCTCTCCCTACCTGGTTAAGTTTAAGAGGAAGTGCTATGATTGTATTTCACGAAGGAACTGGTGCTATTGGTGCATATGAGGCTTGTACAGAGTATTCCAGTTGAATTTGGTGTCCTCAGAAAATAAGGCTCCTTAACTTCTTTCAGGCTCCCTTTGGGTCTCAGGTGGGAATCGGTACTAAGCTGCTCAGATCACGGCAGTTCTGGGCATGTCCAGACATAAAGCTGTCGGTACTGGAAGAAATGTTATCCTGGGCAGGGAGGAACCTCCTGAGTTGTAGGTGCTTAAGTCCTCCTTTGCATCTGGCCCTAACTTGCAAGGGATGAAAAGTCAAATGCTCAGAGGCAGCTTCCATTTCATGTCTTCAAATTATGCAAAAAAAAAAAAAAAAAAAGAAAGATTTAGTAATTTTGCACCTGCATTTGTATTGGAGTTAAGGAAGAGTCTCAACTTGGCAGGAAGAGGCTCTGAGTCTCTGCTATCTCTGCTGTGGGGACTCAGAAGAGAAACAGGGCTAATGCCGGCAGAAATCATGGTCCCCATGTGTGTCATACCCTCCTGCGCAGAGCTCCGCGGTTGGGACGCTGGGTGCCTGTTGGGCAACGGCATGGACAGGGCTGTTTCCTTGGAACGTTTTCTGTTCATTGTAATGTTCCTTCCCAGCATTTCACAAACCACCACAAAGAAGATGACAAAAACGAGGGGGAGAAAAACCTTCTTAAAATAAATTTTGTATGTGTTTCCTTGCCATCCCAACAGCCTTGGCAAGCTTGTAGGAGCCAGGCAGAGCTGGTCTCTGCTGGATGCCACTCCTTGCACAATTTAATGATACTTTGGGGGAGTTTGTATGATTAAATGGTAAAAACACAAGGAGGGAAGTCAGGACTCTCAAGACTTCATACCTGGTTCTGCCCTTGAGATCCTGCTTGACATATGACATACGTGAACTCTTGGGATGACATATGTGAACTCTTCAGCTTGTCCCACTGGAAGGAACTTGGTTTTATGTATTTCTGTTTCTGGTATTTCCAGGGCTATCTGAGGCCCAAATAAAAAACACAGCAGTATATTCCAACTTATCTGCAAAATATCACAAACCTGAGAACAACCACCTCTCTGTTCTGACTCAAATCCTACCAAAGATAATGCAGACATCTATTGGCTGCAGTATAGTTTAGATTACAGTACAGGCTCTGGATCAGATGGAAATGAGAAAGAATGACACGAAGACTCAAAGGAGGGACAGGAGGTCTACGATATACATTAATTGCCAATAGGTCGACTGTACAGTGTAAGCCTGAAAATGCAGCATGTGATCATCCCAAAGGCAGAATGAGAGGCAAATTAAAAGAAAAAAGAACGTACCAAATATATCTTACTGTTTTTAAAAAGGAAATCTCATGATTTCACTATGTAGCATTACTATTTTAGTACTGCAGAGTTTTCAAAGAGGTACTAGCTTTACAGTCCTTCTTTAAGATCCCTTTTCCTTGGGGCTAGTACCGATGACTGCCCTCTCAGCCTTGGAAAATCCTCTTTTAAAATCAGAAGTCATTCCCAAAGAAGCAGGAGGTTTCACATAGAACCTTGAAAAATTTGACAAAGAACAGATTTTTCCTAGTTTTTTCAAAGTCTTTATCAAAATGAGAATTGCAAAGATGCACAACTATGATCCACAAATAACCATTTCATCTGAAGTCCATCTGCTCTCACAATGCATAAAGATGGAGTTTGAGGAATGTGAACACAGATTATATAAGGAGATGCTTTGGGTTATGATGGTTCTTCCTTCTAAAAAATTAGTAAATTAGATTCACTAGTGGCACCAAGGGAAAATATTTTGGTTCAGAAGAAAACTGTTGGATCCAAATATTTAATTCTGTTTTAAAGGTTTCTGAAAATATAATTAAGAGAACTGTAAGATGGAAAATTTGAATTCCAGATCTAAAAAAAGTTTCATTTAGAAAACACTTAAATTGCATAATTGCATTTGTTTGGAATTTGGGGGATGATATAACTCAAACGGTTGAGATTGGCTTTAGCTTATAAGACAGTTCAAATGCCCAATTTTAACATTTTGGCTAAAATTATTAGATTATAAATAATGGGAGGATGTTACTCTGAAGAGCTAATGTGATATCAGAACCAGGATTTTAGCATAACCAACAACTGGTCCACAGCAGCAATTTGCTAGGTGAGTCTATCAGTGATACAGATCTCAGCAGAGAGGCAAAGTGAGAACAGCGAGGAGTAAGTCGTGGTTGACCTCTGGTATTACTGGCCAGTGCAAAGTCATATCTCAACACATCTGTAAGCCCTACTTAGCTTCCCGTACACATTTGTGTTGCCACAGAAATAAAGTATAATACTTAAAACAATGCTTCTGTCTCCTAGGCACTTTCTTTAGGTCAGTGTCTTTCTCAACATGAATCCTAGGCAGGTAATTTTTCACCTATCCACATGCCATTTATGCAACATATTTAATACAGTTGCAGTTCATGCTTCAAATTCAAACATAACATCAATCCAACATTTTCTGGCAAATAAAAGGCAGCAATGGAGTGTCAGGAATTCAAGGAGACTCCAATCTAATTTAAACGCTGTTGCTCTCAAGAGCTGGCAGCAGTGAGTGCATCTTTTTTAGATGTTTCTGCTAGAAGTTGATGTTTATGATCCTTCTCAACTTGGCAAGAAAAACACTTTTCTAAACATTTACATTTCACATTCTTTGGGACAGTTGAAAAATGTTGGCTTGCAGTTCCCTGTACAGCAGAGAGGCTGTGAGGAATGTTATAGTAGTATGCTAATAGTCATGTACTTTTCTTGTTCTTTGATTTACTGTGTGGTAGTTTTTATGTTAACTGTGTCCTCTAATGTTGTCTGTCCTGATTTGAGTTTCTCTCAAACAAAATGAGCCTAGGTTTATTTTTCCAGCTAATAAAAACAAAGTCAATTCATTTATTAACTAAACGCTATTACTAACGTTATAGTCACCATTTGGAGACGTTCCCATTTGAATATAGTCACTACATACTGTTATAAAAGTCCACAGGAGGATAAGAAAATGAGCATTTTTCAAGAGATATAGCTGGTGAAACGAGGGCTGTTGTTGTCCTGCTTGACTGTGCAAGGCACGGGAGTCATGTTTGCCTATGAGGGACTCCAATGTATAGACAACAACAGCAAAACTAGTAACCAGTAACTTTGGCTTCATGGAAACTACCCCTATGAGTAACAGCGTGTTTAGGCTCCAGTGATTTGGCTGCCAGTTGAGGACGTCAGGTTTATTGGAGCAGCTTGTTCTGGGGCACTGGAGCAAGGATAAAACTCTCTGCATGCCTTGCTGGTAGCAGCAGTCGAGAACTCAAGGCAAGGGAATTTTACAACCTGTGAATAAATCTGCTACTTCAAGTTTGTAAGTACGAAGTCTAAATTGCTTCTCATATTCAGGCAATAATACAGGCTGCACACATAAAACGTCCTTCATTAGAGAAAACTGGATAACCTACATAATTTTATTCAAGTCTCAGAGTGTGAGGAGACCCTTTAAAGAAGGCACAAGCTGCCTCGCCTCGGGCTCAGCAGAAGCCTTGTTGTAGCAACGGGGAGCTCACCCAAGTGCAAAGTCCAGCCCTTCAAGGTGTCTGCACTGCCTGGTGGCACTACCTGACAGAGGCAATTTGGAAGTGCTTGAGATGTCCACGTTACGCTCAGTCACCTGCAACGCTGACCTCAGTGCCTGCCTCCTTTTCATTATTTCCAGTATACTAAAGCAGCAAGGGTGAGATTCAAAATATACCTCTTAAAGCTGCTGTTACTGCAGATAGGCACTTCAGGAAAATTTGCTGGCTGTTTAACTACCACATTTCCATTGCATTTTTCGGGGCCCTGTACAGGTACTAGCTGTAAGTAGTTTCAAAAGCCATGTGTGACTCTTAAAAGCAACAAAATCCTTATTTACATGTGGAGGAGATCCTGGCGCACTCACTTGAGACAGTAATTAGAGCACAAATATTGCAATTTTGCTTTGCTAAAAATTGCCATTGCCTCGGCAGTGTCCTTTGCAGCTGCTTTGCTGGCAGTGCAGTCCTCTCAGCCCGGGGCTGTCTAGGTGCAGTCACAGAGCTAAGGTCACCAGCCTGGGCCGTGTGGCTACCAGCACGAGGAAGCCACTGCAGCCCAGGGACCACTGTGGCAGCTTCCTGAGCTCCAAGCTAGCTGAGGGCTTATGCTGGTCAGGGAGGTGCTTTTCTTCAGCAGGATAAAAGCTGGCGTTTGCTGGCTTACATCAAGCTTGTTTGGAAATATTTTCAAATCATGGAAACAAAAGACAATGTCTCTTGATAAAACTTGTCAGTGTAAGTCTACGCAAGAACACTCTTATTCCAGAATAAAAAATGACCACACAAAGACTTTCTCAAAACTGTCAGCCTTTAGAGACCGTGTTCCTTTTTAAAGTTGAAGGGACTTCAAAAAATACATGTTTTTATTTAGCTTGTTTTTTCCATTGTGGACTTTCCCAGAACAAGCACCCAGAATCCACATAAAGCCAAGGGCAGCTCAAGGTACTCAATGGCCATGTTCTCATTTCAAGGCAGACATCAAAAATGAAGTATCTGACACCTCTGAAGGGCTTTAAGGGCTTTGAAATTTTAAGCCTATATGACTGTGACAGAGGATAAAGATGAGGAATCTTTGTTCTTGTGGACATGTCCAGCAGAACAACTTGTTATCGATAAGTAACCTATAATTATAATGCAGTCGATAAAAGCCTCAACAGAAAACTGTGTATAAAACAGAATCTGTGTTGATTCTGTACAGAATTGATTTTTTTGTATATTTCCTCCCAGTCTCATATCTAAGTGTCCATTTGTAGCTATTATAAAATAAACATCTGCTCTGCTGCCAGGCTGATCTGATTTTGGGGTGAGGTAGACCAACAAAGACATGGGGTTACAGCCCTATGGAGCCTGGAGCTCGAACGAGGAGCTCCGTGTGGGCTGTGCTGAGGATCTGCAGCTCGGCCCAGCTTCCCGAGCCCCTGCCAGGCTGCAGGGAATCCACGTGGGAGCTGCCACGGGCAAGGCCACGTTGCCAAAGGTGGTTCTTTAGCAGGAACAAGCAGAATCCTTCCCGCAAGGAGCACAGAGACTCCCCACAACTTCTCCAGGCCATGGTGCTTTGCAAGGAGGAGACCCAGGGCATAGCACGGGTTAGTGACAAAGCTGAAAAGAATCCAGATTGCCAGCTCCCTGTCCTAAATACCAGATGTAGTCCTGCCTTCTCCTCCAGGATAAAAGCAGAAGGGAAAAATGTTTTAAAGTTTTCAAGAAGCAGTGTGAAAAGGAGGAAATATTATCAAAGGATCAGAAAATTCCACAAAGCAACACAACAGTTACTATTGCAAAACTCTGGGGGATCTCTTCTGTGGTATAGAGTTATTTAGCAACTCAGAATCATAGCAATATTTCTTCGTCCTCCACAGTCATAAATTCTTTTTCCTGTTATGGGTAACTTCAGTAAGCCCAATTCATCTGGCTTCACTGAGAGCCAGACCTAGCCTAAAATTCAACATTTTTATTGCCCTTTCCATACAGCATTTATGCTGTGTTTATCAGGTTCATTTCTTTTTTCATTAGAAGTTAATCACAATGCCATTAGCAATGCTTTAATGTCATGAGAATCACACTCTGTAGGGTGCATCCTATGACTGCCTCAAAAATCTCTCCCTGTGGATATTTTGTCTCTGTGAAACAGTCTGGTTCCAACTATTCATCTTTGCCAAGAAGAACAATGTTACCAATTATTCCTACAGTGGAAAATAAATCAGAACAATCATTTGTTTTCTTGCAGTTGGTTGTACATGCCCTTTATCAGGAGAAATTTTGCTAGGGACTGGAGAAATTCCCTCTCAGCCTCCCAGCTTCTGCAATTTGTGCAGGTTTCATGGTATGCCTATGAATTACATGAATTATTTTACCTGGGAGGTAGAAATTGCTCCAAGTTCATACCTGTTCAAGATGAAATTCAGTTTTATACAGGAGACTGGCATAAAGCCTATCTACGATAAATCTCCAGCATCATTATACGTAGTATGGAAGAGTTAATAGTGACCCAATGAAAGAAATCAAAATTTGAAGGTGGTTTTGTGGAGAGACAGGATCTGTCATTAGTGAAAAGAAATGAGGTGAAATTACTGAAAGAGCATTTGTGATCATGCAATCAAGGAAACAGTGTAAAACGCCAGGGCACAGAAGGATCTGTGAGCACCACCTCAGGGAGCAGACACTTCAGATACTTCTTCAGATAAGGGTGTATCAAAATCCAGTGTCTGAGCCGAAAAGCCCAAACACTTATATTAAAAATACAATCAGTTCATATTTATGGATTGGGACATTAGTAGCTTTAGGACTTGGCTTTCATATTCTGCTTAAATATGCAATTCATAAGAATAATTTATACGTGCCATTACCTCAAAGGTATCAGAAACCACAGCAGATGCACACTCATTATACAAACAGTTACCTTCTGTGCATGCAGTTGTGAAAATCTGGTCTTAAAGATTTTTACAGTTTATTTTGGCTTTGCACATTAATTAAAGAGGTGTTGTCCGAGGTGCTGAGTGCTCTTCAGGTCACTGTGAAGGCAAAGGAGCTGCAGGTGCTTCATGGCACTGAAAATCACGTCACTGACTTAATCATCAACAAAGTCTTATTACCAAGACTTGTAGCTGGTATCCAATGAAACCTGAGATAGCAGTTACACTCCTCAGCAACTAGCAATACCAGTTTTCCTACAAAATTAATAAATGCAGATGTTAACTGTTCTAAATGCACTTAATAAACAAGTTACCAGAAAGATTTGTGGTTTTCATTAAAACAGAGTAAAAATAAAAAAGGAAATGTAAGACTTAGCATCCCGCAGACCCCAAAACGTGGCCAAGCTTTTGCAGAGATCTCTAGGTGTATGACGTGAACAAACTGTCAACGTTGTCCTTCAATCATTACCAACCACACTACAAGGCTTTCTAAGTGAGCTTCCCATTAGTGACTAGTGAAGCAACTGCAGCCCATGGTGTAGATCTTGCACGAAACAAGGCAGAGGAAAAGCAGACGGTGCCAAGCACCGTGGCAGGCACAAGGGACTAAGAAGCCCCAAGGATGCAAAACTATTCACAGTTAGTGAAAGAAGTGAGACTGACAGGGAAGAACATTGCCAAGTGTCTTGACATATATCCAGGGCCTGCTCATGTTCAGATGTGTTTTTGAAGCTAAATGAGCCAGGAACTTGAGATTCATTCCCATTCATTGTAAGACACTGTGTTTTGCTTTATGTCTTACAAAAGTTTCTATTCTTGCCTTATCTTCACTGTCCTCTACACTGCAGATCAAATCCTAAGCAAGACTTCTTGCGATTTCTGGATATTCCTGGGTTGGTAAAGGCTTCTGAAGTCCTCTAACAATAAAAGAGAAAAGACCCCCAACTACTTCACTCCCCAACAACTTTCTGTAGTTGGAATCTCCAGCATGGACCAGATGTCTCAGAAAAGGAGGATATTTCAATATTCTGCATTTATTTTCAATACTAAATCAGAACTGCCCCCATTGAATTTTTAAATGTTACAACATGTATGAATATTAAGATAACAGCATCTCCTCTTTCTCAGGCAATCTGCTTTGGAAATGGCCTTGACCTGGACTTTCTGTTTCCATATGTTTTGGAAGGGTTTGGAGTGGTAGGGTTTTCTAGGCTGTTCAGTGCTGAACACACCATTCTACAGCAGTTCTGCTGCAGGACACAAATGGCAATTCCTCATCAATCTTGGAAGTCTACCTAGGTCTAGCTGTGAGAATGGAAATAGGTTCCAGTTCCTGCACTGTGTGTTTGGGTTCAAATTCTCCCTTGCCTGCAGTTTCAGGATTTTTCACATTGAAACTAGCATCAGATTTCAAACTGAAAGCATCTGTCAACTAATTAGGCATCAACGTGATAATGAATATAGATCTACATCAAGCCTCAGAGAAAGTTTGAAAAACTATGCGTCTCAGAAGAAAGAAAGCAAAAATAAAAGGGCACTTAATAAGAATATTATCTACTGTACTGCAGGTATCTCAGTAAAAGTAACTCAAAATGCAGACTGTATTCTGAACCTTGACCATGAGTAAAATGTTCCCAGCTCCATCGGTGGCCTGGCCGTGTGTCATCTCCTGCATTCCTCAGCAGACTCTCAGAAAGCAGCTGTAAAGCACGGCCGCAGTTCCCAGCCATGAAGCCATCACATGCTTCCAGTCTAGTCGGGCAGAGTCCATGCGATGACACTGCTTTGCACTCCTGTGTGGACTGTGGTACAAACACCTAGCTGACCTCCATAAAAACTAATCCAGTGGCCCTGCTCAAAGCATCATGCGTCTTCCTGGAGTTATGCATTGGAAAGGACTCTCTGAGTCATCCTCCTAGATCTGCATATCCTTTTGCATCTTGGCATGAACAGCCACTGCAGCCAGCTAGAAAAGCCTCATGTTTGTGCTCTCCCATGCAAATACCTCTTCTCCCTATATATTAGTTACTGTGTGTGGGTTTTCTCTCTCACTCTCTCTTGCCATATGTGTGGGAGTTGATGGCATCAACTTTATGAAATCTCAACACATGCCAAGAACAGCTGGAGAAGTTGAAACAAGTTCTGGGTGAGGTGAGTTTCATGGGCTGGGCAGGACTGAAATTAGTAAGGGCCTGGTGGCTGCTTGCCATCCAGGGAGTATCACCTGGAACATGTGCGCTTTGCTTGCTCCAAGAACAGATTCCCTATGGAAAAAAAGGATTTGATTTGATTTAGATAGTGACGATGACAGAGATAGTTGAATTAGAAGAATCTGTTCACCAGGAGGGACCATCTATGCACCTCTTCCGTGACTGGCTCATTATGTAAATATAAAGATTTCATCATGAGTCTGAGGTAATTAATATCTTCAGCCAGCATGCAGCACTCTTCATCTTCAAAATGCTTTTACTAACATTAATAATTAATCACCACAACACCCCAGGAAGCTTATCATCTTAGCCTATGGGTAAACTAAGGCACAAAGATTTAAGGCATCACAGCTGCCAGTGGCAACAGTCCCGTGTCCCAGTCCGGTGCTCAGTACGTTACAGCATGTGGCCAAGCTCCCTGATATGCTTTGTGATAAGAAGGAACAAAGCAAAAGGGCATTCCAGGATGAGGGAAATGAAACTCCCTTCAGACTGCGGACAGAGCAGAACCTGTTAATCCCTGGCTGCTCCCTCCACGTCCTCTGTGTTCTCAAATCCAGGATGTTTGTCCTCCTCTTCTCACTTCTACAAGTCACAGTTGTTGCTACCAGGCACCCAACATTATCTGTGACACGGCAGATGCTCTCTGATAGTTACAGACACACACCCTGCAGATAGACAACCTAGCGTTAGTTATAAACCAGCCCATTTAATAATTATCATCTGCTTTTAACAAACTATTCAAACACCTTCAAAAGAAGCTACTTAAGAGTTTCCACCTTTTGCCTCTATCTGTTACAAGGGATCATTAGAGTCCGATTCAAAGCTTTGTCTTAAGTTGTTGATTTTCTATAATCAAGTCCTGTTTAGTTGGTATATGCAGGTTTTACATTAACATTTTCTACCATTATTTCCAAATAAAATTCTGCACTGGATCATATATTATTGCTTCGTATGTTATTCCCAGAGAAACCTGGATAGGAGTATCACAGAAATGACTTCCCTGCCCAGTTCCGAAAATGAAACTGTGGTGAAGCCTCCTAAAGACAAGCACAGTGCGCCTGAAAGGAGAGTTTGCTGGTCATGAAGCCTCACATGAAGAATCTGTCAAACGTGGCAGGCTGTCATTCAAACAACTCACCTAACGCAAAACCCCTTTTCGCTTATTTCTGCCTAGTCAGGTGAATATTAAATAGTAGATTTTCCACGGGCACAGGGAAAAAGAGGAAATCAGCCTCTATGTTTTCATTCAAATGTGTATGAGGGAACAAGTACAGATTTGCCTTCGTATAGCTAAAGTATGCATGTAATTAGTATGACTGCACAGGTAGTCACAAGGTTTGTTGTATATGACTGGCAACCTGCATGTGGGCCGGGTGGTTGTCTGAGCAGTGCCAGTGCTTGTGAATGCACCCCTGGCTTTGGGCACACGTATTTTCCTGGGAAATAGGGCTCCTGAGAGCAGCTCTTCTGCTAGCCCCGTGCTTCCCAGGAGGTGCAGGACCCATGGGGACAGCCCTTCCCAGTCACCACACTGATTGCTCGTATCTGTGGTATTTTACAGCAAAGGCTGTAATGCCTTAGCTCCTAGCATCACCACCATGGCTATAAGTGCACTTCTCTCATCACTCTCAAACCTCTTTTCTCAAAATAGAGGAGGAAAAGAACAACTCCAGTCCCATGGTGGGAGCTACCCCACGGGGGAGGAGACAGCAGCTGACCTTTGGTGCATTTACTGATCATATTTATTTTTTAAGGCACTTGGCCATAAGTCTCAGCCTATGGCTCTGCTTCCTGCAGACACACCCTGCTTGTGGCTGTGAAGGTACTCACTAAGCACTAGTAACACCCAGCATTTATATAGGGCTTTTCATCTTCAAAGCACTTCCCGAACATCATTTAATTAATGAATCCCCACAGCCCTCTGTGAGGTATGCACAGTTATTACCCCCACATTTTACAAGGGAGGAAAACTGAGGCAGCGATTAGCTGAGGCAACACTGTGGGAATCGGGATTAGAGTCCAGGAGAAGATAGGAGGGCCTGGACCCCCATCCCATGTTCCGATTGCCAGGCTGCCTAATTGGAAATGAGACACAACATCCCGATCAGCACAGACCCTTTGGGGCACTGACAACCTCTTCACCTTCCTCGTACCCCCAGGTTTTCTGTGTGGACAGCTGGGAAATTGTTTTCTTTTTCTTCTCTTGGTATCAGTTCCAGATCCTGCTGCTACCCAGGCAGAAGACCCAATGGAGGATACTAGGACTGAAACTTCAGAGAAGGGTGGTTTCTATTATCAATAGCACTAGTTAACACACATTCATTTTCAGCGCCTTTGTAACGTATTAAAAATTACATAAAAGGGTGACATTCACCCAGAGATCCCAGGGTGCTCTATGGAGGAAGGTCAGTGTTGCAATCCCAAATCCCAAAGCACGGCTTTCTGAGCAGACTGTCAAACCCGCTCAGACCAGGTCTCGGCAGAAGATCTGCTGATGATTCACGACCCTCATCCCACATTCACGAAAGTTCAGTGAGTTTCACTCACATCCTCCTCAATACCTGCCGGCTCCTCCCTCTCGGAGCCCCAGGGTATCCCAGTTCTCCGCTGCCCTGTGCAGGACAGGAGCAGACTTCCTGGTCAGAATGGTAGCCAGCAGGGTGAGGGAGGGCAGTGATGATGGGAGTTAAGCCTGGATGGTTCGAGCTTGTCAAACTTGAACATCCAAGAGAACCTGCAGGGCTTGGTTCCTTTCCAGCCCTTCAGGGCTCTCACAGCCCTAATTATTATTGTTGTTGTTGTTATTATAACAAAACATTCATACATTGCCATAAAATACAAACTAGATAATACACGTTCCTTGCCTGAAGAGTTTAGGCTTTTAAACAGCCCGAGCATCCAGTACAAAACACCCAGCCATCCCTCAGGAAAGGCAGAGAAAGCAGAGCAATTTCCCCTCTCAATTCCTTTCAAGTACGGCAGGACACTGCAAAGGATACGGGATGCAGCAATGGGAAGGGCTGGCCAGGCAGGAGCATGGGAGGAACACGCTTGTCCAACGGTGCCTCAGTTCCTGCTCCCCCATGCAGAGCAGCATCGGGGCAAGGCCTTTGCACTGGCAGGAGCGTGCGAGCAACAGCATTTGGTTATGGGGGGGTCCTGGATGAGCTGCAGCCCAAAGCTGGCACCTGCAGCTCGGAAAGCAGAGGCCCAGCAGCTCCTTTCTGAGAGCAGCAGCTCCCAGGTCTTCCCGAGTTTTCACGGGCTCTATTAGGGAATTGCTGCCTCTGTGTGAGGTGGCTGCTTCTGAGCCAGACGGTGCTTTAGCATCCACGGAAACTCAACAGTCGCTGCTCCATCCTGTTTCTGGATAACACCACCATTCCCACCAGCATTCATTAAACAGAGGTAGGAGAATTTTAACGCCCATAACTCAATACGGGCTTGGTGGTGCATAAAGTGCTGATCCACCTGCAAAGTCATCTGCTGGGAAGCAGGCAGGGATCTGCGGTTCTTAAACGCTCTCCTGATTCTGACACTTCTCGTGCATGTCAGGTCCCTTCCATTCCTTCTTGTCAGTGTTTCCCAGTCTTATCTGAAATGCCAGGAGATCCTGAGCCAAGAAAGAAGTGGAAGATGTTGCAACTCCTAAGCTCTACTCTGAAATGAAACAGTGGTAGTTGTAATTAATAATAATCTCTAATGAAAAAAAAAAATCCTTGCTTATTCCAATACAGACACTTTAGGTAGCACGAGGGCGTCGGGCAGGGCTGATTCAGCCTCTGGACAGACTCACCCACAAGGCCCAGCATCAACACGCCCTGAGTACACCCGCATCATTCCCAACAACAGCTGCACCAAAACAAAACAAAGACAAGGAGCACTCTAAGTTCTTGGTGTCTCCGTGCACGAGAGGGATCCTTGGCCAAATTTTATCAGCTGAAGGCTCTAAGCCAGAAACTGTTCATGCAACTATATTCAAAATTCGAAAAACAAACAAACAAAAAAGTCTAAAATATATTTAATGAAGAAAACACTACTTAGAAGTGCTGCTGCTGTTTCTACTCCCTCCAGTGCTCTAGGTTCAAATGTCCTAATGTTTTCTAACTGTTTGACTACAAAAACTTTAAGCAGAGAAGTTTTCGAATGCTTGATCTGGCCTATGTTAGCTCTGGCATAAACCCAAGAAAAATAAAAACACTGACACACCTAAAATGTTATTAAGGAATATAATGTAAATATTCTGATTATTATTGAACTTCATAGCAAATTTCATTGCAGAATCTCCTAGAAAGTCAGGAATCCGCACTGGACACTTAGGATTCAGGTTCACCTCATCATGTCACCTGTTGCCCACCCCTAAATGCCATCCAACCCTGCTGACACATCTTCCCATTCCCATTCCCATCCTTCCATCCAGGCTGCTAGCCTAACCCGCATGAAGCTCTACCCTTTATCCCCTGGGGAATTTGTTCAAACGCATGGATACGTTGATGATTCAGTTGTTATTTTTCCCCCAGTTGAACTGCTACATCATGTCCAGCCTTTCTCCACCTGCCTTCTTCTGCCAGAGGACTCACTCACAGCACGAGCTGAACTCCCTGCTTTTCTTCCTGTGTCCTCCTTTTTCCGTCCCCACCATCTTTCTCTGCCTCTTTCTTGCCTTTAAACAACAGAGCCCTTTTTAACCACCTTTTTGCAGCAAAGTCCCAACAGTTACTCATTGTTAATCATGACAACGCTTTCTGGGATGTGGACTTTTTTAACGGGTCTGATGTAGACTACGTTAGATTTCAACAGAACAACGAAGCTTTTTTTCCTTTTTCCCATTTGCACTGTGCCAAGAAGGTGATCCAGACAAAATGACTAGTTTCCAAGTTAGTTGTTCTTGGTTTATGCTTCGTGCTGTAGCAACAGGTGTCAATCATGGAGAGCTTAATCTCCGCTCAGGCATTGACTTGAACACAATTAATTCTTGGCAGCAGAAATAAAACGTTATGAGCCCCATCTCTCCTGATGGTGATAAGGCTGACTGTCAGGACAGGCTTTGCATTCATTCCTTGACTTTAGCAAGAGTTAGATCAAGCCCATACAGACTAATAAAACAAATGACACTGCTGGCATTAGCAAGTGCAACTCTTTCAGTCAATTGATTCCTATCTTGCCATGCCAGCCAAGATCCTGACTCAATTTACTGAGGTGCCGAGGTTTTTCCTATTTGTTGTCTTTACTTCAGGAGATCGATTCAAGTTACTGCTAAGTGAGAGATTAAAAAGAGCAAGGCTGAGGAATGCATCCCAGCCTCGGGAGAAGGTGTTTGATAGGCTGCAGCATTAAAAACACTCAGGTGGCCAGACACAAGCCAGACGGTCACACATATGACCTGCTGTCATCTGGGTCAGCAAATGACCCATCCCATCCTTCCTCTGCCTTGTCTTTGTTGCCTTACTGCACTTTTCTCATTGCATTTTCAATCTTGATTTACCTCATTCCACTTACGGAGATGACTTGCGTGCCTCAAATGAAACCTTGTTAGCTTGGCTGGGTTCATGGTGATTCAAGTTGGGAGATGAGATGGCCTGGGACAGACTGTCACCAGTTCAAGTCCAACTTGGGTTATCTTTATCTTGAGACTAAGGAGCCAGATGGGCCATCAGTCTTGCACCACTCGTAAGTCAGTATCCTGCTCCTCTGCCCTCATTTTTCTGACTATCTATTTTTCCCTTGCTACCTTTATCAGGGTTGCAATGAAACCAACCTGGAATACCAGCCTGATGTACTTTTCTGATTGAGTTATGACTAAGTACAGAACTCTTCCTATGTTTTAACATACAAACACGCGCTGTGGGCAAGAACATAGCAAAAAGAGATCACGCTGCCACATGGAGATTGCAAAACCCTGAAGAGTCAACAGATTGGAAGGTCCCTTATAGAACAGGTCCCCTTTCCCCACCAAAATGTCCTGTTCCTCTTTTGATCTGAACAGTCATAATATTGCAAAAGATCTTGGGCTCATTAGATCACGCACAGAGCCATTCCATATTATTAAACCTCTTGCAAGGGCGTACTCTATTAGCAATATTTTGACAGTCCACTTGAAGGAGTAATCTATTCACAAAGCCCAGATGACCAGGAGCATAAATTACACTACTAAAGTCAGGGCAAATATTTTCAAAGTGCTCCATGGGCAGAAACATATTCACATTAATCATTTGATCAAGCATATTAAACGTAAATATATCCAACAATGGGATAAAATGGCAGGAATTAATTAGATGTTAAACTGTGATTATTATACTTCACTAGAATTGTATTTTTTAAGTAGACTATCTAGTCAAAGCCAACATCACCCTCCACTGAAAGCAGGAAGAAGTTGGTTCTGCCCTTTGTTGAACAGAATCTGTACCTAAAATTTCTCTTGATTCATCCTGCAAATGTGGCCCAAGTTTGCCCTGCAGTTCATTGGGAGTGGCCTTAGCAGTAAAGACAGATGCAAAGAAGGTATTTAGTAACTCTGCCTTCTCGGCATCCTCCGTCACTTAGCTCCACTCGGCCACGTGCTGCCTACAAGGCAAAGATGTAACCAGCACCGCTCTCCAGATGCTGCTACACTTCCTGGGGCAACCCCATTGCAAGGGCCCTCTGCACAGCACCCTACGCTTTCTCTCTTTTAACCCTACCCCTAGCCATAACCCTATCCCTGGCCATTCAACCAGGAGCACCCAGGGTAATGCTGCCTAAAAGGCAAAAGTCTTCCAGAAACACCCTGCATATGCCACTAGATTTCCCCTGGCAGGCTCATTTTAACCACACTCTCTACAAGACTTCTCTGCTTTCTCTCTCTTAACCCTAACCCTAGCCCTAACCCTTACCCTAGTCATTAAGCCAGGCCACAGCAGCTCTAATGCTGCCTCAGAGGCCAAGAGCATCCGACCACCAGTCTGCATATGTGCTACATTTCCTTTGCCATGCCCGTTCTAACCACATGTCTCTTGCTTTCAAGCTTTTAATACTAAAGCTATTGCCATGTCTCTTAGAAAGCCCAGTTTTTAAGAATTACTTGTATAATTCCACCATACTGGAGCAGTATCACATAAAATCTTCTTATAATCGAACAGGTTAATATGTGTTTGTTTGAAGCCATGCAAACTATGCGCTGTCTGCAATGCTCCCCATTTGAATACAGCTCACGGTATTCCCAAGGTCAGGCACGCAAGGAGCTAACCCTGCATTGAGAGATGAACAATTTAGTTAAGGATGGCTGTATCCGAGGTCTCAGTGGAATGGGTTGGGTCCTATCCCCACACCACAGGATGACGGTGGCAGCTCCACATTGCCCTGTGTGACAAGCATGGGCCTGTGCTGCAGTCACATGCATCCTGCCCTTTTCTCCAGCTTCTCATGGCTGGTGGGACCAAAAAATTGGAGAACACTGAAGGTGCTGGGTTTTGCAGTTCCAAGACTGGAAAAAAAATCTCCAGGGAGTTTAAAAACAAAACAAAACAAACAAAAAAAAAAGCACCATTCTCATCGAGTTCCATTCTCCTCTACTTTGATACTACAGTCTCTTACACAAATGTTATGTGCTGCTTGTGTATTAAAAACAACCAAGCATGACAACCAGACATTCTACTGCATGCAGTTTTCCTCCTTAGAATGAAATGAGAACAAAAAAGCTACAGCACAGCTAGTCCTATTGCTTATGCAATTAGCTCTCCAATAGCTAAGGCACATACATTAGTTCCGCCAGAAACCAGAAGGCAAGATAAGCATATTGTATTTTCAGCTTGGAGCGTTATCTCCAGCAGAACCACCACCAGGATCACAGGCACAGCCTGACAGTGTAAAGTCTTCATTGGTCTATTACCCTTCTACACACAAAGTGATGTTTAAATGAAGTTTTCCACTATTATGGGATATGTGTCCAATAAGGTATTCTAGGCTAGTATCCATGTTCTTTTTATTAAGCATCACAGGTCCTTTGCTGCCTCTATTAGAAGTGAAACGTGGAGCAGCAAAAGGAACCAGAGTGATGAGATCTGCTCTAGTGCTTTTGCGCTTGGGAAATGTTAGGTAGATGTTCATAAACCACTAGTGCTGCAGAGCAGCCTCTTGTGGTCTTGATTTTACTTCTGAATTGCTCCAGGATCTTGTTCATCTTTCAGTATCTCATTTGGTCATTCTGTAGCTTGGGGAATAGCTTATCCACTCCACCGAGGTCTGTAACAATAACTGTCTGAACTGTCTGCATGTAGATGCTCCTGAAAGACAAAGGTGTATTATTGCAAAATGCTGTGGGTTGGCAACTTAGCTAGTGGCACTGTATTGTATCCAGGGCCCATTTGGCTCCTCACAATGATATGAGAGTGGGGGGAGAGGAAATCAGGTCAGAGTTTTTGGCAGGCACACTCCAGGTAAGCCAAATCCAGCTGATTCATTACGTGCTGCAATGCTTGCTGGCAAAGCCTCCCAAGTGAAGTAGCCTGCAGCCCTATTGCAACCCAACCTCTGTGTGTGGGCGGCGATGCGGCGCATTAGGGAAGGGTGTCGCTGGTGGGTAAACTAAGGGGGTGCAGGATGGAGACAGGGCTCAAGGATCTTGCCCAGGTGTGCGATGTCAACGTGGTGATCCCTCCTGGGCAGCTCACTAAAAACATGGTTCCATCCTCCTACCAGAAAAGGAGGCAATCTTTGGGAAGACCCTTTGGATGAGTAATGCAACCTCTCTTCCGTGAATCATTGGCACTGGGATGTCCTTGTGGCATAATCAGAGCTCTGGTTATTATACTCATTGATGATAAAACAAGTAAATCTTAATGAGTTGTGGGAAAGGAGACAATAGGGCCCTCTGCCAGCTCCCATTTACCTTGACAACACACCCACAGCCCAAGCACAAAGATCACTATTGTTTATCCTGGTATTTGTGAAAGGGGCCAGACAGTTCCTCTCATTTCACTCACTCTGATGGCACTTGCCTTATCTCTGCCTTAGCATTTCTAAGGTGCCTATCACTGTGGTATCTAAGCATCTCAGCTTTAGTCCAAGGTTAGATTTATGGTAAAAAAACCACTTGGACAGCCTTTGAAGGAGAAAAATTGATATATAGTTAAATAGCAGTAAATCATTCCATTTACATAGTGCCTCTTCTTTGCCTAAAAGGACAAGCAAAGCCACTTCATTGTTCATACTGTAAATAAATCCACTGCCTGTGATTCAGACAGAAGTGAAACTAGATCTATTACTTCACTAGTACAGCTACATGCTACCACCCCAGCAGCACATGCCCAGAACAAACTCTGCTTCTGTCCCTGTTGGACTGTATTTACACTGGGGGCTCTTGTCCCCATAACTGTCCCGGTCAGGGTTACAACTTGTCATGTTCTACAACAGTAGAAATATATGGAAAAGAAGACAGGTTGGAGAAAATTGGACCTGTCTCACCAGTAATCTGTCCCCATGGGTACTCACAGTTGGAGGTGCTGACCACAGTGCAGCTCCTGCCCTTCTGCTGCTGGCTGCTCCTGCAGAGCCCAACACAGCTCTGCCTGGGCCAGGAAAGCTTAGACCTACCTGGTGCGTCACCTTACCCGCAGCTGTGCCGTCCACAGCTGCTTGGGAACGTTCAGTTAAAAGATCCTTATGAACAGAAGACAGAGATCTCTATCACACTGTATCTTCATAGATATTTTTTAGGAAAGTGTTTGCTAAGGAAGGCTGCAGAGATCCCACCTGCACTAGGAGGAGAGCCCCTGAACGGCCAACACCTGAGCAGGCAGGAACATGCTGGGGATAGGAGCGAGCACGGATTGGCCCCTAGCGCTTCCTTATCCCAAAGGTTGCCAGAATCATCAAGCTACTACTTACACTGGCACGGGTGTCTTGTACAGCTTTTGAGCAGAATGCTTTAAAACACATTAGTTTTACCTCGGTGTGAACACAGGAACATTCTTGAAATTCTGAGAAGTTTGCTAGGATGGCAAAACACTTCCCATTCAGATCTGGAGATAAGAGCAGATTTCAAGCAAGAAACAAAAGACAGACCTTGACATTCAGATCTCATAGTGAATTCCTTGGGCCAGCCGTGTCAGAAAAACATCTTTCTACTCATGCCATGGCTAAACTAAATCAGTTGTTGATTATAACGCTGAGTAGGAGATGCATTGAAAAAGTGCATTTAAAAGGCTTATCTTTTCTAGCTCTGTATCCCCAGCTAAGGTGAGGCTTGTCTACTGCTAGCCTTTTCTGAACATCTTTTTTTCTCTTCCCACATGTTCTTGCCCTGTTGTCTTCTTTTGGTGCTGTCCCCTTGAGTGTTCTTCTGTGTCCTTGCTGCACAGAAAGACAAATGAGAAACATTTCCCTGAGGACAGGGACAGTGTGACCTCCACAAGGCCACTGTGTTGCTAGATTCAACCTCAAGTTTCTCAGTTCACACTGCAGCTCTGCACTAGATCAATGTAATTCCTGATTTTGACATTTCTGTATTTGTGATGCTTAGAGGCAAGGGACAAGCAAGGAAGAACAAAAAAGCCACAGTTCCCATAATCTGCAGCAGGAACATGGCAAGAATCATAGACAAAACCCCAGTAGGTCATACATAGGCCAAGTATTTTATTGGGGAAAGGTGCATAATCAACTAGATGCTCTTTCAGCACATGGGAACTGAGTGGTGTAATGGGGTGGGAGGGGACACTATTCTATGGGATCCAGCCCAATAGAGGAATAGCCAGAAAGTAATTACCTCCATTACTCTACTACACTTGCTGGGAAACACAGTACTCTCACCTTCAGGAAGAAACATACTATAAATTCAGGGTCATATTTTCTGAGGACCGTAGAAGAGTGTTCAGTTTTCCCTAAAGCTGCTGATGCCTTTGGAAAATCCAGTCCTCAGCACCCCAGAGAGTACTGGAGACACTGGCAGCCCCGAAACACTGCCAATTACCTGTGTGCCAGGAGGGCAATGGGCTCTGGAGAACACGGCCTCTAGCTGCAAGTGCTGAAATCGGGATCTGAAATTGGGACTATCAGCACTTATCTAGGGCTGTCAGCTAGGCAAAAGCCATGGCCTGTTGGCAGCGCTGAGCTTTTCTGGTCAAAGGAAAAATATGTCCTGATTAGGGCAAAGAAAAAGACCAGCAAAGAACACAGGAGGGACCTCAAAAGAAAACTAAATAAAAGAGTTAGTGGAATCTTGTAAACAGCTTAAGTGACACTCCAAGGGTGTATAGGAAACATCAAAGCATCTCTTGTTTCCACTAGTGGAAGGTACCAGCTGTGAAAGAGACCTCAAGCCTTATCACAAGTAATTGGATCACTTAGGGTGAGATGCTCTTTGCTCCTTCGGAGATGAGCACATCGTGAAGTTCAAAACTCATCACTGCCTTTCTGGCAAAAGGTCTTTGTCTGAAGGGCCAGTGGGTTTGAATCAAGCTCCCCGCCGCAGGGGAAGCGAGGGCAGAGCCGTGCTGGGCAGAAACGCAGGCTGCTGGTGGCCACACACCGGGATGCTCATTCCTAAGGTCTCCCCATGCCAGATGAATTCATCAGGGTATGAAAAAGCCCTGAGTTGAATAGCACCTGCCAAATTGTGCATGCAAATAGATACATACTGTGTAATTGCATTTGCCATCAGGGTAATTGTGCATGCAAATTGTGCAACAAGCTGCATACACATTAGTGCATATGGCCATGGTTTTTTGTTTTTTTTTTTTTCCCCCAAGAATCAGTCAAAATTTAAATTCAGGTAAAATATTACAACTTCTCAAACATTATTCTGACTTGCTTTAATCATAAAGTCACCGGTGAACTACACTACTGTGCACTCAAATGCCCCAAATGAGACACCACATCACTGCTATATCATTACAGCCCATTTGCACAATTTTATAGTTTGCCTAAAGAAAGATTCCTTAGACTGAAGCTAATGGCTACAGTTTCTAAAGACTCTAAAGGCAGTTAGACAGTGACCCCAATGACTATTCAGTCCTTGGCAACTAATTTGCTGGTTTTGAGGATTCTTTTAATTTCATAGTTGGGAAACCCAAGGATACTGCAATGCATGGCCTAGGGTAGATAATAATCAGAGTATTATTTCATAAATACATATACATCTATATATGCAGTAAGCATTGTGTGAAAGGAAGAACAGGGTTTTTTAGGCAGAGCGAGGTGTTTTCTTTAAAACTGCGATGTTGCAATGTAAGATTCTGTGACACGTTAAACCAGGCAGATGCTGAAATAGGGAAATGTTAATTACATCAAGAGGGGGAAAATGCAAGCATCCCAGTTAGGCAATCGGTTCTAGCACTACGATGGGCTAGTTGAGTTGCAGGACTCCCAGTGTCCCTGTTAACCCTCGTCAAGGCTCGGTCATCTCACGTAATTACTATGGCTATAGAGCCTGGGAATTTTCCCTATACACATTCCTTTGTCACTGACTAAATTAAGAGGCACTCTGACCAAATGCATTTTAATCCAGTGGGAGGGAGAGCCCAACTCTTTCAGCCCTTGGGCTGCCACCGGATTGCTATGTTTAAGCCAATATAATTTTATAAACTGGTCATAAAAATGCAGAAGAGATAGCACCTTATCTAAACATCTGAGGTTTAACTGTATCCAAAGGAGATGATGTATTTAGAGTAGATTTAAGAAGCCCAGTGTGGGTGGAATCAAAAGTAACATCCTGCACCTGTGCAAAGAGTTTGCTGTAAATGCAGGTAGCGTTTCGACAAGGGCAGTGAGGCAAAACCTTGCTGTTGCATTAGAGAGCTGCGACTGCTCAGCTCCAGCCAGTAGCTTGGATTTACACGAGCTTTTTCACTATATACTGTTATTCTTTTGCCATGATCTGCAGAAAATGAAACCACATTCCTGCTATGGAGTAGCTGTGTCATTTCACACATGGGCAAGTCCCTACATCCAGGCAGGAGGGATGCACTCCCATTGCCAGGGCAGTTTGCAGGACACCCGCAGGTGAACGCACACCTCCCTGCAACACGCTAACTCGCACATGCCACACAGACCCACAGAGCCCCTGCACCTTTGCAGTGTGTGTCCTCGCAGACACGTGTCCATGCACCCGCTCGCAGGCGGGTTTGTAGGGGTGCTCACACACATGCACGACTTGCTCCAGGCAGCACCAAGGACTGTAGCAGAGCCAAGGAAACATCCCTATGCAAGGGCTATCCCCAGGTGTTTCCCTTCCGGCTGTGGGGATCTGCGTGGGGACAGTTACACTCTGTTGGACACTTACAGGACAGACACAGGGTGTCACTTGGCCCTTCCAGCACAGGACAATGGCAACGGGTGCCTGCCTTGCTTGTCACTCCTCCTCATTCCTCATCCTTTATCCACACACAGCCCTTCATATCCATCTGTTGCATTTTCCAAATAATACACACTCAGTTCTGCTTAAGGCCAGGACACTAGACTTCTTTCAATTAGTCTCTCAAACCTTCTTGGCAAAGCCAGTCCTGCCTTGCTTGTTTGTGTTTGCCTGTGTGAGGAGCGGGGAGGTGCAGGTGGCTCTACGTGTCCCTTCACCTGGTGTGGGGTTTTGCTGCATTCGTTTTGTAGATACTCTTTCCAGTGCTGGGAACAAGGTGCTTTGCTTATTACTTTCTGCTGAGGCTCAAACCACCCCAATAGGGAGGCGCTGTTGTGGAGGGCCATCTTGCTAAGTTACCTACATGGACTCTGGGTTATAGCACCACTTGGAAGACTCTCTAGAAAACAACCCAACCTCAGTCAGAGCAGACTTTAGAAAGACTTCCTTAAAGCTGCAATGTGACAGTTTATCACCTCATTTTCTCTGAACTTCCTTTTTACCTCAGCTGGCCCCAAGTATTTCAATGGTTGGGTTAGGAAATGGAGGCTTTCCAGGAGCAGCCCTGACTCTGCTGGGTGTCAGCACCGGCTCACGGCCAGCAGGACCTTGGCTGTGTGCGTGGCTGCCTGCCACGCTTCTGCTACAGCACAACACAGGAGGTTGTTTCTGGGCAGCTGTTCAGTTTGCATCTTCACACCTGTACAGCTACCTCCACACTACGACTCATAACCAAACCCATAACTATTGCTGAATTAGAGTAATGCTCTGCAAGGACCAGGCCTAAGTTATCTCGTCATGGTAAGGTTTAATGATGCAGGCACCTTTACTAGTGTGAGCAGAGTTATCTTCTCTTTAACTATAAAATTTTTAAGTTAAAGGGATAGAAACCTCTTATCTCCTGCTCTGAATTCCCTTTCTCCCTGCTTAGGTGGGAGCATTTCTTCAGCTGAGGCAGAGGGCTGAGCAGAGACTGCAAACATCTCAGAGGGCAGAGCAGTGGCGAGGGCTTCGCTGAGCCCTTCTCCTGCACCGGGTTCCCTCCTGCAGGCCCCAGGGCGCACACAGTGCTGGGGTGGGCACACGTCATCACAACCCGGGCTCTGCTAGAGCTCAGGAATTTATCAGGAAGGTTTCTTAATAGCGAGTAGGAAGAAAAAAAAGCATTAAATAGTTTTAGGGAATCTTCTGGTTCCAAATTGCTTGGAAGATCTGTTTGCCATAGCTAAATTACAGACACAAAATGACCACTAACTCAACCACTGGAGGGTAGTGAGTTCACCACTAGCCAGGCCAAGAAGATGACACCAGTGGCACAGGTTGAACATTGCCTGTCAAACACAGCAATAGACAACCACAGATTCTCCCTAGTTTTTCTTAAGTTTCAGATTGCAAAATCTAAATGTATTTAACATAGATCCAGGACATTTCTGCAAACAGTCTGCTGTGTAGTTTTTTGTTTGGTTTCATTTTTTGCTTGTTTTCTTTAAAAAAAGAGAAATGGAAAAACAATTATACAATTAAACATTAAGACAGCAGAAACCCAAAAGCCTATGTTTTAGAGAGCTAGATATACTTAAAACTAGAAGCTAGTCTCTAAACATTGCTCTGCCATGAGTTCTGGGGTTACACGCACACAGGTGCACAGAGTGCCTGCTGTGCTCTTGCTATTGCAGAGCTCAGAGAACTTCTTACAGGTGGGTCACGTGCATGTGCAGCCACAAACAAAGTGCCAGGGAGAAGGCAGAGTCCCTTGCTCGAGATCATTCAGATATCATTGATCAAGAAGGCAGGAACACCCGAGTCCTCGAAGTGCCAGCCTCATTCACTGCACATGGATCAACAATATTTGCAGGCTGAAGCATCTTTATTTATTTGCTGCATCTTCTAATATACAAAAATCTCATTTTTATTCCCCAACTGAGCAACAACACATTGGGTTTGTACTCATGATCTAATACTAGCCAAGTACTCAACCACAGTCCCTTGGGTGTACCAGAAACAGCCATGATTCATGGACGGTCTCCCATCCACATAACATGAGGACTCCTTAAAACCCATCATCAGATGGGACCAGCTCATAGCCTTCACCTAGGAATAAAGGGCACCAGTTCTCTGTGCAGAGAACTCTTCACTGTGAAAGAAGTTAGAGTTTTGCACTTTATTTTTCTGTAAATGAAGCCACTTTTTTTTCCTCCCACATCTATAAACTACAGGTACATAGTTTAACACAAAACCCATATTTTTTTTCTGTGCTCATAATGCCAACAAACAATACCACATTGCTACAAAAATTCCAGCGAGCAAGAAAGAGAGGAGTCATAAAGAAACAAGCAGATTTGCACAGAGAGCTATTTCGATTACTAAGCAAGTTTAAAAATATGCTTTAACTTGAGATTCTTTGAGTCTCAACTGGATATTTGTCCTGTTGTCCTCTGCCTGTATTCTTTGACCTTCTGACATACAGTTACTGAGTCTGTTGCATGTGTCCCCAAGCAGAAAGCAGATTGGACAGAGATTAGATAACATCGTGCTGTATGGGTTGGGTACTTCTTTTTTCTTACCAGTTTCCTGTTGATAGAATCACAGCGATAAAGGAGTTTAGTTGGTAGTTGAAGTATGAAACTGCAAAGGGCTCCCTTTTAAAAGATATGTTCCTCCTGGGATGTAGATGTGGCCAGAAGAATTTGGAGAGTAGCTGTGCCCTAATGCTTAATCCTATAAATCTGACTATTGCACAGGACTCATGACGAGGTAAGGAAGATCACTCTAGATGCCCAGGACAACATTAAGCATCTTCAAAGCCATCTAAGAACATAGACGGAGAAATACCATAGAAACAGAGGAAACTACTTATGATAGTGCTGCACTCTGGCTGTGTCTTACCACGTTGCTCTTGGAGGTTATTGCTCTGCACTGCTCTAAAGAAAGATCAGTTAGCAGAACAGTGTGCATATGTCTCATCTGCTTCAGCATAAAGTTGACTCCCAACTATCCAACTGCTTCCAACTATCACAAGCAGTTTCAGCTAAGGAAGCTGCCTTTGTCTGGAGTGGATGCGTCACAATGCCACCAACAGTCCTCCTAGCTGAGTTCTAGATACATGAGCTTGCTCAGCAAGACAGGGAATAAGCAGCTGCTGGCAGTGCTATGAGCATGCAGAGACCCAAGATGTCCAAGGCTCACATGAAAACTAGCCTGAACTGGGTTGGAACAACCCTACTGATCACTTAAACTGCAGCTTAGAGCCTTTTTAGGGTAGATACCTGGATCTTTGGGCCTGAAGAGCTGCCAGCTCTGCAGAACCTTCTGCAGTCTTGCAGTAGCTGCAAGGGGAGTGAGGATCCAGCCAGTGCCTCTGCTCGTAGCAGTTCATTGGCTGCCATCACATTTTCGGTGGTAACCATGGATGCTGTGGTTTGACAGTCTGTGGCACTGGCACCCTCCGCCCTCTGCAGTCACCGCGGCGCTGGCACAGCTCTCTGTGCAGCTGTGCCATGGACCAGAACGGCTGAAAAATAACTTCCAGCAGGTAGTTCCATCATAACCATGGAAAAAGGTGTGCTGATACAACAGCGCGTAGTGCAAGAGCTGGGACAAGCAGCTGAGGTGAGAGGTGGCCACTGAAGAAATCACAGGGATTCACAGCCTGAGAGGCAGAGGGTTGTCCTGAGGGATCTGTATGGGAAAGCTCAGCAAGGAAAGGGTCATGCTACACATGCAGCTCCCTCTCTGACAGAAGAGAGTCACAGATGTGAACTGGTGGCTGTGCAAGCAGTGGTGCAGGGTAAAGCAGATTTTCTTTGATTAGCTATGGCCTCTAATCTCTCCAGTGCCAGCCTGCAGCAAATTCCAGAGTTCAACAGCCCCCACTGGACTTTCCTGTTAAGGCTCAAATCATTACAGGTATTTGTTTAGTAAAGGCTAAAGCACCCAAGTCCCAGTTCCTGAGTGCCCCATGAGGTTAAATGTTGTCAACGGTTTGAATGAAAGCCATATTCTGTAGAGCATCTGTGGTTCAGTGGTAGAAACATATGGAAACATTTGTCTCTAGGCTTCTCCTTTCATCCCACTTCAGGTCAATAGTTAATGGAAGCTGCTTGGGCAAATTGAGCTAGTGAGGTCCGACCAGAACCCTGAGCATCTGCTAAAACCTCTGGCAGCACCTGCATGCTCAGCAAAGATGTCACACACCGGGCCCAGCATCCAAGGAGGGAGCTTCGGGCGGCTGAAAGCTGATGTGCTCTGGGACAATGGTGTGTGCAAGTCTGTTGAGCAAAACAAGAGACAGAAAGAACCCTTGACCTACTAGGCTTTCCATCAGATAACTTTCTCAAATTTAACATTTCAAATCTCTGAAATCAATTACATTCACTGCCTTAGGAGCAGGTCTCTATATCATCAAGTCTTTTACTGATGATGTTGCTT
The DNA here is from genome assembly GCA_032353885.1 of Nothura maculosa. Lineage (NCBI taxonomy): Eukaryota > Metazoa > Chordata > Aves > Tinamiformes > Tinamidae > Nothura > Nothura maculosa. The sequence goes on from JAUBOD010000174.1 coordinate 1,057,919, forward strand.
TCCACATGAATCAGCAAATATGGTATGAATAATGGGAGCCTGACATGCATTGGGCCTGACTCAACGCTGTTGCGTAGGGCAGAGGGTGTTCAGTGATGGGAAGGCCAACTCCCCTAAGCCATCTAGGTTTCATTTCTGCTTTAACTTCCAAAAGGATGAATATTTCTTAAAGCACATTCCTTAAACACATGTTGGATATTCCTCATTCAATAAAAATGACTTCAATGAAATCACTATGAATTTCTGGATTTCCACATTCTTGAAAAAAAGAAATGTTATTCTGAATTAAAGCTGAAATGGAGTTGGATGTTCTTATCAGCAATACCTCTGGCATTTAGCTTGCTATTTCCACTCTCTGCTAGAATGAAAACAAGCCAAAAAGCCCAAATAGTTTGTCACAGAGCAGCTGGAGGGACTGCATACCTGCCCTCTAGGGACACGGCTGCAGGGGCCACCAGGTGGGAAGCAGCGAGTTGTGCAGGGCGCTCAGCGCCCCGGGGTCGCGCGGGCCCCACGGCAGCCTGCGGGTGAACGCTGAGAACCCAGGGCACCCACTGGTTATCACAGCTAAGGAACCTGGCTGGGCAGACTGCCCAGGAGCTGGAGATCCTGAACGTCCCAGCAGGCTACGGAAGATCCATCAGGCTGGAAGACCCGGCCTGAAAGCCCCCTGATGGGCTGCACAGAAAGCCCATGCTTAGTAAAGCAGGAAGGATTTGTTAGCCCCGACCAGTCTCTCCCCTCCTTGCCAGGCACCTAGGGAGAGGTTGTCCAATCCCAACCCATCCTGCAACTCAGATTAACCGCCCAGGCTCCTGTAGGCCTAATGCTCCTGTCTGGCTCACTTGCACCCAGGTAAGCTTGAGCTCTACTGACTATGCAATTTTCTGACTTTCGTAGGAATTTGGCACTGCTGCAAATCACATCAGAAACACCAGTTTTGGTCAGAATTTAAACTGCAATCCAGGTGGCTACATTTCAATAGACAGATACCAGAGAACATAAGGGCAGGCGCTGTGGCTGCACAGGGAGAAATGATTGGTTTCCACTCAAAATGCACATTTGAGGAGGAAAATTAGCAAGGAAGATCATAAGTTTAACCCAAACCAACTTTTCTGCTTCCTCCCCAGCCCAGCCTCGTGAAAGACCCCAGTGTAAGTTCATTTCTACCTCCAAAAATGCTGTTATATCCTTGACCTTTACAAGCAAAACAAGAAAACAAGCCACAGAGTCAGAGGCCGCTCTTAAACAATGCTTGGTTTTCATCCAGTCATTGGTTGCTATTTGAAAAGGGAGAGTAATCTCTGTAAATGCACAAACTAGTCCTGTGTGTAAATAAAAAGGAGCAGACAGCACTATGAGCAAAACCACCACCGAGCCCAGGTATCGAATAGCGGAATCACAGAATGTTCAAGGTTGGAAGGGACCTCTAGAGATCATCTAGTCCAACCTTCCTGCTCAAGCAGGGACACCCAGAGCATGTGGCACAGGGTGGTGTCCAGGTGGGTTTGAAGACCTCGAGACAGGGAACAGTTTACTTGTGACAGCCACCTGCACAAGGCAATTGAGCCAATAATTGCTTTTCCAGAGGATAAAAATTAAGATGGGGAGAAGAGCACTCAAAGAAGTGCTATTTGCTCTTCCTTTTGGATTTCATGTTCTAGCAATTTGGTCTGTGGACAAGATGAGAACGAGAGCAGCACAAAACTGCTTGCCCCATTTGGGAGCTGGGCAGGAGAGGCTTTGCTGGCGTGGGACACATCTGCACTCTGCTGTTGCGTCTCCGCAGATACTTGGTCTCCAGCTTCAAGCACTTAGGGAGAGAGAAGCAGCTGTTTTCTAAAGGCCATCTGGACTTTTTTTTTTAAGGCCACTAAGTATAAAGGGAACCTAACTTTTAGTTCCTTGTCTGGGCACATATATTTGGGCAGTTTCATATGATGCCCTCTCTACAATCATCCTCTGCTGACTCTTGTACAGTTTCTATTTATGATTTCCTTGATGCAACGGGCACGCAGGAATAACATAACAAACTTCTACATAACAAAGCCCATACAATTTCACTCAGTTCTCACTGTAATAAACTCACTTAACACAGCTCTAAGACAGTGACTCTGCATAATTTCAAGCAAAAACATGCTTGGAAACGTACAGCTGAGGTCCCAACTGCTTGAGAAGGAATAGCCCTACAGAGGCACAAGTAGAGCACCACAGATGGGACTCCTGGTGAACAAGGCAGAAACTTAGATACTGAACGTGCCCAAGACCCAGTGAAGTCCTTGCAAGTGGGCACTGAAATGGGACCCTAATGTCCATAAAATAGGCACTGTGGGGGAAGCATGAAAAGGCCCTTCCAAGCCAATGGGAACGTGTAAGTGGGACTGGGAGAGGAATCTGAGCTCTCTCTCCAGACCAGGGCAACTGTCTGTGCTAACACAGCCCAAGGAAGCCTTGCAGATCGCGCGAGGCCCCGGGCGCCCAGCAGCACCTGGTGGTTTGGCACCCCACCAGGCAGCTTAGATAAGCAGCACTGAAAGTGTTCTGGGACCAGGGGGAGGATTCCCAGAACCTCACGTGGCATTTGGGAATGGGATCTCACCCCACACACTTGTCTTGAGGGAGATAAAAGCGACACTCTGCGAGGGGGAGATGGGCACAGGGAGGGATATACTCTTCATCGTGAGTATAGCAGCCTGTGAACCCTATGGCTGCTGTTTTACCTGCAACTGAAAGCAGTCTGGGCCAGAAGCCAGCTAAATGAGAGCTATATTAAACAGAGAAAGATCAAGCACCATTTTAAGTCAAAGAAAACATGAAACACCCGAACAGCAAAATGAGACTGAACTAACCAGAGTAATTTGTAGTCTCTTTGATGGTGCCTTTATGATAACCATTACTATTTAACATATATACTGCAGCAGTGGTGACAAACAGATCGGAAACCTCTCCGTGCAAGCTAGGTTCTGTGCAAGCCTGGTGGTACAAAGACAGGATGTCTTTGGGGTCGTATTCAGTGGAACATTCGTGAATTGCAGGAGATAATAATAATAAAAATACCCAGCTCCAAACTACCTCCTGAAATGTATTTGCAAAGTGTGCATTAAGGTCAGTTGACCTTCCAGGCCTTGTAGAGCAAATTGGAGAGCTTTCAAAGAGGACAAAGCTCACCCTGAGCAAACCAAGCAAACACGGCAGAGGCTAAGGGCAGCTCGAGGGACAACCATGGCCAGGGGACAGGCACTGTTGAGCTGCTAAGCATGGATCTGGGGCTGGGACTATGGGACTATGTACTCCCCCTCTCTGGATCTGAGACTACGTATTCCCCAAATATCCATGCCTTGAACTACATAGTGCAAATGAAAGTGCAGGGATGTGAGTTACAAGAAGTCAGCAATGCTGTGAAGAAATACAACAAGAAACAAAAGAGAAGGTTATTAAAAAAAAGGAACACAGAGCACAGAGTTAAACTTCGGTTTATATGCACACTTCATGCTGCACTTTAATTAAGTATTATATCCCAGACAGGAGTAAGGAAAAGGCAAAGAGGAATTTCCTTCCCTAACTTAAAAACAAAACAAACAAAAAAAACCCTTTTATGCCTTCCAGAGATCTTAAATGGCAGCAGTATTCCTGACAGGAATATATTTCCCTTTGACAAGTACTAGCTAGTGATTCTTGCATGAGACTGAATTCTGGGTTCTACAGAGATATTGGACAAATAACTAAGATGAATTGTACCTCACTCATTAAGCCAGCCTGTGTGTTGCTACTGTGACTGTAGGAGAATAAATTCATGTTTGTTTTGGGACAGAGTCATCCTCTGACTGTCTTCGCACATGGAAGAAAAATTTACTTCTATGAGACCACAAAAATCTACTCATCGGAAAGGTGAACAAAAAAGCTATCAATTTTTGAGTTCTGTCCTTTCTCCTTAAAGGTACCAGAGCAAATACATATCTTAAACAGTTGGTCTGCACTGGGAAAGCTCAAGGGAATACATAGACCATCCATAGGGTTTTGAAGATCAACATACTGAGATCATGGAGCAACCAGGAAGAAAGAACAGCTAAGTCTTTCTTAAATTTTTATCTGTCCTCTTCCTTTATATCAGGGAAAAATCTACAACCACAGGAGAGCAGAATTATATGCTATTTACTCAAGCACTAAAATACTTTAGATATGGGTCTTCACAGCATAATAAAAATAATAGTACCTCTCCCTTCCTTCTGAGCTGGTTTCATCTCTCTGAGTAGAGCTACCTGAGAAAATCTCTTTACTGAACATAAAGCTTGTGCTAAAGGGACTGTGACAGTTTTGTGTCATGACACTGGAGGATGCTTCACTTTTAGACCCTACTTTGGCTGCTGTAGTTACCTGGACTCCTGCTCTCCTCTCCAAGCAGCCGTATTTTGGGGTGGGATGCAACTGATGCCGTCGTCTCATCGCACTGAACCCAGGTAACAGCCACTCCCGTACACTGGCAAGGAGACCCCACCAGTGCCATGCAGAATGTATCAAAATGCTGGTGTCAAAAGGATCAAATGATCAAAATGAAGTCATGTTCTGACTTCAGTATTCATATCCCATCCAAGTTTTCTAGCATCTTAGTAGGCTAAAAGTTATATTGAAACAGAAAGTCGGGAGCTCTGGTCCGTTCCTGTTCTAGGTTAACCAGCAAATGCAGTGACCACAACTATGTGCACGAGCTAGATTGCAAGCGGGGACATGCCCTTGTGATAAGGCTTTGGGGTCTGTTTCCCTAAGGGGACGTGAAATCTAGTTGTGCTATTGTAATCTGCTTGCCCTGATTTACTGGATCTGGACCAGAAAATACTTTCACCAAGAATGACCCTGCAAAAAGCATTCTTCCTTTATCCAGTCAATAGAAAAAGCTAGCAAACCAATAAAGTTTTTGGAATTAACCATCACTAGGATATTCTCCAGAGGCCAGATGTGAACAGATGTCACACAGCTGTCCAACCCGAGCAGACAGCCTTTCCAGCAGTATCTATCTGTTGATAAAGTATGACAATTAGAAAAATAGCCAAAATGATGGAGTTTGTTCTCTTTGATCACAAGAGACTTTCATGGCTTGTTCGGAGCTCTCCCACATATATGGGCATTTCTGCAGTACTATTTTCCACCTCACTAAAAGACTCCATTTTCTAATTGACAAGACGCCTTCTTTTCTTCCTACTGGGCATTATTCTTAAGGTAAGCACTGAGTGAACGACCAAGCGACACCATTTTTTGTGTGTGTGTGGAGACTAACAAGTTTGTGGTTACACACTGTAAAATATCTGCAAGCGGAGCTGAAACTAGCACTGCCACTGGGCACAAGACCAGAACTGCAGAGATTCCTGCAGCGCTGCTCCAGTCTAGGCCTCCCTGTCTCAGCAAGCAGCTGCCATTCTGCGAGGGAACCTCCTGAAGTGATTCATGGTGCTGCACCAACTTATGCTCCAGCAAGTGTCACACAACTGGGGCCTTTGGGCTTCAGAGGTATCAGGCTGAAGATGAAGGTTAGCAAGGGCAAGCCCAGCAATTTGCTATCAGTACCAATGATACTTGTGCTTGCCTTGGCAAAAAGGCACGCTCTAATCCCTGAGTCTCGTACTGAACTCTAAAAGTTAATGTGATTCTCACCATAGGCAGATATAGTCTTCCCCAGGAAAGACTTTTCCAACTTTCTAAAGATTGATTTCAGACTGGGAGACATAAGAGCTCATGTGCTTTGCAAAACCCGTCTGTTAGCATTAGCTCTGATAACCCTGGCCCACGTTCATACATGTGGCCATGCCAGCATCTCTTTGGAACACACTGAGTTCTTGCCACAGGGAGATCCAAATCCAATTACACATGCAGAAGTATAAGATTTTTGTGCCTAGACTCTGGATACAATATTTTGCACGTGTGTGGGAGTTCTTGGGAGAACTCACTGGGATAGAATATCTTAGGCACTTCAGAAAAGTCATGTTCTCTTTTGCTGCAGCACACAAAAAATAGGTACATAAATTTATTAATTTCAGAGGCTGAGACCTGGTGAAATGTTCAAATAATAGTCTGAAAAATGCCAGAATTCAATGTGTGGGAACTACCTGAAAAACAAGTTTTTTAAAAAAAGTGGTATCAATAATTTCATCCCATGTGAGTGATATGTTGGCAAATGGCCCTTATGGCTCTTGGTCTGGACTTCTGCTAGGGCAGCAGAGAGGGGAATGAGGGAGACGTAACGGTGTCCCAGAGGTAGAGCACTGGCTGGGAAGAGGGAGCTGAGCAGATAACCCCGACTCTGCTGAGATGCCTGAAGCCAGGGCTATCCGAAAGGGGAAAACTAGGACCCCGCTTCAGAACAAAGCAGTGAGGAGACCCCTGGCTGGGTCACGTCTCCTCAAAATGACCACAGCATATTTTGAAGTTAAACAAGGGAAAAAAGGGAAGCAAAAGGAGCACAGAAAATAAACCCACCCACTCAGCTCCCCTTTCACACAAAACATAGCGTGGCAGATGGGGGCAAGAAGGATTTATTTTTAGTGCTGAAGTTCAGTTACAAACTGCTGCTCCTACAAATACAGGTTTGCTGAGGTAGAAGATGGTTTCATTCTTCCAGGAAAGTGGACTTTGCTGTGAATCTTGCTTCTTCTGGGTCCTGACATTGGCTCAAATTTCAGAGATTTAGAAAGATTGACAGAAATTATCTCCTTTCTTGAGCAAATCTAACCTCAGCATCCAGAATATCTAACAGAAATTCTTACCTAAGCAGAGATGAACTGAATTGTGGTGCTGGATTCGCCGGCACCTTGGACACAAAATGGGTGGCAGAGAACTGAGGGAAAAAACCTCCCCTTCTCGTATCTTTTAGTGCTCTGATGACACAGTGTGGTGAGGCACTCACTGCAGAGCAGTGATGACCAAGTCTTTAGTTCAAGCATATCCAGACTTGGAGGGAGCAGGAGGTTCCTGAAGCTGGTGTCTCAGAGAAGGTTTTGCCTGACTTCCTGAGTGAGAATAATGCCATTGGAATTACAGGAGGAAACCAGCCAAACTGCCCCGTGCCTGGCTAATAGGAGCAGATCACCCTCAAACCAGTGCTGCAACATCCCTTTGCTCTTAGATGCAAGAATGAGGAGGAAGGAGGAGGAAGGCCATGGCCTCCTGAACATCTAGTGCTGTGCCCAAAGGAGCAGACGTGAGCAAGAGGAAAAGCTTATTCAACGGGTCCCCACCAAAGCCAGAGAGAACAAACAACTGGGTGCCCTCCTCGCTCTGAACCTCACCCACCCACTGTGATGCATGGGTCAGCCGGGAAACTCAGAGAGGAGCGTGACAGCACTCGCGAAGTCACAGGCTCCATGCGGTTGTCCTTCCTTCTTTTCAATCACTGGAGACTCCTGCCTTTGCTGAGGAGCCTTTTCCTTTCCTGACTTCTTGGACTGCTGACTTAATGGTTTCCTCTTTTTTTTTTTCTTTTTTTATCTTGTCTCTAATGTAAAAATATAAATATAGACAAGTGCAAGTCAGTCTGAGTCTTGGGTGGGTCCATTAACTGATCCTTCTGAGACTTCTCAGCCAGTTCTCTGTGAGCATGTGATGCTTTCCATGGGCATAGAGAATACACAGAGGTGGGATGAATAATAGAAAATGAGCTGTTTGGGATTCTATGACTTGAGTGTCTATCTTGGTTTGAATCTCACTGATAGGGAAGATGTACTTCAACATAACTGTAATGCCTGCTACCATCTGCCAAGGGAAAGGACTCTGTCTGGAGCAGGAAGAAATCTCCTAAGGATGCTGAAGAACACGGCTTCCTTGCAGGAGATCCTAAATGCCATTAAGAGAAGCAGTACCCCCGTGCTACTGCCTCTCATTGCTTCACATACATAAAAGGGAGAGGGGGGAAAGGACAAGGTGTGGCTGTCCAAACTGGTAGTGCCATGTCCAGTAGACTGGGTTTGAGCACAGAGAACATAGACTGGTCCCACATCAGAGTCAGGCACCTGCTATCACCAGCAGGCACAATATCAGCCAACTTGCTCTATATCTAAGGAGACTTCAGGCATATACCAACAAGAGGTCAACCTATTATCCAGTTCAGTGGCAGCCTTTCCTTCAAGCCTCCTGACATGTCTAAGTGACTAACCTGCAGGGCAAGCAGGAAAGATATGGAAGAAACACTCACCACGAGAACTGGCCTCAAAAAGTTGGAAATCACACCCAACTCAGTTTCTAATTTGAGTCACTCCATGAGGCCACTGAACACAATGTATTATTCTGCTCACCAAACCACCACTTTGGGAAGTGGCTAAATCCTGAGGACAGGATGATACTGCTCTGGTCAGTGCTTATGGCAATCACATGCACACCAGGAACATGAGCCGGGTGGTGCCTCCCGTGCAGGAACTGCATTAACCTACATTACTTATCACAGTTTCATTCGTCTTCCTCCCTGCTGTTGATGCTTCAGAGTAGGCCATGAGTAGCAGACAGGACCTCGACTTGTTTACCCTCCTTCTGTCATCCTTCAGGACAGTGGGAGGGCGGCCACAAACTCTGTCACCTTCACCAATAGAAGCTGTAGACTGCTAATCACTGGGACCAGCTGATCTGGATCAGACTGGAATGAGCCAACTGGAGCAACAGGGAAAACTTACATGGCACCATCTGTCATCTTGGTCTCGGTTTGTCCTGAGCCAGAGTTATGCAACCAGCTCATGATCTGAGGCCTGTGACAGACGATTACTCAGACTGGCCTCTCTGCGCTAACGCTCAAACTCTTCATTCATCACCTGCTCTGACGGCTCTTTTTGGTTACCCCGAGGAACACTTTGCACAAGACACTGCTGTAGCCAGAATTTGACAGCACCAGGGATTAGACCTATGTGTGAGGTTTAGAAACATCCTCAAGTGACAAAGAAGAAAGAAAAATGTTTTGCTACAGTGACTACTGAGGTGTCTCAAGCTTGGGAAACACTTCCTCCTTTATACTGGGGCAACTTCGTGTTTACCACGCAGTAAAAGTAAGCGTGCAGGCAAACCACAGCACAGATAATATGCACTAAATTCACACCTTACTTCACCACACAGTAACACATTCACACTTCCACGCCCTTAGAAATAATTATTTTTAATATTCCCTTAGGATTTTTAATTATGCCTTATATTGTCTACATGAAATTAAATATGTGATCTACTTCTCAAGTTTAATGGGGAAGGCCTTGACTTTCCGTGTGCTCTAACTTCTCAAAGGCAGCGACCACTAGATTCCTGGAGCAGTTCAAACACTGTAGCCTCATCTGCAGCAGTACCCTGCAACACCAACAGTGATGTGATATTCAAGATTTTTACTTCCGCTTTTGCAGAGGTAAAAACCATTCCTAATTAATTCCCTGCTAATTGAGAATCCAAGCTGGAAGTAGGTTCGATCAACGTGCACTAGCCCGCTTACACCTGCAAGAGCAGCCACGCCGCTGAGGAAGGGAGAGCCACTTTGCATTCGTACCTCGACCTAATTCAAATTAACGGCTCTTTGTAGACAAATCCTTTTTCCTCATCCACAGGAGAAAACAACATGGATTTCCCAACTTATTTTCACAGGTAGCTTGGAGCCCCTAGACCCCGCTAGGGTCACACAGGGCGCGTGTGGTCAGTGCCGCCCGGATGACACTGTGTTGTGCAGCTCCGCCACGCGCTGGGGCAGCTGTTTGGCTCCTGGGCTGCTTGGGCCGGCTCTTTGGGACTCCTGTGCAGCAGGACCCTGCAGCCCCTCTCACTGCTGCTGATACTGGGGTGGCTGCATGACCTCCCGAGCCGTCCCACAAGCACGGTGCCCCCCGGCCCCCTTGGCGCTGCCGCCCGGGGAGGCAGCACCCTCTCCTGTTGCTGCCACCACTGCACTCCTGTGAGCGGCTCTTCCCACTCCTGCGCGCGGCTCTCCCTGCTCCCGCAGCAGGGCCGGCCCCTGGCCCGGCAGCGGCGCAGGCGGCAGCGCAGCGCTCGCCGCAGCCCGGCTGGCAGCAGCGCCGAGTCGTGGCCTTTTCCGGGGATTTCCCCGGGCCCAGCGCCGCTCCGCTTCTTGTAAGCGGCGCTGTGTGTGACAGGGCCGCTTACTGTTACTGCAATTAAGGCTGTTGGTAACTGCAACGGCATCGCGTAATTAAAGCAGCACGCAAAGCAACTCGCTGCAAGGCAGCGCGAGAGCCCTGCTGGGGCTGCGCGCTGGCCCAGGGGACAGGGGCACTGTGAGAGCTGCCCATGCATACGCGGGACCTGGGGCGCCCACAGCTAGGGCAAACCCTCCTGATGAGCAGGCTGCTGAGAGAGGCAGTGCCAGGGAAAAGATCCTGCGTGGGCTTCCCTGTGCCCCGTTCTGGGAAGGGAGGTGCGAGGGCCCTGTCCTGCATGGTGAGCTCTGTGTGCAGAGGGGCCGCCAGCCCAGCCCGCGCTGCCCGCAGTGCCCAGCGACCCGCAGCGTGGGTCAGCCCAGTAGCCCGGACTAATGGCTACTAGTCTACTAGACTGACTACTAGAGGGGAATGGGGGGGATAGATGTGCGCACAAACACCAAGTTCACGTCCCGCAGGGGCAGCCAGCCCCTTCACCGCGCTCTCACGCCCTTGTGGGCACTTGAGTGCTGCCTCCTCCCTTCACGTCCCGTCGCCGCTCCTGCCGCTCTCCGGAAAGCCCGAGCCACACATGAGCTCCGGGGCTTTTTGCCCTTGCAGCCTCATCCCCCCTTGTGATGTGGGAATCCTGGTCCACGAGCTTTCACTTTTGCATTCAGTGACCTGCGCTGCAAGCAGGCGCTTGGAATTGCATTGCGCACAGCTGATCTTGAGTCTAGACTTTCCAAACCAAAACAGTGTCTTAATACTCCTAACTTCCCTGCTGTTGCTACCTGCACACTATTATTCAGTCAATCTTTGTCACAATAACCCGCTGTTCTCAGAACACTGAGCCTTGAAAACAGCTCTGGCTTGGAGCTTGCCCAAGATGACAAAAAATGTGAGCGCGCCCACAAGTGTTTGCATTGGCTGCAGCAAACACACTGAGGAACCGTGAACTCCAACACGCTCACATGCAAAAGAAGTGGACTGAACCACTTTCCTATATTAAACACTTGTCATTTACTGAATCTGCAGTGCCATGTTCACATGGGATGTGGCTTGAACTGTTCCTATAAGCCGTTCACCTTGAGGCCGCGGTGTGTTTAAGTAATCTTGAGCAGTAAACAGGTCAGTAAAAGTTGAACTAGAAGCTTGCCTGGGGATAGCTGCCATTGCTTGGAGCGCTGTGGCATCCCGGACAAACTCCAGCACAAGCTGGGAAAAAGAAAAAGGAAAAACATCTATTCCAGTGTGCATTGCATTCGGTAATACTTAACAGGAAATGGGGAGTATTAATTTTCAAGCAGAGTTTCCCAAACCATTTGAAAATCTACCAACTCTTGGAGTGCAGGCAAATTTACATAGCAATTCTCCAGTGGTGGAGGTTCAAAGGCAGCCTTTCTATGTGAGTAAGCCTCAGATTTGCATGTGCAAACAACACTAACACAAACAACACAAGCCTAAGTTTTAAGAACTGCATGCCCGCTTTTATGATCCAGTATGCACATAAAATTACTGTAATTGCACTTCCATATTAAAGGTATGCACCAACCCTTTTAATTTGTATAGAGATCACTATTTAATCACCCACATGATGCTATAATCTAACTTCAAGAAAAACTGTTCTAACAGTATATACAGGTGTCTAAACACAGATGTATATACCCATTGTAAATACAAATATTAGCTGATGTGTTCAGTGTAAGCTAAGAAAGGAAATAAGAAGTCTGGGATCTGTGAGTTGTTGGGTACAAAAATTCAAATAATTCACTACCAAAATGGAGCCAACTTTTGCAAACCTTAGGGTGGGAGAGCAAGTTCTGTGCGGTAATTCCTACACAATTCCTATGTCCAATCATAAATGCATATCTTAAGAAAACAATCATTAACTGCATAGAAACCCAAGGATATTTCTGTACTTTTCTTTGTGTCCATAACAGTTTCATGATCACACAGACGCCCAGTAACTCCTGATGCTCTGCTTGGTAAGGCTGAAATTAGAAGATCACTTATTTCAAGAGATGAAACTGATCCAACCTAAACCACACTGAGGAAACACCCCCTTACTTAACCACTGCCTCTGTTATTTGTATATCCAAATATTAAACAATCACTTTCTAATGATAATCTTTTGTTCTTCTCATGTCAGGTTCTCACAAACATTAAAGGTGCTTCATGTCACCTCTGCAAATCCATCACAGACAATAGGCTTAGCCTGTTCTCAGCACAGAGAGATACAGATAGACTCTTAGAGCAGCTTCTTTCCTGATACCTTTTTTTTTTTCCCCTCCTTTTTTGTGGTGTCTCCTCAGATATTGAAGGACAAGGCTGCTTTCTAGAACAAGTTATATAATTCCCAGTTTTGAAACAAGAGTAAAGAGTTAAAAGAGTCAAACCACAGGCCCAGGAAGTTCACTATCATGTCTCCTGCTCTAATCCCACATCCAACAGTTCAGACATCCCCTCACTCAAGCACCTCTCCTATTGTGCAATGCCTTAGACAGGGAAAATAATTCTTTCTTAACTCTAGCAGTTGAACTCTTTGCACCCCGCAGCATGAGACTGGATCATACCGTTCATTATCTTATCTGCCTCAACTACATGTTACTAATGGTCTAAAAATTAGCCAGGCCTTCTGTAAAAATCCACCCACTCAGCTAGTACCTTTGACTCAGTTGAATGGCAGTGTTGGGGTTGACACATTCAGAAAACCCCCATATATCTCCCTATTGCAAAAACAAAGCACATGTTTAGAGGTTCATTGACGCAGCGAGCAACTTTTTCCACTCTCAGTGTTCTGCACCTAATACGGTGGGTTTCTAATGAACAGCTCAAATCCTTAAACCTCATTACAATACACCCCAGGAATATAACTGTGTCCAGTCCCAGCAGTACCATCATATATTCCAGTTCCACTTTGCACAATGCAGAACACACCCAGTATATACCAAGCTCAACTGTTTCAAGCCTTGTGGACATGAGCAGCAGTTGAAGGCAGCTTGTGTTCTAGCAACACACAGGGCTCATCTCTGTTTTTTCAATCTCTGAACTGCAGATAAATTCATATTAAACCACAGCCCTTCAGCTTATCTTAAGAGCCCCCACATACAGCAGGAACTCAAGCAAGTCATAACCCTCTATACTTTGCAAACACCTGAGGTTATTCTTCAGACTCAGAAACCAGAGCATCAGTTGCAATCAGTTGCAAAATATCATTGGAAATTAACTATAGTGTGACATTTGAAAATGTATTGTATTTAATGTATTTAAATAGAAAATCTAAGAAGCCAATACAAATATCTAAAAGGTTTGATATCAGTTATCCTGACAGGGACTATTTCAAGGTCTATTTTAAACTTCATGGTGACACATACTCAACAGAAAAGATTCCTTACTTTGGACCTCACATTCACATTGCTGGGATTGTTCAAACACTTAGGCAAAAAAACAAAGGTGCCTGAAAATCATGCTGTTTTATCAAAAATGCAATACCTTTTCAGCCATTCAAAAGAAGAGTTGAAGTAGATAGCAGAAATCAAGTTATCCACAACTTGAACGTCTACAGTAGGAAAGGTTTTTCATTTGCTCGTGAAAAAGTGATGATTATGCTAGAACATAAGACCCTCTGGGTCCTGAAGCAATGTGCTAAATCAACCACAGGATCTTTTTTAGGCATAAGAAGGGTGGTCTTCCAGACAAGGGTGAGGGGAGCTGGTATCAGACTTGCTCGTGGCCTTCAGCCTCTCTGGCTCAGGAGGCCTTTTCATATCTGTGTATGTGTGTACAAGGGAGGCTGCATCTTTCTATCTGTTTGTTTAAAGTTGCTACTTAATAGATTCTCATTTAACAAAAATAACAGTCTGAATAAGCTGAAAAACTGGTCTCTGGAATTGCCCCCAGGCCTCTGGGTAAGTCACACAAGAGGTTTTGAGATTGCTTCACTAGGGACAAAGATACCCGTCATTAGCTGCTGATGAACAACACCCAGAAGGGCTCTATGACTGATAAAGACCTTGGAGATGGAAGGTGAGGGGAAAAGGCAGGGCCTCTCCTAGCTGGACAGGGCGTTGCTTTGTCCTGACCCATTTCCTGTAACCAAAGGGGCTCTACTTCTCCTTTTCTTCTCACGCTTTTGGCTAACATAGAAGCTCCTTCTCTGCCCCGCGCTGACACCACAGTCACTGAATGCTGTCCAGTTGCATAAGCTTTAAGGGTACCTCGAGTACCTCAATCTGCCCCCTTCCTCATCAGATGTGTGCTCATTGTCTCTTTTCCTTCCTCTTCTTCATTTCCTTGCTGTTGCGGCAGAATAAACAGAAAATGAATGAGGAAAGTGTCCAGAAGGGAACTTGAGAGAGGGGAGCATCCAGTGGTCCCCCTGCTACAGGGAACATTTACGGAACCTGTTGTTAATCAGCGCTGAAGTTTCTCAGTGCGGCGTCATCCATCCCCTGTTGCTGCTTATTACTTAATCTTTGCTTCCTCAAATGGCACCCAGAGTTGGCTAACAGCTTTCCTGAAGGTAACAGAGCAAGGAAAAGATGGCACTTTCACGATAAAAATGAAGAGTGCTAGTTTGTCAAAAAGGATTTTGAGCCAGGTTAAGTAACCAATTTTAGAAAAAAGTGGTGGAGCAGGTTGTCGTGAGTGCAAACTGGATTCAATGGAACCACCTCCAGCTCAAGTTTTGCAAAGGTTCAGCTCTTTCATAGGATTTCTCCTCATCTTGTCTGCCCACCTTCCTGAGCTCACTGGAAATAAACAAACATAATTCCTAATTAAGTGATTCCAATTCTTCCAGGACTAGTGATTTTTGATTATTTCCAAAAATATTGGGAAATTACATACGAAATATATAATATTAACACAAAAGGATTCTATAAGAACAAGCTCAGGAGACCAGCCAATTTCCCACCACTGATAGCAACATTAAATTAATAAGGAACAGTAAAGAGCCCTTTTTTAATGTCTGTGTTTGAGAATGAAGTTTAGAACCTTCTGAAAGTGCTTCACATTGCACTAAATTATTAACAAATGTGTGACCTACAAAAATGTATCTTCCTGAGCCTATGTCTGTAGACTGGGAAGGTCGTTAGGATTTTCCTAGCTGATGAGGACATTTAAGGCAGTGAGTGGTGCCTTTTGTCTATTTGACCATCAAAATGCCAAAGGTATTTCTCAGATATAGATTAATTTTGGATCTATATTCTAAATTCCAACCTTAATTTCCACCAAAATCGTATTTCTGACTTGTCAAATGAATTTTATGAAGACAGGAAGGGAGAAGGAAGACAAAGCATTTACACTATAGAAGGAATTAACACACACATTCTTGTAGAGTTTTCGAAGAAGAAAAAAAAACTCACTGAAACCCTAAATGGGACCAACTGGCTCTCTGCTACTCTCTGCTCCTTGTAGATCTTCTGTTTCCTGCTTCCTTAGCTCTTTCAATATCAAGCAATTGAGCCCTCAGAAATAATGCCTTTTTTTTTTTGTTTGGCGTAATGCAGATTCCCGCAGAGAAAACGCACACTGGGCTCTTTCACTGCGCCTTTACTTCAATTTTTGAGTGTCTTAGTAAAAAATGCTCATTCCAACAGTATGTTTCCACTTCATATTTTGAAGACAACTGTTTTTACAAGGTTCTCCAGTGCAGTATTTTTTTCAGCAGAGCACTGGAACTCACAGGAAGATGAAGTGCATACCCACAGAGAAGGAAAAATTTCAAGGAAAGTTTACTTCTTGATTGGAAACATGAAATAAGCATCCTACTAACTAACCAGAACAATGGTCTGCGACAGCCGCAGTAAATGATAAAGCGAATGGGCCACTCCATGAGTGCACCCACTCAGGAAAGTGTCTGTCATCAAGTGCCTGTCTATCCCTTTCCTGCTCAGCCCTCAGCAACAGGCCATCCAAACAAATGTGCACACACATGAAAAGAAATTGTCCATATATAAGCTCCTAGCCCTGGCAGCAAAAGAGCATATTCAAAATAAGCAGAAAAAGGAGAATTATGAGCAGATGTGACAGGACCCAAAACCCGTTGGAATGGAGTCCGTTCTGCAGGAGCAGCATCCTCAGCAGCCCTTGGGGAAGTGAAGGAAGTGGATCCGGACTCCCAGGAGGAGCACCAAAGGGAAGGAAGGAAGAGAAAGGCATCTCTTCTCAACACTAAGGAGAGGGATCTTTGCTATTTAGAACAGTTTGCCAGCAGCTCTAGGCAGAAAAGGGAAGTATTTGAAAGCACAGAGCGCTGAGTTCCTTTCAGTTATTCACCAAGACCTTCTCACCAAGCTTTAGCATTTAGGGTCTTGGTTTTTATTAGCAATCTTGGAAATCATGTACTGTGTGGAAGCCAAAGCCACAGTAAAATAAAGTAAGTTTTACCAACAGGAGTGAATATGAAGTACCCCTACAAGCCAGACACTTCTCAGAGCAGCTGCTTGTTATTTTTCTTTGGCATGTGTTTTTTTGGATATGAGACACCTCCATCTTCCTAACCCCAAACAGACAGAAGAACAGAACACACTGTGCCTATTACGGGCCAGATCTTCAGCTGACATAAATCAGATGCTCTCCACTGAAGTCAATGGAGCTGTTGTGGTTCCTACAAAATGGATTCTGATCTCTTACACCAGCCTCACACATCTGAGACATCGCTTTCCTTAACAGATATGACAGGGCTTCACAAAACAACGCAGGTCTAAACAGCAACAGTTTACGGTTTATAAAGCTGCAGGATTAGCTGGATAATGAGGATACTACTGTGGATTTTGTGGGTTTTTTGATTAATTTTTAGATTTAAAACAGACAGATTTTCCCAATATTCAAGACCCTGGGGAGACAGCAGTTGGCAATATAACTTGGAATCAGATAAAACTAATCCTCCAAGTGCAAACGTCCCACTGACAGTCAGCATTTTTTGAGTCAGCACAGCCTTCCCTTTACAAGAGAGAACAACAGAATAAAAAAGACTGCAGTTGCATAAACTCTCTAGCACTGTTTATACTGCAGTTGAGGTAAAATGAAGATGATAAAAATATAGGAAGCTTTCTTATAGTTAAAGATATAGCATATAGACATCAGTTAAACACCTGTTGGTCAAACAGCACGATGGCAGATTATCTGCATTTTTATAATTGCCTTTGAGGATAGTGAGATCATCCCTCTGCAGAAGGCAGGTCCTACTTTCAGGTGCTGAGACTCATGCTGCCAAGAGTATAAAAACAAAGAGCCATATCTGAAGACCAATATAAGATCAAAGAAGTTCTGCCAAAACAGACCTGGCAGAAATAGTAAGAGTAGAGAATAGTAATAGGTAGAGAACAGTTGCTCATCCCACCAGCCATGGCTGCTAAGGCAAATGGATGGTTTGGGCTGGCACTGCTGCTGTGCTCGAGCCTTCTGGCAGGGCTTCCACACCTATTAATTAGCAGATTACTCATCAGTGGAGCTAAAGCTCTCTGTAAATGGATAACCCCTTGACCCAGCTGAATATACAGTTTCATAGATAAAACATTAATCTTGCAGATTTTTTTTCCTCTTTATTTTCACAGGTAAAGTAACAATTTGAAATAGTGTAAGAATACCTGCTCAGCACTTGGCAGGTAAACCGGACTGCAAGTGGGTCTTTAATGGAGCCTTCCACATCACCTGCATGCCTCTGAAGCTGAGTGCATTAAGCATTCAGGTGAACACAGGGATGCATTTGCAGGCTCCACTATAGTTAGCTTATGGCCTTGAACATTACAATCTAGTTCACTTAGAGAAGGAATATTAGCAGGGACATTTGGGTTTAGTCTCTGTTTATATAAAAAATAAAGCAGGCCTTTAAGTTCTACCTGATGGGCAGAGGGCAGCTCTTGTGTTAGCAGAGCATCCGCTGAGCAGCGCGCCCAGCTGCGCAGCTCATTCTTTTGACCATATTGTTAATTCAGCCCAGCATACAGAGCTGAGCAAAATTTCACTTATACAACTGGTGGTTAGTTCTGTGCCAGCAGTAATTAGCTTCTGTAAAGAGTTTATAACAAGAAACCACAAAACAGTTTTATTCCGATGAAACTGATGGGAAAAAAAGCATTTGCGTCTGTCCGTGGGGTGTGAGCTCCAAGGCTTGGCAGGAGAATTGAGACACAGGCTTTCAGGCCAAAGGCAAAAGGAGTCTTTACTGAACTACAGAGCAGCTTCCTTTTTAATAATTATTTGTATTACAGTAGCACCTCTAGTCCTAGTGCAAGATCAAGGCTGCCGGTATTATGAAAGAAACAGCTCACTGCAGGAAAGGACCTTGCTCCCAACTATGCACAAACTAGGCCCTGACTCCATAAACATACTAAAGATTTAAGTTAAATGTGCATATTTTCTACACTACATAGAAAAAAAATCAGATGCAGTTTTGTAGAATCTAACTCTTAACCAATTACTTTTACAAAATGTTACTGATTATTAGCACTGTTCCTAAAAGAGCAGTAAGCATGCTAAACTCTGCAGGTAGGATTACTTTGACTCATTTCAGAGGGATTACATTAATTTCAAAACGACAGAAATGGTTGCAGTTTTGCAGCATCAAGGCCTGGATTATCATCCACATTCATATCAAGAGTATGCTGGAAGGAGTAGCCTGTCCATTCTCTTTCTGGCAGCACAGGGCAGTGAACTCCTTGTCTTACAATAGAAACAGATCCAGGGAAAGGAAGTTAAACTGAGCAACTACCTGAGGTCCCATTCGAGGTGGATGAGTTGGGGTGCCAGGCCAGATCTCCTGCATCATAGTGCTACTAAAACATAGCACATGATTTTACATAAAAATAAGGCATAAAAATATTTCATATATACAAGATTTCCCATAGAAAGTGACTGAAAAGCAGACTTTTGTCAGACTAAGAGGAGAGAACTCAAAAGTGCATTGGATAAGGGAGAATCAAAGTCAACACGACGAGCATTTCCTGGCAGAGGAAGTCACTTAGGAGGAAATTACGAGCGAGCGGGACTGGGGCAGAAATTCTCTCCCGTATGAGGCCGCGCGGTTGCACAAGCGGCCGGCGCCGCTGCCACCAGTGCCAGGGCAGAGCTTGTGGCACCGCCACCCGCACAGGCTGCTGCCTCGCAGCCCTGGGTGGTGGAGCAGGAGAGCTTTGCTGGAGAGCAGGAGAGCCCTGAGCAGGAGAGCTTCGCTGCCACTGCCTTCCAGAAACCAAGTTCTTAGAGTTGGCTTCTTCTCAGCCTGATGGCTTGGCAAGCTGAACTGTCCTTTGTATGAGAAACTACGTTAAACAATCAACAAAACGCCACCTCTGCTTTTTTGCTTTGTCACCTCACCTCTCTTCAGGGCCATGAGACACTTGAACACTGCAAAGACCAAAACACAAGTATCAAGCTGGCTGGGGGCAATGCTATTCCATATCAAATCAATAACACAGGAAAAAAAACATTATTATTTCTTTTGTCACACTGAGCGACTAGCTATCGAGAGTGATGAGGTTATCTGAATAAATCTTTCCTTAAAGACAAAAGTGCAAAAGTAGCTGGCTTTAAAGTAACGTGCCTTGAATGCATCTCTGCTTCGAAAATGGGAGAAGGAGTAATTACAGCATGTGCTCGTTTACCTGCACTGGCCTAATCTAGCCAAGTAACAACAGCAGCAAAAATGTGGCAATAGGAGTTTAGCAGCCAGCGTGCGTACGCAGAGCTTGTGAGCTGGTTACCCACACGTTAAAGACCTCTCAGCTGCATCTTTGTGGCTGTTATTATTCATGCTAATTAGATTAAGCCAGCAGAGATATTCCTGCACACCTTCATTTTCCTGGGTGGAGCAGGTGTGTGCAGTGTGAACAGATACCCTAAGTGTCCCCCAAGTGCGGGGGGACGGGTGACACAACCCAGTGCTGCAGGAAGCAGTTTAGCTGTTCCACGACAGAGCAACACACACCAGCCTGTCTCATAATTTCATAGAGAAAATCCTGGAAACCATGTACAAAAGAAAAAAATTTAACTGAAAATTGTAACTTGCAACAACTTCTAGAAGCATGAGTCTTGTCTTCAAGCAAAAATAATGAAGTGGTCAGTGTGGTAAAGTGAATTATTCACCAAATATACAGGAGAAGTGGGTTCTGAACTTGATTTTTTCCTGACCAAAATCTCTCATCAGCTCTGTCACCCCATTCAGATCATTTCTCCTCTTCCTGCTTCTAATTATCATCCTATTCTCCTTCTTCATTCAATTATGCCATAGTTTCTCTTCCTATATATTTGAATGGTAGACAGCATCGGGGTTCCAGGTTCAGCCTGGGATTTTGGACATCGCTGTTGTATAAACAAACAGTAATTCTAATTGGATATGGTTGTTTCCTTGGAGTACAGACAATCCCTGCTAATTTTAAAAAAGCAAGAGAAGGAGCTTTGCTTTTTTATAGTCCTGTGTGCTTAAAGCGAGGGGCAGGTGACTGGATTCCTGGGTTTCATACGAGTGCCAAGAGCAGGAATGGGGGGATTCAGGCCACCCTCTGACCCCTCGTGCTGTTGTCTCCAGGAAAACCACATCGTCCTTTTACTTTTATTCCATCATAAACAGCATTTCACAGTCTTTCAGCACAGGTGAATGTTGCAAATATCAGATTTAAATATTCCTTATACTCTTTGTCTAGCACCTACAATGGCCTTATAAGCGTGGAAGTGGCTTGGTGACATCGTGCAAAGAGAATGACAAGTCCTGGACCATTAGTCACTGGCTTGTTGCTGTCAGATTTTCCTGACAAGAGGTGGTACCTTGTTGCTCAGAAAGTCCTGGAAAGTCATTAGCTGTGATTCCCTTGGCATTCCCTTTTAACATCAGCCAAGAGATTGCAATTAAAGAGATATATAATTTAAAAAGGTTTAAGAGGAAACTAAAGAGAACCTCTAATCTATCTAACCATGAGGGCTTTTTTTTTTGTTTTAGATGGAGAAAATAAAACAGAAAGGCTTTATTCTTGGCACGTTCTAAACAGTTTGTTATAATCTGGGCTCAAGTGAGCGTCAAATGAGCAGCTGAGGAAAAGAGGGTAGGAAAGAGTGAGCGGACTGAGTCCCTGAGGCAGGGAACAAGCTCCCTCCTTGGAACTCCAGCTTCCAGGACAGAGGGAGGGCCGGTGCCTTCCCCAGGCTGCGGGCGCTCTGCCCATGGGAAAGGAGCCTCTCCAGTTGCTGTCCCGGGACAGGCGTTATGTTCAGTCCTGGGAGAGCTCCCTGCCTGTCAGGGAAGCATCAGGCTTAGCCCTGAGGAACAGCATCATCCTGCGTCATTCCAGGGAGGGGCCTCATTTGGCCCTTGGAGAAAGGGAGGGATCAGCCTGTTGCCCTCCAGTAACCTCTCCCAGTCAAACGGGGATGCTCCCTGTGCAGCCACGGCCACGTCTTCCGGATGCGAGGATGGGCCGACCTTCAAGCAGGAAGGCGCAGACACAGGCAGGACAGACAAATCCAAGAACAGGCCAAACTTACAGAATCATAAGATAGCTTGAAATAAACCACGTGCGGCGACAAGGTTCACCTCATAAGGCAAGGAGCACTGGCCATGGGCCCACGGATGTGCTTGTGTCAGAGCATCAGCCCAGCACTTAGGGCACATCCTTTCTCACGCTGTAATTACTTGTTACAAACACCACCACCAAACTAAGCAGCTCTGACTCTGTGAATGGCTTGAAGGCTTCTTTTCCACATCCCTGTTCAAATGACAGGTATTTTCAGCAGGGGACATATTAGGCACTAACTGGACACTGTTTAGACTGCAGCATGGCTTAATTCTTACCATGCACATGGACTAGCACTAGATGCCTGGATCCTGATCAAGGCCTGGAGGCCGTACTGTAGTACAAATAATCAATGATAAGAACGATGGAGTGGCCTTGAGGGAACACATCGTTACAATAACTAGATGGATTGAATCCATCTGAAGAGCTGGACAGTTATCTTAAATGAGACAGAAGCAGGCATACAACTGCAGTCACGGTCATCTTATCAGTTTTCAAAACCTAACGTGGCTCAGCCAGGAACGGGCTGCCACGTTCCTGCAGAGCACTTGGGAAGCAGCAGAGAGGAGACAGCGCTGAGCAGCCCGCGCCCCACGGACTCTCTCGCACTCCCTGGGACTTTGGGAGCTCAGGGAGCTGGTAGCTCTCCATGAGAGGCCAACAGTCCCTGCAGCTCCCACGCGAGCCTGGACCAACGGTGCAGAGCGGGATTCATGGCAGGAAGAAGCCCTGCAGGGCACGTTGTGGGAAGCTGCACCCTTCTGTGCTGCTCTGTCACCGTGGTGGCCCTGCAGCCGCCCAAGCACCACAGCTTTAGTGACCCAGTCAGGGGTCCCAGCGAGCTGGTCCTCTGTTAGCCTAGTTGTACAACACGTGCTCAGAAATCCAGCTGGATTTTCATCTTGCTCCTGCTAAGATGTATTACCGTGCCGGAAGTAGCTTTGGGGATAGATGGGGAATGATGCTGAAAATAATTTGGAAGGAGAAGAGGGCTAAAATACACTGTTTTGATGTTTCTGAGTAAATAGAGATAAGAGGTATGGAAGCTGCTCTGGCAGGGACATTAGCAGAGCCTCAGCAAATTAGTTTTGCACTAGAAAATCAATGTGGAGTGGAAACAAGGCATGCAAAGCAAGGATGTGCTTTAACAAGGCACAAAGCTGAAGTGATTTAAGAAGCCGAGTTGGTTCCAGAGGAGCTAATTCATTTCTCCTTATCTCCCTTTGGCAGGGGCTAGCTGCTTAACAACCACTTGATGTCTGCCTGCTGCTTCCTCCCATCTCCCCTCACTTGTTCGCCTTGCAGGAAGCAGAAAACTGCTCCATTGCAAATGACTGCAGCTCCCCATGCCTGGGGAACAGCAACTGGGGGGTTCCTGGGCAGCTCTGTGACATCCCAGCATTCTGAAGGACCTGGGGATACTTGCACTTAACGGAGGCCAGGTCTAAGCTAAGACATTTGCTGGAATACAAGTCCTCATTATAAATTACTTTTTCATTATATTTCTGTGTTAGTAAAATGCCTAATAGACACAGCTACACTATATATAAAAAAAAAATCCCGTGTATATATAAATTCATTTGCTCAAACAAATTCAATTAACTACATTTCTTACTGCATAATACATCTTTTGTCTGTAATAAGCCTCATAAATTTCAGAGGAAGTATTGAAAAATGGGCTTAATATCAGCAAGGCATAATCCTTGGCATTATCCTCAGCCAGTTAAAAGATTTTTTTTTTCAGCAGTTCAGCTAATATTGTATGGACAGAGATAGCAAAACAGTGGGCTGGACACTCTATCCTAAAATTAGTGCTGGTCTCTACTGATATTTAGAATGAAGTACAGGTTTATTGTACCTAGTAGCTTGTATCTCTCATGTTCATATTGTGTTTTTTTGTTTGTTTTTTTGCCAAATGGCACCTTTCTAGGAATTGCTCTTTGGATGACTTCTCGCTCCTTCCTTGATTGCCTCTATTTATAGACATAGAGGGAGCGGGTGGAATATGGAAGCAGCAGAATCAGGCAGCAAGGAATCACAGGACTGCTAGGTCCTGACTTGATGCCCATACTCCTAAATAAGTTTCAAAACATGTCAGGGTTAAAGATAGTGCTAGGACAAGCTGGGAATCGAGCAGGGTTAATCTTGTAACATAAATCTCAGCAGAAACTCCAGGCCTGAGCTGTATAGCTGAGCTTGGAGCTCTGCAGTGACACTGCAGAACACTGCTGACTAGCAAATAGTTTGTGATAACCTAATTATCAGTATAGATTAAAGGTGCTACTGTTACCCCCTTCCTGCGGTTCATTTGTCTGAGAAAATCCTCTGTTGAAACACCAAAGCTACAGTGCTACCGCCCTAAATCTAAGTACCCCTTTTTGCCCCCTTCTTCAGCCATTCTCTAGGCTCACGACTGACCTCTGTGCTTCTTCCTGCAGCTTCCTTAGTCCAAGCAGGGAAGCATATACTGCTCTGGGCCGCCCTGCTTGGTTTTCCCATAATTACAGCAAACAGAGGCAAGGATCTTGCTGAGAAGTCTCCTCTTTGCTACCTATTCAACCGGCAGCATGTCAGCTCTGTGAAATTATTTTTCTGTATTTTTAGCTGGGATTTTGGAATAGGTGGAAAAGATGCAGATTGTGTCAATCAATCCCAGCTCAGGCTACATGAACAAGCTATAAATCAGTGCAGGATTTTATTTATGTATTTTTTTTTCATTTTTATTCTGCTACCTGTGCTGGGTATCCCAATAAGTATCCACCTGGGACTGAATCTTCAGCATTTTAGGAAAAGCAAAGTGGTTGTTACCTTCGAGCTATGAGTTAGAGAACTAACATATTTTGTACAGAAGCAGCATCCACGAATGACTCCTCAGAGAAAAATCTGTGCTGTCAACTTATTGCTAGCATCTGTTAGAGATGGCAGGGACATTTTAAGATACTAAACCCACTTGGTAAGTTACTATTTCAGAGCAGATGTATAAATTCAGCACACTTTCATCAAAACCAGAGCATGCATCTAGCAAATCAGAACTTGATGTCAGCAGTAAAATTTGTACAATGAATAAAAACTATTTCATGCAACAAGAGTGAGTTCTGTGTCATTCCTTCAGTAATCCAGGACTGGAGATGCTAAGGGCAAAATGAGGTTTAATATTAGCTTTCGTCACTGAAGAGACAATTTATTCCCTAAAAGAAAGCCCATATGTACAATCCAGACCCTGATGGTGACCTTGCCATATGTGGTCTCTGTTAGGCAGAATCTTCCATGGTCGTGAAAGAGCCTTGAATTGCTCATGAGGCATGTGTTTGTTCAGCCCTACAATCTTTGAAATGCATGGACTGGTGAGTATAAGCAAGTATGAAATCTGCTCAGCACGACGTTGCCCTCATGGACGCAGCTCTTGGTGCCAGGAACGCTCGAGAAGAACATTCCTGCTCAGTTATGGCACATACAGCAGCTTCTTAAGCAAAGAACAGAAACATTTGGATCCTAGAGACCTGGTTATGAAAGAGTTAAATATACTTCAGTCTTTTCAAGAATTGAAGAAGTAGCTGTGAAAAGTTCTATTGACTTCCAGAGAACTAGGCAGTAAACAACACAGCCTGACTGAAGATGAGGACAGTATAAAATATCTGACGGGTACAAATCTCCCACATGGCCAGCATCAGGAGAGGGGCTTGTCAGAAGGCATCTGCAGCTGTTCCCCTTTCAAGCTGTTTACTCTACAGGAGGATTTACCATCTGTGCAGAAAAACAATACACACACCAGGAATCAGCGCCTGTCAGATGCAGCCCGGTCTCGTGGCTGGAGCACAGGACAGGCAGTCAGGAGATTTGGATTCTATTTATTGCTCTCACTGGCTCCCAGAAGCAAACAAGGGGAAATGGCTTCACTGCTGTGGCTCATGTTTTCCCTTAAGATACTACTTCACTTTGGTGATGGTATGGACACGGATTGTTTGTGTTTACCAAGTGCTCCTTGTTCTCTGAATTGCAATGCTAAACATCTAGCTGCAGAGCTAAACATCTGTAATTCCACAGAACTGCTAAAGAAGCTTCACAAGTAACAGGTCAGCCTTTCTGTGACTCCGCTTGCAGACCTGAGTCATCGGGCTCGTCTCGCCTTCAAACTGTGCACAAGAAAGAGGTGGACTTGGAGAGATCACAACAGTGAGAACCCGAGAAATGGTTCACTAAAGAGCGAGAAAGAGGATACTTGTTAGGGGCAACTCAATACAAATGACCACACATTTTGGCATTTTGACATTCTGCCAGTATTTTTCAGCTTGTTATTAGCAGTGGCAATTACTGGCATCGAAAGCCAAGGTAGTCATTTATATTTTACTCCCAAGAATAAGGCTTCTAGAGTTTTTAAATCACAGTATTACGGCCGTGCGGGGCTCAGTTGTAGCTTTTGCCTTTCGCATCAGATGCCGGGAGAAGTGTTGAGTTCAGGACGTCCTGTTCACATCACCACAGCGCTCTGGAAGCACAAGAACTTCACACAGTGTCCAAGCAGAGCCATATGAGACGGAGCCCAGGTTTTTGTTCAATATTTCCTGACTTTCCTGGACTGCCCTTACTCTAAGACCCGAGTTTGAATAAAAGCTCTGGAGTGGGTCAGGTTTGGGTCTTCAACAATAACACTATTTTAAAGCCTGACAATACTGCTTAATGAAATAATTATAATGCAGGTCCTAAGTAAATATATGGCAATAGTGATCCACAGCCTACATGCATTCAAGACTGGGCATGCAAGAGAAATACTGCTGTCCGTCCCACTGGCACACCATGGCTGGATGTATGATGTGTTATATTCCTGCATGGCATTTAAGAAGGAAGCTTGGTCCCACTAAAATTAATGGGGTTGCCACAGTATTGTAATTCATATTTTCTGAATTTGCTGCCTGTCACTGAATAATTTTGAGCAGTGTTCCTCCTTACCCATCTCAGTGTGGTTGTATGTATAACAAAAGCAATCTAGCCAAATTTCGTTTTTCCTTTTAATTCTTGTGTTGTTATTGAGCCCTAAAGGATCTTGTTTTTGTTTTTACTGCTCTGTAATGAGTCACTGGCTTATTTAATTTAATTTTATTGTAATTGTTATCTTTTCATTCTTGTTTTTTTCCAGTGAGTTACTCATAAGACCACAAGATATAAACAGGACACTGTTGCTTGGACAACTTCTGTGAGTAATTTTTTTTCACTGTCGCCCAAATCCAAAGCAAGTTACTGAAGTCCTCACTTCCTAAGAACTTTCACCTCAATCCACATATATTTTCCCACATGTTATGTTTCTGTTGATTCCTGCATATTCCAAACGAAAGAGATGTGCCTGTCTGGTTTGGGTGCCTTCTATATAGAAGCTCTCTCAGGCTTTAAAGTTATGTCCCTTCTAAAACTTTTATGATAGAAAATCAGGCTTAGTTTTACACAACTTCTTTCACAGCAAATAAATTTTGCCAAGAACTGGGTTTCCACTGAAAACTTGGGAGGAATATCTTTCCAGTGAAATGGGAAATTTTCCTTTGTCATCTCTACCGCTTCATGCTAACTTCATCTTTGCACCCGTTTTCTACAGTTTTTCTTGCTTGACTTCTCCCTTAATTTGATTTCCTACGGAAATGGCATTTATGTATCTGTGCTACATCTTCATATGTTACATACATGTGTGTCTGTGTATCCATTTGTCCTTCTTAACTTTGAAGCCACTAGTTACTTTCCTTCAAATCTCATGCAGAGCAAGAGCTCTCAATCATTTTAAGTTTTTAGGTTTCACTGTAAGAGTCAAAATAGAGAAGAAAATTTACTAATGGCTTTATAGAGGAAAAAAGCTTCAGTAGACCTGACCTTGCATTTGATCCCCCTGAAACCA
The DNA here is from genome assembly GCA_032353885.1 of Nothura maculosa. Taxonomy (NCBI): domain Eukaryota; kingdom Metazoa; phylum Chordata; class Aves; order Tinamiformes; family Tinamidae; genus Nothura; species Nothura maculosa. The sequence goes on from JAUBOD010000174.1 coordinate 1,085,410, forward strand.
GATGAGAACGAGCAGTGAATGTCCAACTATGGGAAAATCTTCCTTTGGATATAACCATGACAGCACACACCAGTGGACATAAAAGCACAGAAAACTGGGGTTCATTAGTTCTGCTATATTTTTTTTGCCTTGTTTCCTTCAAGGCTAGGCAACTATGAGACTGTCTGTTTATAAATGTGCAATGTTTGGTTAGAATGGGTTCATGTTTTGGAGCAAAGGATTATTTCATGCTTTTGTTCAAGGGAAGCTGCAGCATTAAAGCCCTTGGGCATAGACAGAGAACTAGCAGATTCACAAAGCCCAGGCTGAAATCTGTCAGGCTGCCTGCACTCCTACCCTTACCGGGGCCACCTAGAACAAAAGTAGTACAGAGATCTCTGCATGCACCATAGTTACACTCACAGGCAGTCACAGTAATAGTCATAACTTCAAATAAAAATTGTCTAGATGAAAAAACATCTTTTGTGCATCTAGTTGTAGCTTTTACTTAAAACTTATATTCTGTAGTGGCACAAACCACAAAAATTCAGTTTCTATCATTAATTTCAGATCATTTGTAAAGAAGTTATAAAATAGCTACGATATCAGTCACTGTCCTGGGGCAGTCAGTAGGTTGGGTGCCATGCAGAGGCACCTGGAAAAGCTTTTTTTTTTTTTACGGAGAACCTGAGAACAGCCCTGACAAGCGGTGCTGCGTTTTAGGCACAGAAGTGGCAGTAGAAATTAACACCATAGGGATTTTCTTTGAATCACCAATGAGCCAGGCCTGCTCCTCACAGGAGGAGGTACCGTGATATTTCGAAAGCCATCTTTAGGATGAGATGTCAGAATGAACTTCTGACCAGCGTGATCATTGAGAAGATTGTGGCGGCTTTTGCAAGAGTTAACACCAGATTCCAGCTGGGTAATTCCATTCTGCCTTGCTGAAATTCCCCTTTTATTTCAAACAGATGCAATATTTTTTTCACTTCCTCCATTAGGGATTGCCAAGTACATTTGCATGTTTTGCTGAGTACTTGCTGTGTTTTACCCCAAACGTACCTGCAATACCCTGCGTTCGACCCAGTACAGAGCTGTGGTGCATGCAATATTATTAGTGGGAGAGAAAACGCTGTCTATTCCCGAGCAGGACTGCTAAACACTTCCATACAGAGTGAGGGTTTGCAGGAAAGAGCAAACAAGCTCTCACCAAGAAGAGTCTGCCCAACAGGCAGATCAGTATAGCATGAGGCAAGAGACGTGACCTCTAGGTCTAGCCCTACTATTCGCCCCAGAAATGTCTTGGTCAAGCTCATCTGCTTTCTAGGAAAGCCAAAAATCACCTCGATTTTAATTTCATTTGGCTTCTGTCTTTAAGTTCTGTATCTCAGTTTTCAGCACCAAGAGCGGAATAGCAATGTTTATCCAGCTACATGTCATTAATATTTACTATAATAGCTGCTTTAGGATCATTTTCAAATGAAGATGTACTAATATTTCCCATTTCTTTTGACATATACAAATTGACAGGTGAACAAATTCATTGATTTACACCACACACAGTGCTAGACTGATGGCAGTAAAAGGAAATAGAAAAGTAAAGCCAGCAACACTAACTAAAAGTATGTTCAGAGAGACAGACTTGTAGTTTGGCCTTAACAAGTGCGTGGTAGAGATAATGTAAAAGCAATTAATTTAACAAAGGCAATTCACTGAAAAAAAATGCTTTTTACTGAGCAGTTAGTTCATTACTTGCTGCCAGAAAAGGAGCCAACTAATGCCACTTACTGTGGGCATGTTGAGATGGGGCCACTTGACTGCCGAGACGCACCCACCTCGTTGCACACAGCGCGTGATTCCTCTGCGTCAACACAACCAGCGTTTCCAGCGCATTCTCAGCAATATGCATTGATATGGTATCTTTTATTCTGGATACTCCCCCATAAATAAACTAAATACACTATGTTAAATAATGGTTTAATTAACTAAACTGAAATCTCTGTTTCTTCATTTAGCCACAGTGTATGACATGTTGGGCTGGGTTTTGCAGAAGTGTGAGATGTGCTGCTGTGAGCACTAACCTCTGCATTGCCCCCAGTGCAACCAAGGCAAGAAGCCGTCGCTACAACGATGCTGCAGTCTGTCCAGGACTGAAATACAGTTGTCTCTGTGATTAAACGCTACAGTTTGGCAACAAATGGGAAAAGTCAGAAATAAATGTAAATGAAAGGAGAACTGGGGTCTTCTTATCAATAACAACTTTGAACCAGCAGTGATATAAAAATCAACGGGAAGAAATGCTTTTTCTGCCATTCACAGGATCTCTAAATTCAACTAACACTCACAAAGTTTTTATAAAAGAAGTGTGTAGCGTTTTGGTTACAATTCAAGTTCTAATAAAACTGTTTATTGAACTCCTTGACCCCTTCCTGGAATCTGCCGGAGCTTCCCAGAACTTTGTGTCATGTGGTTCTTGGTCATTAATAACTAGGGATGACACAGCAGTTTAGACGCAGAGCAGCCTCCTCGCGCGCTCCGCTCGCTCGGCGGGCGCCGGCCCCGCGCGGAGCTGCCGGAGCAGCGGGAGCAGAGGGGGCAGAGGCAGGAAGTGACTCAGTGAGCGCCGCGCAACATGCGCGACACGAGCAAGAGGATCCCAATGGTCAGTTAGGGCAAGGATGGCGCTGGGCAAAGGCTCCAGGTTCTATCCTGGATATTAGATTCCTCTCCCACTCTGTTTATATGGAAAGCCTCCTCCACCAGCCAGCTGTGCGTTAAACAAAACGTCTGCTACAAGAGGGTCAGTGAATCTAAGGACCTCTGGATACATGGCTGATCTATTCTGTCCACCCACTCATTTACGTTTACACATCCCTTCTGGCTTTTGCCTGGAAATCTTTGGCTTTTAAAATAGAGATCTCTCCAACGATTCTTCTCCAGCTTTTGGCCCGCTTCAGTGTTCCCTGAATCTGTTTAGCTGTGTCCCTGCCAGTTCCCAACCTCTCAGCCCTCCTGTCCCAGCCCCAGTGCTACTTAATCATCTCTCCTCATGACAACTGAACTGTGGCTCAGAAAGCTGCAGGATCAGTTTCCAAAGGGCAGAGCTCTTGTAGCTGGCACAACAAGATACATTTCAGGTAGATTCTTCTGCACCAACTACACGCTTAAAAAGCAAGAGGAGAAAGCCTGGCTACTGCAGCATGAGAACTTGATCACATTGCAGTGGTGCTAGAATATTGCACTGGCTGAGGAATGAATGAGACTCCTGTGAACTGATCAAAAAGTCCTATCTTTGCCAAATTTAGATTTGAGTTACACATACACATCCTCTGTAAACCAAAGAAAAAAGCTGTATGCACCTATCGGGGAAAAAGGTTTTCAGCTCCTCACCTTGTGAGTCACACTAATTTTACTGGAGTGGCTCAAAACTCGCTGTAGGAACCCGGCTGGTGAAGGACGGGGAGGAGATGAAATTGGATTCCCAAATTAGGCAGAAGGTAGTACATTAAATCAAAGGTTTAATTGAAGGTACATTAAATCAGATTTTTTTTTCTTCCTATTTGTATCCTAAGCTTCCTTTGCTTCTCTTCCCCATCTCCATTGTATTTAGTAGCTTATTTCCAAACACCACTGGATTCAATACACAGTTGAGCCTCCTGCTCAAGTGTACGCAGAGCACGGTGGTGTCACACACAAAGAAAACAAAGCTACAGAAAAGGAGCACACTCAACAACTCAAACTCAACACTCAAACTCAACACTCTGTCTGGAAGGAGCTGAGGGAACGAGGTGCACGTGGCAGCTCTTGCTTGTGCTGCTTTGGGCAAGGCAGGAAAGCATTCAGAACATGTTGTGGTGGGGCTGCCGTTGATGCTACTCCAGAAAGGATCCAACGGAAATGGGGTCAGACTTCACAGAAATAAAGCGCTCATCTAGGTCTGGAAATTTATAGGATTTCATGTATCTAGGTTAACCGAAAAAAGGCTCACTGTCATATTTATTCCAAACTATTAATTGGTGTTAGCCAACATATTCCACATCCTGGTCTAGACAAAGCCCAGAAGGAAAGTGAACAAATGACATGTGGAATCTGCATCAGAGAGGAAAGATGGAGAGAGAAAAGAGCAGCAAAGAGGAAGACAATGAAATGGAAAGAGATAATACAATCTTCATAATGAACAGGGCCAGCTGAGCTTTCGAGGGGTGCTCTTATCCCTAATCCATAACACATGCTACTTCTTAACTCCAGTTATGTGTTTGTTTATTTGTTGTGTGTTTTCACAAAATGAATCATCATCAGAAAAAAACAACATGGATTTCAATTACAGAGGGCAAAAATTTTGTACGTCAGCTACTTTGGCAAACTCCATAGGTAGCTCAAGAGAGAAGCTGCTTGGGAACTTTCTGATGAAAAGCTGCTCTGCTTTCCTTTCTTTGGAAAATGACAGTATGTAGAAGCTAAAGTTTTTCATGGGAATGTGGCATTGGAGCGGCCCTATTTAATATAAATTAAATATACATCAAAATTGGTTTCCCACATCCCACAGAAGTATTCTGACCATTGGGGCTAGCAATTATTTCTTTATTTAGGCCTAGTGATTTCTTAAATGCTCATTCAAAATGAATAGCACATTGGGAAAGCCCTAAAGCGAGCAGCAGCCTGCTGGTTACACACTCACACTACACTCGGGGCAGGAGCTCCACTCCTGCATTTACCTCATAAAATCTTTCATATCCCACTAACTGCCCTACCTGCTAGGCTAACTTATTTTGAGGGTAATGCCTGCATGTTACCCAAGGATAACTCTGGAAGATGGGCACTTTAAGCCAGTGTAAAGAAAGGTTTCAAGAGCTTGATAATGTTATAGGAACAAATTAAAAAAGAAAAAAGAAAAGAAAATTCTTGCCTAGCTCTCCCAGAAAGATGCAAAGCTTCAAAGTCCTCAGGATTCACCCATCGTCCACAGGCAGGAACTTGGGTTGGGTGCATTTGTGTTTACCAGGCTTGAGGACGCACGTGCTGCCTGGGTTTGTCCCTGGATTCAGTCTGGGGCAAACACGGGCAGGTATTTGGGGCTTGGGCTGGATGCAGAACATATGCCTGGTTATGGGGTTATGTAGTTAACGTTCTGTTGTACATAGATAGTTTCAATGCCTATATTTCACTTAGGTAAATGATATCATCTTGATGTTAATGGAAGTAATATTTGGCTATTTATGATTTGAAAACAGCATTTGTTTAAACTCAAATTCTAACTGGTCAGATATCAATGCTAATAATACAACTGATTTTAAAATAGACATTTCCCTCACATTCCTGGCAGGAAGCAGAGTTAGGTATATACTCAATTCCTAATAAAAAAGGTGATAGAGGTGACAGATCAGCAATACTCAAATGCTGCTTGGTGAGGGCACTTCAAACGCCTCCTAATTAAGCTTTGGTCCTCCAGTGCCATGTGGCCAGACATGTTTTCAGCAAGGGATTCTACAGACCCATTTCCTTGTTTCGTAATTGTGTGGATGTTTTGACATGGTATGGGACGTGCAAACAGCTCCTGGTCACGTCCAAAGCATTCCTGTTATTTAGGCACCTACAAGAGGCACCTGCATTTTGGTCATTTGACAAAGAAATCTCTCATCATTTGATAGAGTGGGTTGACGATGACTAGAGTTGGGCACGTGGTTCACACTCTTTTCCTTGTCCCTTTCTGATGTGTCTCCATGCAGAAAGCAGGCAGCAGGACACAGGAAGTGTGCAGGGAATTGCACTTAACAGTTAAATCTTGTGTGAATGAAGTCTTGAGTTTGTTTTGCTTCTAACAATGTTCCAGTCAACGCATGAGTCAACTTTTGGGTCCAGATCCAAAGCCCACTAAAGACAATGAGACCTTTTCCATTGACTCTAAAAGCTTCTCGATGAGGTCCTTGATCCTGAAAGCCTGACTCACAAGAGAAAGGCTATAGACAAAAGTATTAGAAAATCCAGAATCTTAGTTGCAGTTTTGTCCAAAGCTTTCTTAGGTAGGTATTCCAAATTAAGTCAAAGAAATTGCGGAGAGAAATTAAGAAACAATTTTGTCCAATTGTCTGCTGTCCTGAACTTCAGGTGATTGACTAAAGATCTGAGGATTATAGGCCTACATTCTTTGGTCCTAGACACTTCTGCAGAACCGCTCCTGTTCGCAAAACTGAAAATTTGTTTATTTTTTCCTCTTAGAGTTCGTTTCATCTAAGGGTAGAATGTTCTTCATGAACTACTTAGTACAAAAGTTCATCAAATGCTACACTGTTCAGTTTAAAGCCTATCCCTATCTAACTGTAGCTAGGCTGCTACCCACAGGACTCTGGATTAAGAAAACAATATCAATACGAATGGGGTCCAGTGTGATTCAGCCGCACAAGCAAAGCAGGAGCGAGTACCCATGATGGGCTGGAGATAGAGCAGTCCCTTTACTCCACATGTAACCCTCCCATGCACTTCACCTTGTACAGCTCTGGTGACCCATCTTTAAGCAGAACCCAGACCTCAGGGTGCCTCACGGAGCCGAGTGCTGCAGGATCCATGCTTGTCACGTCCCAGGGGAACCCTTGCCTTTTGTTTGGGTCTGTTGTTTCTCACTCAATTCCCACAGCTATTATTATTACTATTTCTCATTATATTTGGAAATTTTAAAAGTCTCCTAAGAAACAGCAAGGGGGAAATTATTAAAGAAAAATGTGGAGAATAATCCAAATGCAGTGTGATTTTACAGATGTGACAGACCCTGATTCGTGCCCTCAGGGAAGGCGACAGGAAGCTGTGGTGGGCCAGAGCTCTCAGCCATCACTTGACTGAAAAGTATTCCCTGAGGACTGACTTTGTAATGTGAAGTCACACAATAACCATCAACAGCCCCTGCACGCAAACCCTGTGACATGGGCTGTACTGCTGCTGTGTGGAGGTTTGGATGATCTTTTACATTATTTTGACGCCAAGCTAATACAACAGACATCTAGTTGACTTAAAACTTGCCACATGGCAACACTTCTTTACTTCTCTGTACTATTTTTCATCCTCTAATATCCTTTAATGCTAAAGGATATTAGCTAAATATCCTAGGATAAAGCTGAAATATCCTTTTAGTTCCTCTTCTAATCATAAATAAAAACAATAAACAGCTATGATGAGAAAAGACACAACATGAGCACTCTGCATAGAGGCTGAAGGAGGTAATACAAGACCATTTTCAAACACCATCTATATGCAGACTTCATCCAAAACCAAACTAGTTTTATATGAAAGCTTTCTTTCACACCTAGTTTTGAATGGTTAGTAGTTGCTTTGCTGGATAAGTTAATACACTGCCACTCAGAGCAGTAAGAACCAGAGTAACCCCCCCCCAGATTTTAGTTAGTTTACCATTAAAATTAACAGAGATTAATGCAGCATCCCTACCATTGACTATGGTGAACATTAAGTTCATATAAAAATTACAGTTCTAGGTCCTAACAGGTATAACACAAAGAGTTAACAGTTGTTAACCACCATTACAGCCAAGGACTTGCACACAGTGCAAGTCAACACCCGCTCTCCTGCTCAGCGGGCCATGCACAAGGATGGCCAAGCAGGCTGGATACTATCCCTAAGATATCCTGATGATATGGCTGCTTTACATTCGAGGTAACTTTGGAAATACATCTTTGGAGACTGAAAAGCCGCTTATCAAGACAGGAGGATCTTGAAAAACAGAATAGGAAGATAAGGAAGGCTGGAAAGCACAAAGTCTCCCAGTGACTTCCAGTGCTGGCATGACCCTGGTCTGCACAATGCAAGATGTTGATTTGATTAAGGATGGTAAACAGCAGAAGATCACGGAGGGAAAAAAATATAGGGGCTTAACCAAGACCAATACAGAAATGCCATGTGCTAGTTGCTGTTAATCGTTAGTGTCTGTATGACACATTCGCACCATAACATGGTGGGTGGGGTTGTCTTTTGATCACAGCCTGCTTGACGTTAATGACATTCTTCCAATGGCTGTGGCTTTCCTCATACCACGCCCCAGAGTGGTCAGAGGCACATTCCTCCTAAGTATTAATGTGAAAAAATATATTTTTAGTCAAGCTGTTAAATGATGCCAGGTGTTTGCTGTGGTCGCCTCAGCTAGTTTGGCATATTCAGGACTCGGCTTGTGCTTCCGAGGCGACGTACCTCCCAGCCGGCTCTCGAAAGCGCACCTGCCGCCGGCTTCTTAATCCAGCTCCGGCTTCCACAGCGCTCCAACTCATCCCTATGCTAATGACTCCTATGCCGTGGAAGACAGCAACATCTGTGAGCATGGACTCAAGCCCAGCTTCGGATTTGTCAACTGTTGTGTTTGTGTTGCCTAGGAGCCCTGCTTGCGGACCGGCGTTCCGCGCGGCACAAAACCGCGGGCTGCGCTTTCCACGGAGGGGCTGTTCACCCCTGTTGCTTCTGTTAGCTCTCCCATGACAAGCCTCATGTCTGCCAGGGAAATGGAAAGCACCAAACTGGTGCAGATCTGCAGCTAAAATGGTGCAACACCTCAAGCAGTCACTGGGCAGAGACGTCAGAGCAATCTGGGAAGTTAAAATAGTTTATCACAACTAAACTCTGAACTTCTATGCTCAGTTTCCAAGACCCCTGAGAACCTTGAGGCAATAGCAGAGCAAGAACTATAGTCTCTTAAGAAAGAAAACTATACAAATTTGTTGCTTGCTTTGAAAGACTTCACATGCTGCGTACCTAAGTAATAGGTCATCCTGCCATGCTCAGCAGCTCCCAAGAAAGCCACTGGCAACTGTTAAAGCTTAGAATTCCTGAAAATCAGAAGCTTTCTGTCAATATTAGGCTCCTAACTTGAGGAATTTCATTTTAGAACTAATTGATTCATGCTGCGCCTTATTTCAATACTGCCAATGAATCTAGCAAAATCAGTGTGCCAAAGCCTTGCAGAGGCTGCTCTACACATAGCTCAGGAGATGCCTGTGAACGGGGTATTCACGCCTCGGTGTTCGTGCTTGCCATGCTCCTCTATCCCTGGCAGCGCTGCTGTTTGCTTGTTCTGTCTTGCCCTGGTTTCCAGCCTTGTGACACCTCAGCAGGACGGGCGCCAGGAGCAGCGCAGGGCGGCCCGCACCGGGTCCCGCGCTGCTCCCTCGCACGCAGGGGACAGCGCGGCCCTCCTGGCACAGGCCATGGTGGATCAGCCATCGTGCAGGTCCAACCTGCCTTCCTCACCCATAGCCAAGAACATCCACAGCCAGCGGCCCCTGCTCCACCAGGGCAGAGCCCTGCTCGGGCAGCTCTGCTCTCCCACCTACAGCCCGAGCTCCCCATCAGGCACTGACCAAACCAGGAATCTCTCAGGCACGGAAACACTTAGGAATGTGAGAACCAGGCTAAGGGTGTAAGTGCCGTTCTATTTATAGCAAGGTAAATTTGTTGATATGTTTGCAAACATAAAAAGAAAAGGAAAATCTCTAAACTGATTAGAATATAGTCTGAAAAAAAACCAAGATTAAATCCTGAAATACTTTCTGATAAATATTCTAGGTAGCTTCCCAGTTAACATTTTTAGGACAGAGCAAAAAGTCTTTCAATAGTTTGTTTACTTCCAAATTTTGCAAGAGTCATTTTCTCTTCTTTTCTATTCCCCTGATGGCCCTTTCACACATCTGCATTTTCTCAGGATTGTAAGAGCGATTCCTTCCCAATGATGGCATTGTTCTGTACTTTATGCTAAGGCTGAACATTAAGGCAAAGAATGAACTCATGAAAACTCACAAAAATAAAAATATTTATGGAAATACGAATCATGGAACAATCACATCGACTAGAGGACAATCACATCTATTATAGGGGCTTTTAGAAAAAGTGTTCTCCAGTATAACACAGCTCCTGAGCACATGTGAACAGTTTGCTGCACACCTGAATGGTCATAAGATCACAGTGGGACCTAGTTGTGGTTGTAACCGAGTAGGTCCCTACAAGAAACATGCAGAGGCTCTTCCAGGGCCTTGTTGCTGCATTCCACGTGCTCTGCACTCCCAACAGGGAGGTTACAGATCAGTGCCGAGGGAAAAATGGCAAAGGCCACAGGTTTCCAAACTGACCCTGAAATACTTATGCACACAGTATTTCCCTTAATACAATCACTCGAGGCTACAGTCTTCTCTAAAACAGTCTTCCTCAAAATAGATTTTGAATCTGTTTCAGACCTATCTGGAAGAAAATGAGGCAAGACTGAAAACACCAGTTCCTCACTGATCACTCCAATAAGGAGCTGTAGGCATTTTCAGCTACATTGTATTAGTTGATTGTGTTCAATTAACTGAGTTCAAAAATGAAGTGGTGGAGTTTTGTGTTAATGCAGATACTGGAAATTTCCACGCTAGCACCATCCACCAACCCTCAAAAGCCTGCAGACCACAAACTGACCCTCCACGAATACACAAAGTATGAAAGAATCTCAGGCATTTTGCTTACTACATGAATGGTCATGTTAGCAGGAAAAAAAAAGGAAAGAAAAGGTATAATAAATAAGGGCATCACTATCCTCAAGTTTTAGCTGTGGAAAATGAAGTCAAGGAGTTAAGTAGATAGGAACAGATTACTATTTCTTTAAGCAGCTTGGGAGTTTTTAGTTGTAATAGGGCTGATTTAAGGTTCTGGAGAACTGCTCATAGAGCAGCACCATAGCTTGGACTTCAGCTTTCAAACGGCTTTTGTTGCATGAGAAGGAAAGAGGCAGCCCACTGATTAGGCAACCCAGGAAGTCTGTGACCAGGCTGGTCACAGGGTTTCCACCCTTCTGACTTACTCCCTAAGAGAGTATTTTCTTTGGGGTGCAGTCAGATGGTCTGCTGCCTCTTACAGCAACGTGCCACACAGGTTAGAAACAGAAATAAAGCACTCATGGTGAATACAGCCCGAGCACGGCTTCTCCTGCACACCAAAACCTCCAGCCACCACCTTTACTGGAGCCATTTGAGCTAAACCGACATGGGAATTGCCTCTTCCCATTGCTTTGCACATCTTAGCCGGTCACAGAAATAAGAGATGCAGGAAAAAAAAATAAAGGGAGAAGTGGTCGGGCATTCCTCCGTGACGCCAAAGGCAGTGATGTCAGAACGCGAGACCACAGACACCTCGGCCAAAATGAATGGGATTCCAGCAGGCTCCAGCTGGTCTCCTGGTCTGTGCGTTCTGTGTTGTTTCCTGGATACTGCAATTCTCAGCTGTAAACTGAACAGCTATTAACCCCTTCCCTGTTGCGGGTTTCCAGACAGACACTCACCGGGAAAGGTTCTTCCCTTGTTGAAAGATTCCAACATTTCATAATCAGGCATCTTGCATGAATCAATGGCCAGTATAAAAATAACCCCTTGACCTCAATCGTCTCAGGGAGCCATCAAGAGCAATGAAGAAGAGAAGCTTTTCACAAAGGAACATTTCTTATCTAATCCCTCAAGCCCTTCCTTGTAGCCTTTGGTTTCATTCCCCATTTACCCATATGACTGACCTTCTTCCAGCCTGCTCCACATTTCTACATTTTATTTTTACTACTATCTTTTTTAAAAAATCTTCTTCAAGACCTTTTTTCCCCCTTCATATCTCTGGAATGAGAAGATGAGACATGACTCTAGCTCTGAACTTACGGTGGAAATAGATCTGAAGCCCTGGACTCGACATATAACTCCCAGAAATTTTTGCGAGGGAAAGTTTCCAAATTCTTAATCTGGTGGCTGACTGCCTCTTGGCACAAACTGAGACCTAAATTTGGATCTCAAAACCCTGGACTTCCCGAAAGTAAAAATCTAGGCATGGATTTTTTTGGCTAAACAAACCCTCCCACTGCTGGGAGTGAACAAGAGCCTGAACTCAGGCCAGACCAAAATAATCAACTATCTGCATTATTAATCACTATTAATCAAACTCAATTTAAGCCACAAAGACAAATCCCAGCGTTCTCCCCTCTGGGGATCTGCCTGATACTAACTGAAAATTTCTAAACATTGAATAGTTAAAAAAAAACTAACAAAAAACATTGTCAGGCCTAGTTAAAAGAGTAATTATAGAAATTTTCAACAGGAAGGGGATATGTTTGTTGAAAACCTAAGGATTTCAAGTAACTCTAAAGAGCTAAATTCCAGTTCTAGGCTCAGCAGCACAGACTGCTGCTGTTTGTCCCACTCCATCACCCTGCATCTCATTCCGTACCGTTAAGGACATTCCCATGGCAGTGCTGAATGGCACTTGGATAGTGCCCATGGCAGGATAGCTAATCTCAGCTGTAGGTTTCAAATTGGCTCAACTAATTAAGAATTAAGGAAAAAAGGTAAATATTGTATACTTTTCATTTCCTAAGTTTTTTAGCTTGCAAGGTTTATGCATTCTATTTTTTCACTACTGATGTGAAAACCAATAATTCTCATATGGTTAGAAGAGTTTAGCTATAATAAAAGTGTTAGAACATTAGGAAATCTGCAGTTAATGGTGCATCCTCATCCTCCTTGGCATGTGGGTAGGCCCCATTCACAGAACAGGACAGAGTCCTCCCAAAGGACCAAGGGTTGATCTGCCCTTCAGCAAGAAAGAAACGGTTTGAGGGAGGAAGGCTAGCAAGCTTAGCAAGCTGAAGGGTGTAAAATAATATGATTTCTGTCTATAAATAAATTGAAAAGTAAAGAGGAAAACAAGGAAATAAAACAGTTTAAACATTGTTGACATGATAACAAGTAGGCATTAAGAGACTTAGGCTGAAAATCAGGTGGTCTCAACCAATTAAAACATTCATTTCTAGAACAATTACAGAGGAGTGCAGGCAAAATACCTGGGTTTAAAGTGTGCTTTTATACTCTAAAAGTAACAGTAGAACACGCTACATGTAAGCAGGGTCTCGAGTGAGCGCCCAGGCTGGGCTTTGCAGGCCGGCGCTTTGGGACATGTGTCCCTGTCCCCTTCCGTTCAGGAGCTTCAGCAGAGCAGATGAGCATTTCACTTTCATTTTATTTGTAGCTGCTTTCCTTTCTGCGAGTGAGGAGCAAGAGGTGGTGCTGCAAGGACAGGAAAGGATGAGTTGGTTTGGCTTCTGTCTCCAGCCCTCTAACTAACCTCTTGCCTGATCCTTGGTCATTCTGTTTCCATGCTCTGACTCAGCTTATACGAGCTAAAAAGCACACGCTTATCTTTATTATTTGTACTGTAGCGGTGCTGCAGAGCCCAACGATACAGTTAACGTGGAATATAAGACGCCTCTCCAAAATGTTTATGATCAAGAAAAGCATGGGAGGGTATATACAGCAGGGGAGCGGAATCATGCTTCAAGAGCTGATCCTGATCACTGTGATAAAAGGGGCTGATCAGCTTTGAAAGGAGCTTTCAAATCTCTGAATCCAAGAAGTGTGATGCTGCTGATACAAGTTACTTTATCTCTCCAGAGCCTTAAGATGAATACGTATTGGCATTAATGAACTAGTCTTAGATATGGAATGCGATGCCAATTTGGAAGGTGGACAGCAGTCATGATAATGTAGATAGTATAGAAGTCTAAACCATAGAATTAGAGAATAATTTGGGTAGGAAGGGGCCTTGTAAGGGACCTCTGGCTCATAGGAGGCCAGCTTAAATCCAAGTGAACAAGCCTCAGAAAAGAGAAGTCAGGGCAGAATAGACCATTTTTAATTCCAAGGAAATGCTGAGGAAAGACATCCTGCATGGATTGATCACAAACCTCCAGCTTCACCAGCTTGGTGGAGATGAATTTCATGTTCTTGTTCTTAAAATCATTGCCTGTCCTGTGATAACTGCCAGCAGGGGACCTGATAGGAAGATGCTGCAAAAGGCCAGTCAGATTAGTAATACCAGGCTGTGCTAAAGAGCAGCCTGCCCAGCACCACTATTAGTCACAGCAGAGATTAAACAAACCTGCTTGGCCTCTTTCCCCTTTGCTTTGTACTGATGTTCACAGATAAACTGATGAGGGAGAAGCTGGAAGGACTGAATGTCCTGTGGGAGCTCTTATCAAGCCCAAGGAGTGAACAGCGAATAACCACTCAGCAAGTCACCTTCTAGGCTTAAAAAGCAGCCTGTTTAAAATATGTTAGTCATCAACAAATCTGCAGGAATGCTCCTCATTCCTTCAGTTCCCCCTTGCCACTCTCCCTCTGCTGGCATTTGTTTTTCCCTTTTTTTTTTTTCTTTTTTCTTTCTTTCTTTTTTTTTTTTTTTTTTTTAAATAGACAAGACCAAAATCTTTTGCCTGTCTTTAGACTCAAGCTTGTGTTAACTCGCTTGGAAAGGCTGACAGCTGTTTGCTCCTTTTCCTTTGAACTGGAAGCTCTTGGGGCAGGGACTTTCTCTTACCCTGGATTTGCTCAGCACCAACAACCATCTTGAGCAGAGCCCCACTCCACTCCTGGCACACAAACAATAATTCACTGCCACGGGGTATTTGCTCCTGTTATTCTTTACAACTGGAAACACACTCCAATCCTAGCAACTAGAACCTAGTCAGAAAAGACCATCAAGTTGCCCAAGTGTCTCTTTCTCAAGAGAGTTTTGGATGAGGTAGGGCATGAAGTTCTCCTAACTCCCCCCTTTCACCTCTGGCCCCTGCAGTCTCATTTGTGCACAAAGATGCAAAGCTACAGTGTCTGATATAATAGGAGTCTCATTTTTTGCCATATTTCTGCTGTTTACAAACAACACTGGACATCACCTGCACACAATTGATTACTGAGGTCTCCCTTAAAATGGGCTCAAATATCAAGCATCTTAGTTCCTGGTACAGCCAAACCGGGCACGGCCACCGCCTCCCTCCAGTAACGGTGATTTCCCTGCCAGCGCTCCCTAGTTAACTTTAGCTGCACACAGTCATCCTTTCTAGCCTTCCTTCTTTACAGTTTCCTTCCCTTCTAACCTTTCTCCAAAACAAAGACGACAACTCACTTTTCTACAGTCTAGAGAGAACGTGATATCCTATATTGTTAATGATTGCCACTATTAAACATTAATAATTTTAGAACTGCAAATGACTTGCTCAGAAAGGACAAAACATGAAATTAGCTAGGATAGAATAAGAAGTGAATATTCAGTAAGAATTACTACTTGTAATTTTTATAAAATCATGGTTAATTCTTCATAGCAAGCTCTTGCCAAAATTGCAAGCATTTATTTATTAAGTTTGCCAGTTTGGTTATACTGCTTGATTCTGACTTGGTCTCAGGATCTGTTCCTCTTAGGGAAAATGCCACCACTGCCCCCTCCTGTCCTTTCCTAGTCTTTTGCTTTCATTCCTTCTTTTCCCAGTTTATTAACTGTAGATCTACTCTTTTCTAAAGGATATGGCAACACTCAGGACATTTTTACTGCCTTTTTCTTTGCTGCATGGAGGTGCTCTCGGGGCAGAGTCTTTTCTGTATTTGTTTGTACCACAGGAGAGACTTTGCTGGAGAAATTAAAGCCATCATAATGTAACATCCACTGCTGTGGCTGTGGTTCAACCTGCATAACTTTCCAGTTCTCACTTTTCACTACTGCTAAAACAAGTCCAGGGATATAAAACAGGCAGCACTGGGCTGTTGTTTTTCTGGCTTTTCATACCAATACCTACTTCTGAAAAATCTCTCTAGAAGAAGGTAGAAGAAATTTGGGCAAATTTCTGTATATGGAACAAGGAGTTGCTTTTAAGAGTTTTCAGTAGAATTTCCATCTCCTCCAAGCCTTGAAAATGTTCTTTTGGGCTGATTGATAACTGATTGTTATCTGTGGGCTGTGTTCATAACTGATTACCTTTGCTGAGAAATCTAACGAGCTATGAAATCTCCAGAAATAGCTACCAATAGCAAAAATATCTGAAAAAAACATAGGTAAATACACTGTAAATTAGAGGCCAACAGAGCAGGCAGCAATACAAGGAGTGACCACAAAGACAACCCTGACTCCTTACACAGACAGTCAGCAAATCACATGTAACAGAGCATCATGCCCCAGTGCTGCTCCGGTGAAAAATAAGCCATAAAAGAAAGCAAGTTTCAACCTCGAGCTTCGTTGAGGAGCGATACTGGTACCTACAGAGAGGCAATCTGGAATAATCAGACGTAGCATGACCAGAGTCTCATTTTCTCCTTCATAAAACAGAGACATTTAGCATTTTAGTTTCACCTCCTTCAAAGTTGTTGAGAAATAGCAGATTTCCCACATTCCGCTATGACATTGACTGATAAAACAACAGATATGTGAAGAATGTAAAGATATGTTCTCCTTCTGCCTGTGAAAGGTTGGACAAAATCATTTAAATGCTACTTCACGTTTGATCCAATAAAGGTTAAAACCTACACTAAATATCCAACACTTTAAGAAGTTATTTCACTTGAAATGTGCCAACGCAGTTAAACAACCATCTGATGTTCATGTTTACTCTCAAGTTTGTAAGCAGGAGTTATCAAAGAAAAAAACATGTTGAGATACTATTCCTGACAATATCAATATTAGAATTTAATATAGAGGCAGACAGGAGAAGAATGTTTCTGGGAACGGAAGGGAGCCAGAGCAGCCCAGACACCATGTGGATGCAGGAGCCATCGCTCCCATGCACGTTCAGCTCCTGTCCTTACGGCTAGAAGCAGCAGGGGAGTAGAGGGAAAAACAGATCAGCCCAATGTCCTGGAAGGTTCCTATCCTGGAAGGTCTGATTTCCTGGATTCCAAGTCTTGTTTTTTCATTTAGAGCAGTTTAAGTAACGCTATTATTAATACATAACCATTTTTAGTCTTGTAAGGTGCTAGTAGCTTTATAAGACTCTAGCCAGCCTTGTTTATTGATCCTGTGTTTAAATTACGGTTCTTCTCTGTCTCTCTTTTGTTTGTGCACTATGAAAAGGACCTCTTCATGAAAAGTGATCCCAAGAATATCCCCCTTGGCTTCTCTCCAGTTCCTGGAGGTAAATGCAAGACAAGAAGCGTTACCCCGTACAACTGACAAACACTCTTTGCCAGATTTTTTTTCCCCAATTAGAGCCAACCAAGCTCTACAATGAAGACCTTTATTCATCTATAAACAAAGTCCAATTATACTTTATTAGGGAAAAGGAGGGGTAGGTGCATCTACACTCAGAATATAAGTACTAGACAGAGGTAAAGGCTTTGTTTTTAATTGACTTAACTCTTTCTATGCCACAGGTGTTTTACCATAAGGATAAACTGGACTCTGGATAACTGATAAGTTTGATGATGCCCAACACCCACAAACATAGCATTCACACTCATTTCTAGAGTGATTTCTAGAGTTATTTCCAAAGTTAACAGTCTCTCTCAATTATCAAGGTTAGGCAAGGTGGAATCAGCCCCATTAAGAAGCAGGCAGTGCTAATAAAATGGGCATTTTTACAGTAGAAATAGATAAGCCTATGAGAGATTCGCTACACTCAGTTAATATCTATATTATTCTAACTATGCTTTTGTCATCTGGGTTCCTCAGGAATATCTTTACATATTATTGTTTTTTTAATTTATCTAGACTGTCCAACAGGACAACATCCAAATGCTGAAGAAAATCATGTATGCATATATGTGTATCTGATACCTTCTCTCCATAGACCTTTATACTGATTTCCTTATCCAAAAACTAACATATAAAAGAGTTGCTGACATCAAATCAACAGCTGCCAATTAACTTGCCCGTTCTGATGCTTCGCTGCGGGATGGCTCACAAGGCAGTGCCTGTCAGTTTATCAGGGCAAAACTGTGTGACTGTTACCATAACCAGGCCTCAATTTAAACAATGTAAAGACAGTTTCAACACAAAGACAATCTTGTGTTCAGTAGATTGACCTATAAAACATTATCACTGGGCACGGTATCTTTTGGATAGGGAACATCCTAAGAGGTATGACTATTAAGGAAGAATCTTGATCCCAATTCAAGTGCTAAAGTTCCCATACCTTTTCACTTGGGCCAAGAATTCACCCCTGTTCCAGCTCCATCAAGCTTGCCCTAACCATTACACCCATGCATTTGTCAAAATGTCCACCTTTTTAAAAGTTAGATAAGCTTGTTTATTCTTTACAGATGTCCTAAGAGAAAAAAAAAAAAAAAGCTGGAATTCTTCAGTTTGGAGAGTAGAAAACTGAAGTGAAATATCCATAGGAGGTACAAAATCATGAAGGTGGTAGATAAGTGTAACTGGCTTTCAGCAAATCCCACATGAAAATGATAATACATTGGTTTCAAATACAAAAAGCTTCTTTACACACCAAGTAGTGACCTTCTGGACCTTGATGCCAACAGAAGTGGTGGGATAGGCAGCATCAACAGGTAGAAAAGGAATTAGACACATTCAGGAGCAGCGGGTCCATATAGGGGTATTGGACAGAAATGAATTCCCTAAGGCGCCTCCCAGAACACATGTGGCTGCCGTGGGAAATGAAGGAAGTGCAGGAAATGCTCCTGATCTACCCAAAACAGGGTCTCCTTTTGCTGTTAGCAAAGACAGACTATTGGACTGGTCCAATAGAGTATTTTTTTATGATCTGATAGTATTAATCTGAGGTCATTTATTAAAAACAATGCACATCAAGAGCTTTGTACCCTAGTTACCATATCTTAGGCATAATATTTATTTCGGAGAAGGCAGTTCCATTTTAAAATCAGTTTTTAATTCAGAAACAGTTGTGAAACTGACTCTATCCTTTTCTGTCACCAAATATGATTCACCAGTCTACTAATACAGGCCATGATTCACTTGGCTTGTGTTTTTATGGGCCTTATTTTAGTAACTTGACTGTCATTAATCCATTTGGATAAGAATTGGATTACAGTACTAATACACTGAATAACTATAATCTGTCATATAAAGCTACCATTCATTCTAATATTGATGCCTTTCAACTTTATTTTATTGAAAAATGAACAGTGCATTTTCTCTCAGATTCTCTCATATCTATGTACTATATGGCAAAGAAAAACATTATATTGCATGTGCTGGTATAAGAAACTCTCCTTTTCTCCTTTATACTCATAAAGAAGGTAAGTTGCTTCATGGTAGGTTCAAAGGATTTGGTGTTTCTAAGGTCCGGGGCCAGACGTTACATACATCAGAATCAAAATGCCCTGAGTTTCCTCGAGACTGCAGCAGAGATTTGCGTGCTAAGCTTTTACATCTGAAAGCACCATCTGGGAGACACAATGAAAACCAGAAGTTAAGCAAGTTGGAGCTTCCCAGCTCTGTAGCCAGAATTTCCAAATTGACAGGATGTTGTGGTATCTCCCTGAAAACTGTCCTCACCTTGCTGATGAATGGCAGTTCCTGTAAGCCCTGGCCGCACGGCCTCATGCGTCCCAGCCCGTCGCTGGCTGCGGGGAGAGGAGCGCAGGAGAACAGCCCAGCTCGGCTCCTGGGGGCTGCACAACTATCACTGCTTCGGCATGCACACGGCAAGCCATCTGTTACATACGCCATCGGGGTGACTGTGCTTCTTTTTAATAAACTACATACAGATTTAAGAGACCTGGCACTTTACTGAGACAAAGTAGAAGTGCCCTGAATCAATAACGGGCAAGGAAATTACTGGGCATTAGCTGTTTCCACCAATACACCTGGATTTCTGTTCCTACTGCACTAGTAAAAGCAAAGAGAAAGGGAAAGCAGAGGTGGGGAGGC
This sequence comes from Nothura maculosa, assembly GCA_032353885.1. Lineage (NCBI taxonomy): Eukaryota > Metazoa > Chordata > Aves > Tinamiformes > Tinamidae > Nothura > Nothura maculosa. Next base: position 1,105,051 of record JAUBOD010000174.1, read on the forward strand.
AGTTCAGATGTTGCTTATGGCAAAAAGACAGACAGACAGACAGACAGACAGACAGACAGACAGACACACACACACACACACACACACACACACACACACACACACACACACACACTTGGGTGGCAGTTGGGAGATGAAGGTTTAAAGCTCCTCGTTCCACCAAGCACAACCAACCACGTCCCTTTACGTCCCTGCCCTGCTTCCCCTCGGAGCACTCTGCTCATAAAGCAGAGATCGTCTCTTATCGAGTTTTGAGCACTGACAAACCAGTTGAGCACAGGTACCCCCTAATCAGCTGGGGACTCTCAGCAGCATCAGAGGACAAGTTACCAACATTAATACCAGCAAGATCTTCATTTTCTACAGAAAAGTAGCCCAGTAGCAGCTGCTATCGCAATAGCACAAGCCCCATGCAGACTAAGCGAGCTGCGCTTGGCTCCCCAGCACCTGCCTAGCACAGCGAGCTCAACCTCCCGGGCTGCAGCTCCCACAAAAGGTGTTGTTTTTTATTAGGAATGTTTTCATTTTGTACCCAATACTGTCACATCAATTAGGAAAACACCAGTGTTATTTTCCCCTTCATGACATGCCGTGTATACACTATAGAGCACTACTGAAGAGCCTGTGAGTAATTCCTACAGACTCTCCATATCAAAAAGAATTCAATAGGAATCTTCTCATCCCACCAGCACTCCATGCAAGAGCTATTCAGAGGGGATGCATATACAGAAAATAGCCAGAGGATACAGAGCTCAATCCTGCTTAAGTTTTAAATCCTCAGCAGGACTTTGAAGAAATCATTTTAATCAAGTTTTGATTTAGTTTGTTGTGGACTTTGAGACAGAGACAGTTTGATTTGTTCTCCATTTGTGTGTGTTATGCTCCTTTAAAAAGTAAATGATTGGGTCTGCAAAAATCCTGGGGAGGGAGGGAGAAATTGCTCCTTCCCTTGAGGAGCAATTGAGCCTGCTCTGGGAAAGACACTTGCAGGCCAGAAGAAAGAGCCCGACAGACAAATGGGAGCGGGACAGGCCCAGCAAGGATCCGGCCGCCCGCGGCTCCGCTAGCCAGACTACAGAGAGGGGCGATTGAGCAAGCGCCGAGGCCTCAGAGGTGATGGGAAGAGACCACAGGAGACATTGCCCACACAGTGGTCAGGGGGACTGTTTATGAGTTCCTTTTATTTCTATTCTGTCTTAACTAATTATTCAGAGTTGTATTCATTTAAAAGGTTAAGTATTTTAATTTATATTATAACTTGGCTTTTGGGGCTGCTTTTGTTCTAGCTGGCTCTGGGTCACTTGGTAATAACTTCAAAAAATTGCCACAATTTGTAGAGTAATTCCCAGGCTTCCCTAGTGTTTCAGGGATGTTCAATACGTCCACATCGAAGGGCCCAACTTCTCTTGCCTCTCCTTCATTCTGGGAAGACTGCTTTTTATAAGCAATATTAGTTCATATCACAATCAGCCTCCAGTCCTGCCTTCTCTTCTCTGCAGCCCTTGAGTTTTGCTGCTGGTTTCAGTTGTTAAGAGAATTTGCAAAAGTCCCAACAAGTTTGACACAACTGAGTCCAGGCTGAAAATCCTGAAGTCTCCCCCTCCTCCATCCCCACTTGATGACAACACAAGCCAGCTGGTGCAGGTACTGGGGGCTGAGGGTCTGTACAAGCTCTCTGGAGCCTTCTGCCACTGGTCATCCTCGCTCCTGAAGCTGCTGCACTTCCACTGAAACGGCCCACGGCCTCCAGCTGTGGCTCTATTTCATTTCTCAGTGACAGAAGACACTGCATTCAGAGGACTTGCCATAACTTAATGCCATAGTTATACATAAACCAAAGCATTTGAAGGCCAGAGCTTCAGCTAATGTAATAGGTATTTCTCCATGAATTTCAAGGAAACATGCATTTTAAAACTGGTTTGATTTTACAGGTGGAATTCCTCTTATTTAAGTGTCCATAGGAACCAGAATCTATATGTGTATTTCAAGGAAAATAATATAGCCTGGAAGAAAAGCTTCTCTAAATGCATAAAATCAGATATGCTCACTACAATGATATACAGCAGCATACAAAGATGAACCACAAAACAATCAGTTCAAGCACAAGACAGATTGCAACAAGGAAGAGAAGTGGCATCATGCCTGTCAATAGTCCTAGAGCTGTTTGTCCAGCCAAGAAGAAAAATAAGAGATAGTGACAGCAGACAGATTCAAAGGGTTATTCATAGGAAAAAGACAATTTGATTAGTTGTTCTCGCAGCTGCCAAAACCAAAAGGGTCATTATCTAAGTACTCAAAAGTAGGAACTGCAATACCTTGTCTGAGGACAGCACGCCAAGAGCTCCATCAGGCCTAATAGACAACCTCTATGATTAGACCCTCATTGAATTGTTTGGGGTTTTCTGCCCTCCACAAAGGGAATACTGCTGTAGATGTTATAAACTTTCTTATGCCAAAGATGAAAAAAACTAATTTTGCCACAGAATAAAGTTGTTGTGATAAAAGAGATCTTGACCAAAGGCCTGGCATTCATGTACTCCAAACATTCAGAAAAATATATTGTTTTCTTAAAAGATCATGAAAAGGCAATTCAATGTGGACACAGGTGATTTCTAAATATGAACAACTCAGAGGCTCAGAATAGCACTAGGTATTTGCCATATGCCTAAACCACTGTGAAGTGAAATATATATATTTGTACATATACAAATATTTCAGCGGCGCCGTGCTGCGCAGTAAGGACACACTTCAGCACCTTCCTGCATCAGAGCTGTAGTCTGTGGGATTTTCCTCTTTCATTAATTGCTTCATAAAAGGCAAGCACGCAGGGCTGAATCTTCCGCGTTGACGTATCTGTCAGCAGTTATGAAAAGTGGTGTGTAACACTTCAGAACACCTGGGCAAATAATCTTTCATCGTAAAACACTTCAACTGTTTTCCCTTTATACACCACAGATGATTGTTTATTTTCTTTGGCAAAGGCCTGATTAAAGTGGAGTATGGCTATAAACCAGAGTAATCAGACTTTCCTAGATAAATTTTCTAGTGCGAGTTGAGTTGGTCCAGAATTGAACTAATTCAGTTCTAAGCACAGGGTGATCTGATTCCATTTCAGTCACCATAGGAAGCTGTATGCCAGGCTATTTTGTGTGTCAGGAATTTGCAAAACCTAAGGATAGGGTACAGACCTGGACAAAGAGCTCTACCCATTAGTCACTGCAGTGTTACTGCTTGTCAAGTTTGATATTAACCAAAAGTCAGAATAGACTTAAAGAATTCATTTGTATTCTCTAAATCATCTAATGAAGACAAAAGTGGGAGTGATCTAGAAGAGCAGAACATCTCATCTCCCAGGTTTTACTGATTGCAGGAAGATGGGAAGAAGTTGTGTTGAAGGGGTGTTGCAAACTTCAGACTGCATCTCTCTCCCTCCATTCCCTGTGCCAGCTCCGGCCGTGTGTGGATATGTGCATGTGCTTCATGTTTGGGGCACTGACCTATCTCAATAGACATACAAGAAACACGTTATTTTTGCAGAGACATATTCTGCCAGGAAACACTTCTCCTGATAATAGCTAGTGAGCAGCTGTGCCACACTGTAGCATCTTTCCCATTCTCCTACTTCCCAACTGCAGCTCAAGCAGATCAAACACAAGCACATAAACAGCTCAGAGCAGCACAGGCTGCAAAGAGCCCCCCAGCACTCAGGACATGGGAGGTGACAGAACTGCCCAGCATGAGATGACTCAGATCTTCTCTGGCTGTATTAGACCATGTTTAACCTCCCTAAAGTCTCTACAACTCTTTCTATAACTTCCAGAACATTTTTTCTTAACTAGTTCTATATTACTATATGGACATATCTACCACAACTGTCTTACAGTAATTAATTGTTAATTTACAGTCTGCCCTTGTTCAGATTCTTCTCCCTGTTAATATTCATCTGATGGTAATTCCATGGTTAAGACACTAAAGCTTGTATTTTTTATTCACATTCATTCCATCTTGCATATTCCTCCCAAATCAGACCGACTAATTTGCTTCCTTCCACAGTATTTACATTGCCTAAATACTTCCCATTGCTTATACATCCTTCTTAGTCATCCTTTTGACTGATCTGTACTACATTATTTTCTTTCCACTCTTAACAGCCTTTTTCCCCTATAATTCTATGCTATTTTGATGACAATATGCTACTGAGAAATACATACAGAGCACTAGGTATTTGAGGTTTCAAAAGGCTAGAAATGGCCTGTGTGATTTTCAGTAAAATGCACCATATGTGCATCTTCAAGTGCCTTTATTTTTGTAAAATTTAGCAAGGCAGAGAATTTACTGCTTTATTACTCAGACTGCAGGATCCACATGTAGTTTAACTTGCACATCTTTCATCCAGAACTATCAAACTTGCCTATTTCTACTTCACCCTTCATGTTCAGCCCATTCACAAGACCAGACCAACTTTAATGGCAGCTACATCCTATACTCTTTTTTGTTTTCCAAAGTTTTCAAAGTTTCCTAACTTTGTTAAAAAACACTTTTAACTAATCATACAAGTCATTCTTTACAATCACATTGGGACTTTAACCTCACTTATTTTCAACTCATGCATAAATATATTTCCTTTTCCATGATAAATCTCACCATATTTTGTTCCACCCTTACTTGCTGAGACTTGTCCTCTTAACAGTATTCTTCACATCAAGTCACTCATTCAGTGCAGACTATAAAGCTACCATTTATTGCACACATGATAAGACATGATTGCTTCAGTAGCTGGCACAGCTTTTGTGCTGCTGCACATGTGTATCATATCTTTGCCTAGCCTGTCTGACCAAGTACGTGAGGGCTCTGAAGAGCTGAACGGAAATAACTTCTCCATGAGCAGTTACATATCGCTTGGAGAATGTTAGCCAAAATACGTGGCAGCTGAGCAGGCAGTGGCCATCTCGCCATCTGGCGCATGGACCAGGTCAGTTACTAAATCATCTGTCTTGAACTATCACCCAGTTGTTTTCAGGAAAAATCACATAAGGCGCAAAGACGCCACATGACAACAAACACTACGCTAATCCCTCCGTGGCTGGCAGGGGTGAGCTGCAAGTGACGTTTCAATATACTGCCTTGGAAAGTCCTGCTTTTCAGCGGAGAACGATTGCAAAACCCTAAGTTTGGTACTGACTCATACGTTCAGCCAGTTGAGCCTGGGAAGGCGGCATCTGCCAGAGCATTAGCGGGGGCATTAAGGAGAGGCTGCGCTGGGCAGCCTGCGCTGCGGCGTTTCTGGGGGAGCTCAGGGCGGCTCGGGGGGCTCTTCTCCACACAGGTCCCTGGTGAGGAGGAGCTGTTCACCACTGCCATTCTAGGCGCCTGGTAGGATTCTAGACAACAGGGCCTAAGCTAACCCCTACGTTCCTCCACTTTTACCAAGAAATTCTTATAAAGTTCTTGAATGCTTGGTTATCTGAATGTACCTACACATGGTAAATATACACCTGAACAGAGAGAAAGAAATTCCTACCTGAGGTAGATGAGCAAGTAATATACAATTTCTAAATAAATAAATATAAAGATTGCAAAAGATGCCTGGAGGTTTAGTCCAATCTCTTGGTAAAAGCAGGACTATCATCAATGCTACCTCAGGTTAGCTGTGGTTTAGCTCAGTCCTAAAAATCTCCGCAGAAGGAGATTCCAGAGCCTCTCTAGATAGTTCTAGCTAGTCTAGTTCCCAGCTATCCTGGTGAAAACAAAACTACATCCAATTTGAACCTCCCATGCTATAATTTGTGACCATTTCCCCTTGATATACCATCTATCACTACAAAATGTTTAGCTCTGTCACTTCCATAATTCCCTTTCAAGTAAACATAAGCTGCCATCAGATCCCTTCCTTATCCTCCTCTCTGATAGACTAAACAAGCTTAGGGGCCCTCTGAGACTATCTCCTGTTCCTGCACATCCCTTTACACTGGAAGGAAGAAGGGAACCCAAAGCTGGACACTGCAGGCCCAGGGCTGCCAAGGAGGATTTGAAATGGGAGTCTGAAGCATTTGCTGAACTGGACACACAGAGGAAGGTTAACTGCACAAGGAGATGCCTTACGGAAGGCGTTTCTGCATTTTTAATAAAAGAGTGGGAGTAGTTCTTGCAGCCAGGCTACTAAATATACCCGCCTTGCTCAATTTCTGATTCCTTTTATTCACCAGAGTTTGACACTGAATGTTCCAAGAGAACCAAAGACCACAGAAAGGAAGTGCTGAACATTGCCCCATGCACTCCCTACGCACCAAGTGGCCAGAGCAGGTGGTATCAGGGCTGGTCACTTTATGCATCCAGATTAATAATGAAACGAACTCCAAGTTCACATTCTGTTTACGAGAAAAGCAACTAGTATGTCATTAGCTCACCTGATTTATTAGGGTGAAACCCTTGCTGTAGGGTTTTCACATGGTTGGTTTTAAGAGCTGATTGCTGTGTGGTAAAACACTATAAAGTAGCAGTTAACTAAAGGCTGTGTTAAGAACATCTTAATCAGCTCTCTGGTTGCCTCATGGTTGGTTCTGTTTTCATGAAAATATTTAACAACCTTGCTGCAACACCCTGTGCAATAATCTCCTCCTCTGGCTTTCTAAGCAATCTGCACACCTTAAAATATCTTAGCTTTACCTTGACCTTTTTCCAATATAGCAGGTATTAAGCCTTGCCAGGGCTCAGTTCTGGCCCTAAATCATAGTGTTTATCTTGCATATTACTAGGCAAGTACTTGCATTACTGTGACATTTGCATTTAGAAATTTCTAGCCCCTTGGAAGCTGTAATTACATAATAATTTTATAACTTAGGAACAAAATCAGAATGAAAGTTCCAAAAAAATTAACTCAATAGACAGAAGTTGCATTCTTTCATATCCTCAAAGACATCATATTAGATCTTATTAAGGAACATAGATATATATTTTTGCATCATGACTGACTGCCATTTTTAATACTTGAATCTTTATTCAGCAACAGTTCCATTAAGAGTACCACTTAAAAGACAGTTGCTTTTGCATAGAAATAAGGTGACCAAGATGATTTCAAATGCAGTCTCCAAAGCAGCTGTTTGGGGCAGATGCCAGTCCTCAACAGAAATACAGCTCATGCGTTTCTTTCCGATTAGAAACTTTGACTCCTTAGTGTTAAGAGTATAATATACAAAACCTACAGTGCAGAAAGAGTAAAAGGGGGATTCAGATATGCTTACACTTTCAGTAGGTGCAGCCTGTGCTTTTGAAAGTGTCCCACAGAAGTCTCTGTGCTGATGCCACACCTAGTGGCATCATTTCTATTAAATAGGTATTTGAACGATATCATAAACAGGGATTAGCAAAAGGTCTGGAAGACAAGCCAAGAATAACTGTGCTGTGTTCTTGGCTGAAACCAAACAAGATGATCAATGGCTTTTCTGTAGGGCTGCAGGCTCAGCCAGGGTGTGCAGAGGCACTTCGCCGTCTCCACCCAACACCGGTGGGCCCAGGTCCTTAGTGTGGAATTTAGTAGGAATTTCTCTTGTAAGAATCTAGCTATTCAGCAGACACTAAAACACACTTTTGTTCCTTTGGTATCATAGATTTGTAGTTGAAAGTCATAGTGCTTTCAGCATAAATTAAATTTAACAGAGCAAAAGTAACCCATATATCTGTAATCAGCTGAGTATCATAGGTTCAGATGGAAAAGGTGGTTAGAGGATTTCCATCAGGCCTGCTATTTCCAAAAAAGAGGTTAAAAGGATACAAAATCCAGGACAGAAAATACAATTAAAGGCATCTTAATTAACTGCAAAATAAGTACTGGATAAAATTGAAAATAAAATATCCTTTTCTCTCAGACCCCTTTAGACAAAAGATGCTGGGACCATCTGCTGGCTTCTCCCTTCCTCTGCTCTGAGGGAGCCACCTCCACGAACTCTCTCTGCCTGCAGGTGCCTTAAGAAGGTGTGTTCAAGTCCCAGCCATGCCTGTAATCCAGGGCAAGCTTCATACGGAATATACCATCAGAACAACAAAATAGCAAGTGGTGTTAGCCTAGCAATTAAGCTGCCAGGATCCTGATGGCTACAGTTCTGTACACATTCACTAGCCCTTATTTTCTTCCTTGCATGTAGGCTCGAGTTCATTGTTAAGTGTAAAGCACTATGGGCAACTTGACTAGCCCAGTGAAACAATTTCCATTTCAAGTGACAGGACTTTCCCCTGACTAGGGCTGTTTTCTGGTTCTCATTTCATTTCCAATCCAAGTTTCCAGTTCCTCTGAAGTTTACTAGACAAGGATTCTTTAAGTTTTTCTATACTAAGCATTTCTATCTGTTTTAGATTAGAGAAATAACAGCAAAAAGAAACAAAATCTGCATAAGGAGAGAACATATATTTACTTTTAATAGGCTATCTTTATAACAATGTTAAAGGCTAGGATCCAGTTTACTAGGTGCTCTGCAAGCACAACAGAACCATTTATGACATGCAGCAGTACCTGACACATGGTCTACTGCCCACAGGTTAATTCTTCAGACAAAACTGTGGGATGAAATTTGCTTTAATGGCCACCCCAATGGCCACGCAATTTCCCAAGTGCTCTCAATCCTCTTCTGCAAATATATCCTTAGGAATATAGGGACATATTAAAACAACAACTGTCCTGAGGACAACAGAAGCAATGGTGCAACCACCTATTCTACAGTGGTGACAGAGCCAGAAAAAACAAACACACACTATTTTGCTTTGCATAAAACATGCTAAGTCTTAGCTGTAGGAGCTATAGGACTGAGAGGATAATCTTGTTCTAATCGATACCAACATGCCAACATTTAAGGACGTCTGCAACAAAAAAAAGATAAGTTTTTGGTGGAGGCAGAACTGGGTTTGTCTCTCAACCTTTGACCACTGGCAACTTGGACAATCCTGGCGCTCTAGCCAGACTCATCAATCCTAGAAAGTGGTTTTGCTCCCTTTTTTTTCCTCCCAAAGAAAAATTGCTGCAAAACATTTTTAGGACAAAAGACTCTATTTTTCTCTTTATCCAGGTCCAAACAACAAATCACACTTGTGTAACTATTTGTGGAATATTTCTCAGCAAAAGCAAAGCTTACTGTTATAAGGCTCAAAGCACCATACATTTTACAGGATTAGACTCTAGATGTCAGAAATTAGTGCTGCTACTATCCAGCCTTGCCCTTCCTGCAGTCTGTTTAAAGGCTGTTTTTAAAAGTGCTTTTTGAGAAGAGTTATTATGGGTGAGAAATTAGAGTAAGTTCTTAAATAAAATTGCTGAGTTTGGAATTTGGCTGTAGCCATCTAAAAACTGGAATCAGCTGAACAAGATAGAGACAGTAAATAGTGTAGAACAGAATCCAGAAATGAGATAAAAGCAGAAAGGCCAAGCAAACATAACAGAAGAAAACCTTCTGCCAGGTAAAATACATGAAAAAGGGCTTAAACAGTTAGGGAAATATTAGTAAGATTCTTATCAAACATAAGTCTGGGAAAAAAAAGCTCAGACTTTGCTTCACAGTGTAGTTAGTCTCCTGCCCAGAAAGCACCAAATGCAACAGCTACAAGTTCTGAAGGTGAACAGCAGAGCACCAACAGTTGTGTTCACTTGAACTACGTGCTGCCAAGTGAGACTCAGAAGACAGACACTACTTTTCGTATCATGTACTCAGCACTAACAACATTCCCATTTGCAAAGGGAAGTGCTTCTTTACCGAGGGGAATTCTTGTACCCATTTGGCCACTGCGCTGGGCCAGTTCTAGCCCTGCGCTAAGGGGCAGGGCTGCTGCTCCCTGCCTTGCTCTTCTCCACCAGCCCATGTTCTCAGTCTTCCAAAACCCATTGCAGCTACCACCTCATCTTCACTCAAATTCCATTATTCCCATTAACTGTGCAAGCACCAGCTTCTCAAAATAGTACATTTTTCTATGAAAAGTCCTTACCTTCCTCTTAAACACTGCTGAGAACTCCCAATAATTATTCCCTCTTATCTCCTGCAGCAACTTTTCTAATATTGCACTGAAATCAAATTTATTGTTTGCACAAAGGCAATTAATATATATGTCAACAGTCATAAACTTCAGCTGATAACATCATTATATTTTCATAGGTTTCTTATCAACCCACAGGACTTGTCTTGGGCCCTCAGAATCGCTTCCTCGCACGGTCCAGCAGCCACTCGTGTTTCTCCAGCCCAGTGCTGTTTTCTGTGCCTGGGCTTGCACTGCAGCTGGCTCTACAGTTCAGCTAGAATCACACCCCTCTCTGATTAAAAAGCACAGCAGGCAAATACAGAGCTCACACCAGCAGCAGCCTCCTACACTGGCAAGACCTTGGACCTTGGAAAGCCAAACTGCAGAGCGCTGCTTCTCCCAGGGGAAATCCATGGGTTCTCTATTGTGCCCACTGATTAAGCAAAGGAGTTGTGGCACTGGGATCTAATAGTGGGACAGTAGCCCACACCTTTTACATTATCAACCATGAACTATACATTAGTATGTCCACTTTCTATGCTGTCTTCTATGGCACTGATGATTTTTCAGTCAGCAATCCTTGATCCTATTCAAACAGGAGATGTACTGCAGAAACTTCATATATTCCTAAAATTCATCTTTTATGGTCCAGCCACATGACTTCTTGTCACACAGTCACTGGGTAGGTGAAGTTCACTGCTTAGAGCTGCTTCTTTCAGCTCCTTTGGCAGCAGTTTCCCTCTGTCTACTCTCCCTAGAGCTTTTTAGGGTCTCTGCAGCACCAGCACAGCTTTGCCTGCTGGCACTGATCCTTCTCCAGCAGACTCAGTGCTCCTAAACGTTTTGACTCAAATGAGCAATAGCTCTTCTTCTTCCTTAGGTCTTTCTGGCTCATTTTTCTTGGCACAGAAAGTCCAGATTTTTCTCTATTACCCATTGACTGCTAAAAGATTCCACACATTGACAGCTCCAAGACTCCAGGGTCATTATGGATCATCTTGAAAATGAAGCACATCCTCTCCCACAACATTCACTGGGCAGACAGAAGCAGTGTTTAGCACTTCATGTACATGTGCTCTGAAAAGAGCTGGGAACAATTCAGTCAAATCAACATGACATAAAGGCAATAGGAGACAAACCTGTGAGCATTTCCCTGCATCCACCTCACAGGTTTTAGAGCAGAATTCTTTAGAGTTGTGTGAATGGGACAGTTTCAGTTCAATATATATCTACTGTCCAACACATCACAAGGTTTCTGAAGCTCTATCACTTTTCCAAAGCGGCCTTGGCTGGCCCAGGTTATGGCACAGTTAAGTGCATCCTCTTGGAATTCAAGCCACATGTCCTGTCAGTCTCCTCCAACCACCCACCTACCTTCTTTGTTTTGCAAATGGCAGCAGAAGCTACAGTTTAGTTCATTTGTTCTAGCTGGGGATTTTCCAGGCTTGAACCCTGTACTTTGTCAAAGAGGCTTTTTACAGAGAACTATTTCCAGAGGTGCTATAATAACAGATAGGCTCCCTACTGCATATACACATTCAGCATTCCTAGGCTTTCTTCCAGACTTATCCCTCGTGCAGCCTGTGTTTCTCCTTCTAAGATCCAGAGAGGAAACTAGAGCCATCCTCCAGTGCTGATCTTTCTTCTTGCTTAAACAATTGCTGAGATGCAATACTGTCCCTGGTCTGAAAGGTATATGACCATATCAAATTGAGTGATGCTTTGAGAGGTATAACATTCATAATCAAAATTCCTATATTACTTATAAACAGAACCCCAAATGATCAAAAATTCTCCTTTCTGTTGCTGGCTCTGGTAATTCAGCTGCTTGGAAGTATCTCTCTTGGGCTGGATTATCTTTCTCACAGCAGTTTTGCCAGTACAGCATAATTGCATTTCCCAGAGCCATCTCTAGTTAGGGGCCATTTTGGGGGCTTCCAAAATATGCTCACACCAAAACTTGCCACTTATTCTCTTAACCATATTTTTAATTTCTTGGTTCCCATAGAAATGGTGTCTTGCAGTGCAGAGACTGAGAGCAACAGCAGCAAACCACAGTGTTGAGCTTTTCTAAGGCTCTTGAGATCTGACAGGCTCTGTGACCATGAAGCTATGGGATGGAGCCTCTTAAGGAGCCTGCACCTGAGAAAGCACACAGAAGCCCAAAATATAAGTCTAGTTGCTTTAGGAGGCCAGACCCAGAATGCAGAAAGACTCATTCAGATCAAGTTTTACCCAGGCAGTTGAAAGGTCTGTGTGGGGTATACATCTCTGAGTTTGATGGCAAGAGCTTCCCTCTGTACCTTGATGGATACCCAGTAGTAAGGGAACATCCATTCTGGTTTTCTACAAAGAAAGGACTCAACTGCCATTATCAAAATTGAATAAGTTGTCATCATGGGTAAGATCAAATTGGATGTCTTGAAGGCATCAAAATTTATCGTTACTTGACCCAATCCTGCATTGAAGGAACATTTCCTGTGAGAAGAGGGAGGAGACAAAAATCCAAAACTGAAGAGGCTTTTTGCAAGAAAATTTTATAGGCATAAATTCTTATTAATGACAACCTCAAGGAAAGGCTCAGGCAAATGCACTGGGTCACAATAGAATGAGAAAAAAAAAAAATCATAGAATGCAGCATATCTGGTCTGTCTTTTGGTAACATTTGCTGTTCTTGCTGTTTGCATCAGCTCATTTTTAATTGCTAGTTACTGTGGCTTGAATGTGATTTCCCACAAACCAGGATTTCACCTAAGAGGCCTTTTAGCCAGGCTAAGCAGCAGGTACTGTATTACAGAAGATGGAAAGGAAGTATACAATTTTAAGGAAATGCTCCTACAGTAATTAAAAATATATTAAGCATAATTTGGGTGTATGTAAAAATGCATATTAAGTTATATAAATCTAAATTGTATGAACCCACATGTATAAAAAGTCATAATAGAGATGCATGCACTTATGCAGATATAAATACACTGCATACACACACTGAGTACATATCTGACAGCACATCTTAGAGAAGTTAAGTGGCACTAGATGCCCTTTTCCTTTCCGTACGGATGTTTCCCTAGCGGATAAAGAAGAGCCTGTCCCAGCAGTGCGAGGCTGCAGCGCTGCTGCTGCCCCTGCTGAAATCCGTGAGCCAGAAATTCCACAGACCTGGATCAAGACCCATTGATCTCCCAGACACTGGATGCACAAAGCTTCAGAGGTTTCAGTATTGCTGCTTCTACAGCGTGAAACAAAGCTTCCAAGAATGAAAATCCAAATAATGTAAACAGTCATTTGCAACACTTTGTGACAAAAACACATTCTTAATTCAATGTGGAAAAGAATGAAACTAGATGAAGAATAAATGTGTTACTTTAAGACCATGGAAAAAAATAGTTAAATATTTTTGGTAGTGCTCTCATAAGATGCCTCAGGTAGCTAACTTATGATCTTGTCCTCTGTTCTGTAGTATTTTCGTGTTTTTCTAAACATGATGCTCCAGAAACATCCAGCCAGTTCTTGGACATAGCCCACCTCAAATCCAGCCATGAAAGCACAATCTTCCATAGGAAGAATCAGTGTGGGATAGTCACAGCAGGAGCCCCTTTGCTTCTGCCAATGCAGTGCATATTTTTGCCTATGCCTTGGCATTTTCACAAACCACGCAGCACCTTTGGGAGCTGCAGGATGGCCTATCCTGTCACAAGATTACAGAAACTATCGAAACTCCCAGTTTTCCTTTAAAAAAAAAAATCTAGTCTTCATAAATGGAGAGAAATGCTTTAAGTTAATATTAAGAACTAAAGTTACAGAATGTAAAGAATAAAAAGCTAGTATTATTAAAACATCTAAACATTTTGAATACAACTAAAATATAACAAGCCACTTCCTTCCAATGTGAGACAAGGCTGGCTCCCTGTATTTAATCCCTGCACTTGCCTACACTACTCCCAGGGCAAGGACAAGCCCTGACACACACATCTCCCAGCTCCCGCGGCTGTTTTGCTCCCCATGCTCACAGCAGGTCCAGGCATGGGTTGTTTTTTGTGTACAAAGGGTGGTATTGATGGAAACAAACAGTTGAGGCTTGTGGGACAAGTTCTTCAGGTGGCTTATGGGAAGGTGCTTGGGATTTTCCCTGTTCCTCTTCCTCCTGTTTGACTTGACTCCCTCTATCCTCAGCAGATTTTACCTTAGGTTAAACCCACACCAGCAATGCTAATTCCAGGGCCTAGGGGAGTTCAGAGGCGGCTTGTGAGACTATTAGATCTTTATCAAAACACAGCTGATTTAGCAATTTAAATAGAGATCTCAATTGAACAGGGTTTTCTCTTTCACTTTTTCCCCTCCCATCATAACTTTCAGCTCTGATTTCCTCAGATATAATTCATTTAAAACTTTCCAGGTTATGCCGTTTTAAAAAAACACTTTTTAGTAGGTTTTTTTCCATGAATTCCTACCTGAACTTTCATCAGATTACATTCAAATTATTTTAAAACAGAGCTAGCTCTGGTCTGACTGCTTCTATATACCTGGCCATTGGATTTTACCACAGCAACCAGTGTGATAAGAGCAGGGATGCTGCATGGCTACAGGAATCTCTGAAGAACCCAGTGTTCCTCAGACATCATCTCCTAAGGATCACGCGATCTTCTGTGCTCAACATTTGTTCCAACGGCTTCTGTAGCTGCTGCCCAAAGCATACAGCCCTTTTATAGCTGCATTTGTCTGATTTCATCTCGTACCGAGTTGCAGTACTTCATTATTCCATATTCTTCCCCCTAAGGTGGAGCCTGTCAACTCATGCATTCCTTAGTCTTTTCCTGCTCTAAGATTACCTTCTGCAGCATTTTTCTAAGGCTTTCTTACACTGTCACCAACTTGAAAATGGGATGGCAGAACTGAAAAATGCCTTGTGTTCCCAGACAGAGCAACAGAGGTGGATGTGCACTGAAAAGGCACCAGGTAACTCTCAAGTATTAGTCTTTACACCATAATGATGGAAAAGAAACTGAGCTGCATGGTTTACTGTGTAAAATACAAAGGCCAGATCTAACTGTTTCTCTTTTCCCCCAACACATGCAAGTAGGGAGGCAATGAACAGGACCTGCCTGGCAGAAGAAACAAACACTACCAGAGATGGCAGGTGCCATGGTTGGTGATTTTCATATTCATCATATTTGCTTTTTCCTGTTTATAGTTTACATAAAACATTGTTGCCTTGATCTTGATCCACAGCAGATTATGTTAAACTACCTATATTTCTAATTAGCAGTATAAATACTTAAGCAATAGTACATGACAAGAAAATTGCATTTTGAGCTACTGATGACATGCCTTTGGTAGTGTTGGCAGATGCAGGCTGTTGTGAAACAAAATCTGAAGTTGGGAAAATAAAAAGCCCTAAGGAGAGCACAAGGTGTTCAGGGGCAAGTAGCACTGCCCTGAGCAGCAGGTTCCCAAGGGGCAGCCACAAAACAGCCCCCTTGCCCCTAGCAGGAACATGAAGCTCTAACACCACAGAGGCTGCTGAGCACACAGCTTCCCTGCAAACTCCATTCACATGACAGATCCAAACAGTTCGGGGATAAATCCTGCTCTCACCGAACCCCCTTTTTTAGGGAGCTGAACTTAATCAGGACTATAAGTCAACAGGGTGCTGGGGTTGGTAGTAAATCCACATTGGTGCTCAATATGAGTCAGAAAATTCTTTATGGTGACTTGGTGGTTGTGAACACTGACAGGCAAAGGGACTTGCAGAATTCCAGCATTATTCCACCTCGCCAGCAGTTGGGCCAGTGAGAGCCATGGAGCACGGGCAGGTGAGAGCCATGGAGCACTGCTCCAGCCCAGAGGAGGGAGCTGGGGTTGCATAAGGGCTGACACCAGGACCAGCTGCACTGGACCTGTCACTTAGTCCTAGTCCCTGCTACCAGGGAGGCCACAGGAGGGCTTTGCTTTTCCTGTTATCTCCCTATGGCTGATAGTTTCACATATTCTTTAATGTCAACTCTACACTATTTAGCCAGCTGCCAGTTTTGCCTTTTCCCTTCCTGATATTTGTTCCCTAATGTATTTTCATGAAAGTCATCACCTGCCCCCATCTCCATTCTGCTTTACTAAGCACCCTCTTTTGGGCACCTTTACTAATTTAGGTGCTCTGTTCCCCAGCTCTTTTTTTTTTTTTTTTTAAAGTATCTCATCTGCATCTTTGCATGGGCATCCAGAAATACAGAAAGTGTCTGATATGGGATTTTACCAGTCCTTGTCACAATAGAAAAACTAGGAAACTAGATATTGACCTGGTTTTATCCTATAAATGTGAATCCATTGCTACTCAATGTAAAATAACATTTTCCCTTTAATTAAAATTGAGTATAATTATCAAATAGAGATTGATTTTATCTATTAGAAAAAAAGTATGTTAGCAGTTCCAAGATAAGGTTGTAATGCTGCTTGCAGCACATCTTTTAGTCTATACTAGGGAAACAAATGTCCGATTGCTCTACAGTGCACAACTGCATTCCCTGCATTTCTTCAATCACTGATCTTAATGCAGGGGATGCACTTGGTTCAGCGCTAAGCTGGGGCTGCTTTCCTGCTTGCCCTCATACCTTGACATTAAGCCTCTTCCTTCCTGACTAGCACGGTATTTTCCGGCACTTTTTGCTTTGTCCCCACTTTCCCATTTCCCCAGATTTCTTCTTTTCTGCAGAGGCTGCTATGCTACAGGTTTCCAGAAGTTAATGATTTACATTAGATAAACAGTATGTCACTGGAAATCTTATCAGAAAATCTAAAAAATGTCAAATTGCGGCATGATTTGGAGAATGAGAGCTCTGCCTCAGGATGGGCAGCTCTGCTTCAGCAGCTGCTTTTACCATCAACTTGGGACCTTGGGTAGAAGTCACTGAGCACTCCACCACCACCTCATGTCTTCTAGATAAAACTGTGAGCCCAGAGCCCTCCCCAGGGCATCACTGCTGGCCTTCTACCCTGCTCCAGGTTAAGCAAGGGCCTAGGAAGGGCACTTCACTCTATAAGGGCCAACCCGATTATTAAATAACCTTCCTAAAGTGGGCAAGTTTCCTTTCCAACTCATTATCTCAGGTGTCATGAATTTTAAACAACTTGCAAACATTTGGCTTTTGCATAGATGTAGCCTCAACATTTATTATACATACAAAAATCTGAGGACTTGCTCTTGATTCTACATAGCTTTACCTTTTTAAAATTTTCTTCAGGTTTTCATAAATAAACATTTAACCCAGGATGTGAAGAGCCAGCCAGATAAACAGCTGGAACTTGGTATTAGCTCTCAGATTAAGTAAACAGAAATGTATGTAAACACATGTGAGCAATCTTGAAGAGCCAGCTCAGATTGCCTGTATATCTGATATATCAGACTATCTTGAATAATGAAATAACACTTTATAAAAAGCCATTTAGTCAATCCACCAACAGAAACAAGTCAAGCAAATAAAAACCACATCCACAGAGGACAAATACAGCTAAAAGGTTTTAAATGGATTGCAGTGCATGTCAAATTAAGTCATTTGCCTTTCTATATGGAGTCAGTTCTATACTGTTTTACCTTTGACATATTTACTTCCATCTCTAAATTATTTCTAGAATTTTGGTCTTAAAAGTGTTTCCTAAGCAAAATATATTCATGTTACATGATACTAACTTCCTAGCTGATTGGAAAGTACTTGCAAATAAGCTTTTGATATTGAATCTCACAAGCAAGTACGTTATGGCTTTTGTTATTTAGCTTTTTTTGTTAAAAATGTTTTCTAACATTTTGGTCCTTTTCTCGGCTTTCTAGTTTCTTTAGTTTTTAATATATAGCTAGAAGAAAAATTTAATAGGGACCCCTACAGATCTTATAATATGCTGATCTGTGGTCCCTAGGAAGGAAAGTTATACCTAATTTTTCATTCATGTAGCCTACAAAATAGCTGTTCTATGAAGACTCCCATTTAAATAATGGCTACCAATATGTCTAGAAATCATAGAAATGACAGAAAAAAACTGTGCATCCCACCATCAAAGCTATTGAGCCAGTTCTCCAGATATGCTACATTTTACTTTCACTCTGTGCAGAGTTTTCCTTCTTATTTAGAAACTTATTTAGAAAACAACTTATTTAGAAAATTCTCATCAAATGAAACAACCAAAACCAGCGTAGAAAAGTTTGCAAGCAGACCATGAAATTATCTTTAATAAAATGGTTGAGCTTCAAATCTAGGATATACTCTCTGCATCAGAGAAAGATGATTTTAAAGCCACATGCCCTTTATGGCAGATAAGCATTTCACTAGAAAGAGCTGTCTAGTGTTTCCTTCCTTTGCTCTATTTTCCAGTCACCCCAGCACCAGGCGCTGCACCTGAGCGCAGCCCCGGCACCGAGGCTGCTGCCGCAGCCGCTACCTCGGGCTGACTCAAAGGATGTCAGTAATCCCCAGCTAACAGGAAACTGGGCGAACGCTGCGTGTGGTTTTGAGTTTCAGATCTCACTACTGGCAGTACAGCAAAGACAGGCTGCTATTAGTCTATTTGCCTTTTTTTGCCGTCTGTGTCCTATTTTCAGCTGCAAGGTAGTCAAACAGCTTTAGAGAATTTCAACATTGCTCTAAGAGGTAGCAATAGCCATGGAAAAGTAGAGGGATGAAGTTTAATGCAGCTATTTGCATATACCCTGGGTTCCCAATGGGCTTAGACCATCTGCTGCTGCACCATCCTCGCTGCTGCTCCAGAGCAGCTCAGCCCTGCCCCAACACGCTGCCTCATTCCGCCCGTTCGGTGCAGACGTACCCTGGGGGCTTGTTTGCATTGGGATCTCAGCCGTGATTATAGCTGAGTAAAGTCCAAGCACCTAGTGTAGACATGACCTACAAGTGTTGCACTGGCCTGAAGTGCTGCACTTATCCTAGGTACAGCTCTGCCCACTTGAGAGCTCGTACCAGGAACAGTATATTGGACTTAAAGACAGCTAAAGCCGACGGCAACATGGCCCAAGTGAGGCCAAGGCAAAGCTGTAGTTGTCTAAGCCTGTTAGGAAAGAGTGGTTACAGTGGGAGTTTGTTTTGTGCAAGAACCACTGTCTCAATACTGAGAAAATAGTTGGATTTTTTTTTTCTTGCTAGAAATAACTGCAGGCAGTACATTTGGCACCAGGTTACAATTCCTCATTTTCCCATTTTCAAAATAAATTCAGAAATATATCACCATCACATCCTTCACTCTTGGCCCTTAATTTCATGGGAAAGCACTTGCTAGTTCTGCCCCATGCAGCTCACGAACTTGGTCATTTGAGGCCTTCATGTGCCACACCACCTATTCAGGTTTCCTGCACCATGTAAAGGAGTTTTCCCTCTAGCAGAGAGGGATATTCAGAGCATGAGGGTTTTTGGCTTCACTCCACGCTCAGACCTTTGATAGTCCCATTCTTACACTTCTGGTATAGAAGTTACCTGCATATCTAGCATTGAGTCTATCTACTCAATACATTATTTGGAGCAACCTTTCACAGTATATTAGCAAAATAAATTCCCTTCCTTGTGATATCACCTTACAAAGGAGTGCCACTCAATCAGGGATTGAAATCCTATAGATATTCATTAAATATTTCAAAACAGAGGTTTGGCAGTCTTGGCCTCTAATAGCTCAGATAAAGTATATTACATCAATGTGCACTAATGGTCATAGAGGTAAAATTCTTATAGTGAAACTGTAGTAGTCCGTCACAATAAACCTTAGATTGATAAGGAGCTTAAAGAGGTACTGATTCATAACCTCAATAAAGGCACAAGCTGCTTTCAAATCAGTTTCCCCCCCCCAAACAATCTCATTCCTGTATGAATTTCAGGCATACCACCATCCGTTCTATGTAACCTAGACTGTCTGCAATTCAAACATGTTTTAGCATGTTTAGGATGGAAGGCCAGTTTTCAGCAAAATACTCATGTGAAGAGAATAGAAAGGAATTCTAAAAACCCATCTTAAATGGGTCACTTTCTTCCATTTTGTCATATATGCTTATGTTTTCACAGCTATATCATCGGAAATCTTAGTGTTACCACAAAACACTTATGAGAAAAGCTGCAAGTACAGTCACAAACATTAAAATCACTGGTAAAGCCTCTCTACAGTGAAGAATCCATATCAGCTCGCCATTCTGAATTACCCATATCATTTTCTTCTGAGACCAGTCACCTACAGACATGTATAGGAGGTAGGAGGCTGCAGTTCTGTGCACTCATTTCTCTCCACTCCTTGACCACTCATGGTCCCCACCACAGCACTGTGTGCATGAAACCACAAGCCTATCTGGCTGCATGAACAGCAGTGGGCAACTCATCCAGTTTGTCGGATTAAGCTAGATTTTTTTCTGATCCAATTCAAGACTCAGTATCGGGTACATCTGTGATTGCACAAGTGAGTGGACTATGTGGTAGAATGACCAGGAAAATTGTGAGGCTGAAGGGAAGGGCTTCACCTTGTCAAAACCACTGCCTTAGTGTGTTCACAGTAAGAAAGAGCAGGAGATAAGTTCAGGTTTCAGGCCAAATGCCCTGGTTGAGCCCGTGGTTAGATGCTTGGCAGCACTTGCCAACCCTTCCTGCCTTCCCTCCAGCTGCTCAATTATATTTTTGTGCTGCCCCCTGCCTTGTGCTGGCACAAGCACAAGGGCCCTCAACCACATTGGAAACATAACCCATCAAAGCAGCAGTTACAGTCAGGCAGCACTGTTCCCTCAAGTGACTCTTGCAGAGGTTGGGGACATCAGAGGGGTGGGAACAAGGAACCAGAGAAGATAAAAGGAGTCAGGGGATTGGGGGGGCGATAATTGCTAAAGTGAGCAATGCTGCAGAAAGCTGTTCATGTTCCTTGCATCCTCAGGCTACTAAGCAAAAAGAAACTGCAGACAAGTTTTCAGAAGCAGCTGAAGATCATAGTCATTATGGAAAGTCTTCTATATGATAACTTGTCTGTATGATAGACATAGAGCTGCTTTGCATCACAGACTTCTCAATCCTCCTCACAGAACCATAAAAGCAGATATGGCCCAAGTAGAATAAAGCCCAAAGCAGTTCCCTGAAACAAAAGCCTTAATATCCAGTCCTTGGGGAAAGGTCTGCAAATAGCTACTCTGAGTCATATCCAGGATTCTGGATTCCAACAGTTTCAGAGTTGAATTGGAACTGAATACTCCTTACCTGCCAGCTGCAAACTCAGCAGAACTTGAGATACAGCCCCTCAACCTCCCTGTGATTTAGTCCCTGCCATTGCCAGCCAATGACCCTGAGCAGCACATTTAGGAGAAGAGCTGGAGCTTACTGCAGAACATTCCTATGAATCACATAACCCTGCAAGAATGCAGTTTAACAGTTTTTTTTTTAAAAAAAAAAAAAAAAAAAAACACAAGAAAACAGTGGGGGAAGAACTTACTGGCACCAAAACTTGAATCCAGATGTTTGTGTCAGACAATTCTGTTTTTCTTCGCATTTAGTCATGACACTTAGTACTCCTGCAGTTACATTGAATTAATAGAGCTGTGAACACTCTACATTCCTTATGCATTTGTCTCATACTTTGCAGCATGCATTTACTTAGCTCCAGGAACATAAGAGCTCACTGGCATCACTTCAATTTAACTTTCAGTCTCTTTCAAAATGCTAACTAAGAGGGTATATATACAAAGTCATTTCTCCTACATTTCCTCACTGTGTGAGCCCTGCTGATGACCATATACATAGAGGCATATGCATGTGGATATACCTCCAACACTTATAAACTGAAGAGGCATTTAAAACTCCATAAAAGATAAATTCCTATTTCAAAACCTAGCAGCTGGACAGACTTAAACAGATGTGAGATGCCATAAACAGTGGCAGTCAGTGGGATTCCCGGCACCAAGTTAAACCCATGGTTAACTGCAGCCTGCAAGTTCAGTCCTGAGAGAAGAAATCCCAGATTCAACTTCCAAGCAGATTTTCACTTTCAGTGAATAATCCTGTCAGGAAACCTTATAGAGGAGGCATAAAGTGAAAAAGCCAAATGAATTCAAAAGTACTGCCAGAAACATATTTAAATATTTCATTGTTTGGAATAGCTAATTAACAAAAAAAACTAGTTGGGATCTAAATAAGTTCTATCCCCTTCTCTCCACAGAAAGGAAAGCTATTTTGAGTACTTGCAAGCAAAGGGAAAATAAGGAAGACAGACAACTACAAAAAACTTGCTAAACTACTAGAGAAAGCAGAGATCTGGTTCCAGTTTACCCTCAAATTTTTCAAGACAGGTCACATCTGTCTCAGAACAGCACCTTGTTTCAGTTCATCTATTTTCAGCTCAGTTTCATCTGAGAAAGCCAGACCATTCAGTCCAGGTCCTTCTGTGATACCAGCCAGAGCACAAGTGGGAATAGTTGGGCAATCTATTTGTAAAGCACCTTGCTCCTTTTACCAGGTGTCACCACAGATAGGCCCATTTAGTTTCTCAGGGTAGAAGGATGATGCACAACTTGAAGAACACTGAGAAGTTAGAGCCAGAGCTCTCAAAGTGATGCAATGAACATCACATAAAAGGAACATTTGGAATAAAAGTCATGCATCTGCAAAACAGCATTAGTGAAAAATATGAATTGAAACTGTTGATTTTTTTATGTATTCATGTCAATCATTTTCTATAGCTGCATAACAAATACAGCAGAAATTGTACCTGGTGAAGTAGAGAGGTCACTACACATTCCAGTAGGAATTGTTTGCCTTGGCTTCCAAGCCTGGTCCTCCTCAAGAAGGCATCTATGCATGGCTCATCTTGCAATTGAGTTTAACAGCCACATCAAGACTTCATCTGTTTTATTAGTAAGTGGAAATCATTACTACTGCTGATGCCCTTGTTTCCTAGAAGTCAGTTTAAAGAGTTACACACCTATTTGGGGCATTCCTAGTTAGATATTATTATAGATTAAATATTATACAAAGAGAAGTGGCTAGAAACAATCTGGAAGGAAGCCAAGCAAAACACGATCATCTAACTGTCTTTTATACTACATGGGCTAGGGCAAACCCAAAAGATCCTTAACAGTGCTTTCAAGAAAAAATAACATACACCACCTTTTGCTCTGCTTGTAAAAAAAATTAGTTCCACAGTTAAAATACCACAATGTGACATAAAATATACATCAGAGACAGGGCAAGAAGAAAAGTTTAAGAAATCCCTGTCACTACATTCTTTTTCCTGGGGCCATGGAAAGACTTGTGCAAACTGCTTTCTCAGGTGACAGTCCCAGCACTTCATCTATTTGGGCTCTCAAACTGAGACCCTATTTATAGAAGTGGCTGTTTTAGACAAGCACATTTGCAGCTCTTGAGTCATTATTCCAATGGTCTGTACAGGCAATATATTGCCTGAAACATACTAACAGATCATAATTAAAAGAGAATAATACAGCACAATCTGGAATCCAGTGTCTGCTCGAAGACAGGGTTTTGCAATAAGCTCAAGTCCTGCTGCTAACTGCTGATCCTCAGTTTCCCTCCAAACATTCTCAGTTATTACTCCAGCCTTATACTAGGAAGGCCTTTCTTGAGCGTTTTCCTCAAACTATAACATTTAGTTAAAAGTTAGATACTGACACCCATCAATAACACAAAACTCTGAGCTGAGTTCACAGGTCAGCCACCACATTTATAAGCATTCCTTTCAACTTCCCTATATACAGTCAGAAAACCAGATACTTATTTTTTTATTTAAGGTCAGTCCTTGATGAAACATTTCTTTTGCAACATTCATTCCTTGAGAATGATTCTCAACAGAACAGCTACAGAGGTTACCTTTGACTTCAGCTCAATCTTTGCAGCATCAGGAAAAAGATACATAGGCGTTACCAGCAAAGGTAGGAAGTGTTCCTAATCTCATGTAGCCTATCCATCAAATTTACATTTTTCAGTAGAGGTTGTTAAAGCAGAGCACAGGTAATTAAATGCTTTAGCTTTTCATGGGACTTGTCTAGTTATGTTTTTTTGCACAATTTATTTGAGAACAGGAGTACGTGAGGTTCATCTGTTGATAAGACATGAATGTTACACTGAGTGATCAAGGAAAGAATTCTAATGTTTGGGTGGAAAGAGGTGAAATGAGGACATGGTGACAGAAAGAAGGGTGGGGACACTAAATTCCTTCTGAAGCTGTGCTCCTTAATCTGCAACTGGATTTTAGCAGATCAAGGATTCACTAGGATTTAGGGCCTTTGCCTGTAGTGTTTCAGGATTTCAGTGTCTGAAGGAGACCTTATGAAATGGTATCTAATCCTGACCCAAAGGTGTCCAAGGATAATAGCTCTGCCAAAAGGTACTTAATACAGAAACATATCAAAGGGGACAAGACAGAGTTCTGCCTTTTCCTTATCCCACTGCACTGCTGAAGAATCTGCCCAGAGAGCACAGAACAAGGGAATCATTTTTTGTGCTGCTTTGACACAAAGGACGTCCTTCCCGGATGGTGTAGAAGCAAGGCAGCCCTTGCTGAAAACAGCACTACCTGAGGTATCTCTCCCCCCATCTATTTCGCCTAATGCTGCTTGGCTGACGTGGTGCTTTACTCAGGATCTAGTGCAGGTACCCACAAGGCTAGCGCTAAGACAAGCTCCCTTCTCAAAGTGCCAGCCTTAACTTCCATGGGGCTTCTGCTGCTTTTTAAAGAAATAATTTGAAAAGCAGAAATAATTACATTTATTTGTACTTTTTAAAGACTTTGGCAAACAAAGTGAACAAGGGTAAATATCATTGTCCTTTCCAATTCTACATTATGAGATACTCGTTAGCCAAGAAGTCTCCATCAGCTATCTCTTTCTCTTAACACATTATGAACACTTGGCATTTGTTCTTCTCCCAGCTCCTCATTCTCTAAAGGGCATTTCAATTTATTGTCCCAAGTCCTATTTTGTGTTTAGTGCCTGCTGAAGTTTATGAAAAAGAACTATGTTTGTTACATGAAAATGAAAACATGCTGTGGTTTCACCTCAATTTCTTTCCATCTCCCCCACTTCTAAAGAGAAAAGAATTAAGACACAGGAAAAGTAAACAAGCAAGCTATACAAAAATATACAAACAAATATAAACAAAGACTACTCCTGAGTTAGGAAATAAAAGGAACTTATGCCTGAGGTAAAGTATGTGAAGAGTGGTGATTTGTTCAAGGGCAGAACTCTGGCATTTTTCTTTAGCTCCAAGTCAATAAGACAAAAGTCTTTTCATTTGATTGTCTTACAGTGCCCAGGGCTATGTACATTGGACACTTTGCAACTGTTTTCATTTAGGAATGAGTGAAGTGGTTCAATTAAAACATGAGCAGCTCTGAACCTTTGCTGGGAATAAAACAGAACATTTCTGAGGAAGTTCAAGGAAGCCCAGTTATTTTTTTGTCATTATTTACCTCTTTGTACTTGTTGTGACACTGTCTGGATTCCAAAGTGACACCATATGAGCCAGCCATATTCTACTGTGCTTAATTCTGCTGATCAAAACAGTTTGAATTGGTTGGGCTAAGAGCATGGAAATTTTGGGGAACAAACAAAATGTGAAGTTTGAGGTCCACCCATTACCAAGATCCACACCCACTACTGGGTCATTTATTTCTGTGGGAAAAAAAGTTGTTGCAATTTCTGAGGAAAAGGGCACTGAAACATTAAAGCCTGAGGCTATGTCTAACTACAGACCTCAGAGTACATACTGTGGAGGTGAGGGGTGCACAAAGCTTCACAAGATGTCTGAGAAAAGATACATCCAGGTAGAAGAACTTTTCTCAAGGCCTGTTATATGACAGCACGTTGCATTGCACTGCATTAGGATAAAGTGCCACTGTAGTTAGAACCATGATAAAAGCATCACTGCAAACTGCTAATATTTCTTCCCCGACAGAAGACTCTTACCCAAGGCACTGATTGTTTTTTCTTACTGCTTTTAGGCATCTCAAACTACAGTGATGGGAATCTTCTCTACTCTTCCCTAATCCTTCTGTGCTAGCTTTTCCTCATGTCATGATACAGAATCACCACATCCCTGTCCATTCAGTCAGCTATAAAAACCTCAAGTTTAAATGCCAAAACTCATGGAAAACATCCCAGAGAGCCGCCTGCAAGCCCTCCTATGGATCCCAGCTTTGCCAGCTCAGCGAGTTCTTCTGGTTCTACTGACTCTGACCGTGTGACTGCTGATCTGCTGACACACTAAGTCCTGTTATGGGGATTATGAATCCATAGACATTGCAGCTCTATTTGTCAGAGATTATATAAATTAGTGTTTTTTTCCACTGAATATCTCAGGGGACACTGAACAATTTTGCTTTGTTTGCTGCTAGTTTCTTCAGAAAAGGCTGTAAATCACTGTGACAGAATTTGCACTGCTACTGCTCATGTTGTACCTATTTCATACAATTTCCTGACTATCTGCAACTCCAGTCTTATCCTCATATCTCATTCTGTACAAAGCTTTACTTATTTAAGTCAGACACCATAAAGCTGGCAGTAATCAATGACAGTAAAGATATAAATAAGGCTGATCAAATAATCATAGCAGGTCAAAATCCCTGCAGTTCAAGTATCAACACTTCTGAAAGATGCACTCTAAAATGGGATTACTATACCATTTTGGAATGGCATAATGGTACATGCTTTAAGTATGGTACCATGAACTATGTCATCATTGCTCTTGATTTTACAAATCAGAAAAGGATAAAGACAAACTACCTCCTTCCTCCATTGTCCAACACAGACTCATTACAAGGACATTATACAAAAGCCCACTGCACAACCATGACTTGGTGGAGTTGTATTTATCACCCACTTTTCCATCCCACTTCTGCAAACACTTATATCTACTTAATGGTAATACTGTGAATAGTCTGAATGATCTCAGAAGACTAATCAGAGTAGTAAAAGTAAGTATTATACATAAATATAAGCAAGACAGGCCTACGTTAGTCACTTACGCAGAACAATATTTTTCATACATATTTGGACTCATCTAAAAAACAAAAAACCCACACAAACCAAAACAAATCCCAACCCCCACCCATCTGGCATTTTGCACAGCAATTTGAACTCATGCTTTCACTAAGATACTTGAGTCCTTACACAAAAACAAGCAGATCCACGCAAGAATCCACAGTTTGCTCTAACAGGGTGGTGTTTAGACAACATACTGTTGATCTTTCAGATGCCAAAATAATTATAACTGTTTCCTACCACACTGAATACTTAACAGCATCCTTTTATCTTCAGCCCATTGCAGCAACAATTAGTAAAGTTCATTTAAAAATGTAAGCAGATTCTTAATCTGGATTACAGTATATTTGTTATGAAAATAAAAATTCAACACTATTCCAATGTGTGCATTTGCAAGCTTAATGAGTAGGATATTTAGTACAATTGACTGTGTTATG
Organism: Nothura maculosa; assembly: GCA_032353885.1. Classification (NCBI taxonomy): domain Eukaryota; kingdom Metazoa; phylum Chordata; class Aves; order Tinamiformes; family Tinamidae; genus Nothura; species Nothura maculosa. The sequence continues at coordinate 1,132,489 of JAUBOD010000174.1, forward strand.
TAAGAGCCTAAAAACTGTTACACAGTTCCCAATTCATGAGTTATTGGCTCTACACGTGGCAGAGCCTGTAGTACCTATGAGTTCATGTAATCTATGTTCCTCTCAAAGACAGTATATTCTTAATATTACACAATATGATACATAATTCATTTATTGGGACTAAAGCAGAAGATACAGTATAGATCTGCTACTGAATGAATTAGAATTGAGACAAGCAGCTTTCACTTTTCCCAATTCTGATCCCTCCTGGAAAGATTCAAACATCAGCTATAGGCTTATTGACTTTGGTTTCCTGAATACCAGATAACAACTATGTCAGGTACAGGCTTATTTTGTTCATAATATTCGAGTAAAAGTCATTATGCATTGAATTATACCTTTCTTCCAAGACCATTCCAGCAATTACCACCAGCTCTCACCTTGATGCTTACAACAATTTTTCTGAATCGTTAACTGTTGTAAAATCCCTCCTAGCTTCAGGAGCACCACTAAGTTTACATTAACCAACTGACTGATTATTCCATGAAGATTCCTGACTCCAAAGGAAGCAGCTACAGCGTGAATAAAAAAAATAAAAAGAAAAATCCAACAACATTCATTCATTCACTTCTGAGCAACATTCTTTGGCCTACAGCCAGATAACCATTTGACGTCACGGCTCTAACCAGGAACATAATGTACTGGCACCGGGACAGAAGTTTTACTATGGAAAAAACCAGCAACAAGTTAAAACTTATCACAGTAGCTGCAGAGTGAATTAGGAGAATGAGACTGTGAGAAACCAGCAGAAAGTTAAGTGAACTATGTCAGGCCTAATTCTTGCCATGCTTTTCTTGACAGCACTTTCAGTAAATACTCAGAAGCCCTAGCCAAAGCTGTAGGCTTTTTCAGCCCTCAGTGGCCAGTTTTGTGCAAAAAATCTCAGTTCTGTTTGAATTTAATATTAAACAGGTCTAAGTAGAAACTGAAAAAGGCTGTAGTACTAAATTAATACTCAATCCAGAAAGCAGGTTGAAGATACAAAAAAATCCTTCTAATCTCTTCATAGCTACAAGTAAGGTATTGGGGTAAAGTCTTCCAAAATACCACTAACCATGGGGAAAAAAAGAGAAACACGCAAAAGACTTCTAGAAAAGATTTTCCTGAGACCCCCTCCCCATCCCGAGCTGCTCCCAACAGGCTGCCTTGTTCAGGGAACACTTTTCACCTCTCTAATGCAGATTAAACCTAAGAAACAAGGATTCACATTAGTGCTTTCCCTTACCTCACTTCAAGAGCTACAGCTCACAACTGCAAGAACTAGAATTCCTGTCAGTGGTTGTTGTAGTGCTGGACTGTTTTCATAACATGAAACTAAACAGAAACAAGACTGGGGCTCAGCAAACCCATCTCACACACAACACTAATTGTCACTTGTTAATATTTCTGTCATTGCTATTATAAACTAGATTTGAACCTCTGACAGCTAAAGCCCTGAATTAAATTCTGCCCTGTGACACAGCTCCCTTTGAAGAGCCCATTAAAGAGGCCAGAAACCTGTGGTAAAATGCAGGATTTGTACAGCCAAGGATGTCTCCCTTTGGGAAAGCTCCCATCTAATTCTGCTTACTGCTTGCAGGTAGAGAAATTATAGGGCTAGTTCAAAGAGAGGGAATACAGTTGGAGATCTGATATAGTATAAAAAGCTGTAGGGAACATTTCCAATCCATGTAACTTGTGAAATTCAATAGCACCAATAATCAAACTGACCAGTGATCCCTAGCAGCATTCCTAACCATATTCCTGGTCAGCTCGGGAGCAGGAGGACATCCTGGGAGGCAGCAGTGTCAATCCTGCAGCATGCTGAAGCTGAACTGCAATCCTGCAGAAATGCACATTCCAGAAGCCAATTTCACCATTTTCTTCAGGCCTGGCTCATGACAATCAGACTCACAGCATTAGTAAGCAGACTTCAAATCCCTGCTTAGTGAGTAGACCCAGTCATTAGAGACATGCAGAGAAAAATATTCCCAAACATTGTTTTATTGAAATCTGGAACTACTTAGGCTGGAATTAGACAAATATGGACAATAGCATACCCACTCTGCATGGAAAGAATGCCCTGCCCAAGTACAGATATCTGCTCCATGCAGAGTTTCTACTGGGGCACTGCAATTTAATATACCTCCATTTTCTCATTATTCCTCTGTAATCTGTTAATTATCAATAGCAATATGGGCACATTTATTTACTATACCAAGCTGCAAAACTCTCCATGACAGAATTCAATGCTGCTAAAATACTGTTTCATCCAGCCATGCAATGGTCACTGTGACGCAAGTTAACATTTTTGTAGCTGAGGGTCAGTGCAGGCTAGCTTGCAGTAAACATTTAATGATAATATAATATCATTATATAAGGTATTTTATTGCAAATATATGATATTAAGAAGATATCTTCAAGCTTCAGAAGCATTGAGCTGAGGAAAAGTCCACAAACCTACCAGGGCACTCAATATATCCAAATTTCTCTATGGCACCAACACAGAAATCCTGCAGACACTTGAGTTCTGGATTTGCACCTTTTTTGACCACATGCAGAGATTCCCAGGCTGTGGCTCTCCCAAGAGGCTTCCCAACCCTTACAATTGCTCTGCTGTCAGCTGCTGAATGCTGTAGTGTGTGGCTGGCAGCAGAGCCCATGGGATGCTGAGCCAGGGCACTGCCTCACAAAGCCACAGCATAAAGTTACTGAAGGGCGAGATGGGCGACAGCTCTGGGTGACAGGGAGAGCCTAGTGATGGGGCAAGTGCCACCTTGCCAGGACAACTGAGGACCAAAAGCATCTTTAAGTGCAGAGTGTTAGGCCATTTTTATCTGGTCAAAGCCTCATTATTAAGCATTTAACAGTGGCCAGTGGTACCATCCTGTCCCACACAGGCACTATTTGCATACCTAGGTTTATGCTGATATAAGCTGCCTCACAGCAGTGGAAATAAAATTAGTAATTCAAACTTTATTAAATTCAAGATTTTCTACAATCCTTTACTTTCATGGTCCAATGTAAAATTTTGATCTCACCTCAGATTTTGCCAAGAATGTTCTGGATTTCCTCTAAACCCTAAATAATTACTCTGCCATAAAAAAACCAATTGGTTGTCCAACACTTGCAAAAATCAGTGATTTGACAAATTCTGCAATCCTTTTCATAGCTTTAGACACATTTTCTCATCCTCATTACTGACTTGGGATCAATGGCTTACACACAGAATGTGCAAACCTAAACACAAACAAGCCTCAATCACCCTATTGTCCAAAACCACATTTTTTGGTTTTGAGTGTACACAGCCCCACCTATTGCAACCAGTGATAGAACGCCAGAATTCCAAGCTATTGGATAGCTCATGCATCCCATGGCATGGGTCATCTGCAAGACAAACATGGTACATCCATATCCCCAAGACAAATGAGGCAAACTAAGAGAGATGTTAAGATCAAGAGGCTAAAGCCACAGTCACTGCTCTATCTTATGGCTTGATAGACAACATATATCTGGAAATAAAAAAAACTTCGTTTCAACATTTTGTTGCATTCCAGACTGGAGCAAACTAAAGACCTTCCAACTTTATCCCAAGAGAGAGCATGAGCACATAACCCATATACAGGCAGCCAAATTCTAAATAAACCTTTAAGGCATTTTTCTGAGACACATGAGACAAAGGTTTAAGTTCCTTTTGCAAGTGCCAGCCCTAGACTGATTTTCTGAAGCAGAAGGGCTCTGTTACTTGGACCTGAAATTGTTCTAGGATCTTAGCAGCTTCTTATGAAGACTAACATATTACATCTAATTAGAAATTTCTAATAGAAATTTCTAACAGATCAGAAGTTCCAGATGAAACATTTTGCTAGGAATCTTCAACTAGCATTCAGTTCCCTCTTACTATCTTAACTATATATATATGTATGTACATATAGGTATCTACCTCAGAATCTTGAAGCAAAGATTTTCATGACTTACTGAAATATGGTATAGTGGAATGGTTTTCAGAGGTGTGTATGTTTAATCATAAAGACCATTTTTCTTACAAAGACACTTACTTTTCTAGCACTTAAAGCTACATTCTGGCAGTAGGATTTTTCACCTCATAAAACAAGGCATTCTAATATTAAAGTGCTTTGCTGTAGCAAAAGTGAAGTCTTTTATTCTCTTTAAAAAATCCCTTGCAGGAAAATAGATTGTTCATGCTAAAAAGAACAGCATCACCCCACTGAAGTCATTAGTATGGAGGCAAAGAGATGCAACAGGAAAAAAATTCTGAGAAGCAGCTTCAGACAGCAACATGTCCAAATATGACCTGCCATTCATAACCACCAAAACTTGGTTTCTTGATAACTCAGCATAGAGTAGTCATCAGAAATAACTGCTTGTCATATTAAGCATTCAAAGGCATTCAAGATGACCTACCGTACAGCTTGCATCCCTGCCCCCGTTACCAAGGGCATCGGTTTTACCATCAGTCTCCCTTACTATGGATAAGGAAGATAAAGCTTTGGAGAAAGAATTGGAAATAATGTAAGGAGTGTCTTGCAAAACAGCATATAACATATATAACACTCAGACACTTACAGCTCTGCAACAATACTGCAGATGGCAGGTAGCCAGAATCATGTCCCTAATGCACAAGCCAGAAACTTCAGGTTTTTAAACTATTGTACTTCTGGTTAGCCAGGGAACATCTAAATTTCAAGAAGAAAAGCTAAAGCTCCTACAGAGTTTGTCTTGAATGTGTTCTGAAAATAAATTTAAAACATTTCAATGCAGAATAGGTACATGCAAAAATGCCCTCATGGTCAGTGACCACAAGCCAGCAGACAACAGTTTTTCACAGTTTTAGGTCAGGTGGCCACATCTTCACTGCAGCATTAAACTCCTTGCGCCTTTACTGTACTCAAATTGAAAAAGCTTTTTACAATGGCTGTGATAAAGACCCAGAAGAATCTGATCATAGTTTTAAGTGCTTGAGCCTTTGTGTGGAGGCAGATGGTAAACTTTATATGATACACTCTGGATTTCATTTTAAATAGAATGAGAATTAATTTAGCAACCTGTTAAGCACATTCCTAGGTATGTATATATTCTATACCAGCAATAACTTTATTGAATTTGGATCTGCAGATAGACTTGTAGCAAGTGAAAAAACCTCAGGAGTAAACATCTTCAAACCAGATGACCCAAGCCTTTCAGTGCACTCTGTATCTCTTCATATTTACGTTTGCAGTTAACATGCAAAAGACCAGGAGCTAACACTCAAGTATTTGTATTTGATTTCACTATTCCATTGCACATTCTAAAATTAAAGCCATCAAGTACATCAGTCTTTTCCTAGCTCCTGATTAATACAGAAGTGCTAAATACATAGTTCAATAAAACTGGACATAATGATTTATGTATCTAGCTAACAAAAGACTTTCCAAGACACCAAGAGCAAACAATCTCATAAGTTTTAGTTACATTACTAGTTAATACACTTTCTATATGCCTCAAGACTTAAAGATATTCTACTCTTAGATCCTGAGTTGCACAAGCATTTATAACACAGACTGAATCCCAAAAGCACTATCCCCAGCTAGCTGTGCACAGCTCACTACATACAGTGGTGGTAATTACACATGCAATTAATGAAATTCTTATTCGTGCCCATTAAAAAAAATCCAAATTTGTACACAGAAGTAAAATCAGAACTAGAAATATAAATTTCTAGATTAAATGTAGCATTCATAAATGGAAGACTTCTGCTATAATACAAGGTTAAAAAGCTATTTTAAAACAAGACCATGTCAACTTATTTGATATAAATCATTCTGCTGAGAGCAGTCACCCCATGGATAAAGGTGGTTTGTTTTTCTTTCTAGAACCTTAGATAATTGGTTTTGGTTGTCATGCAGACCTCCTCTTTAAGAGGTTACTGTGACCTATTCATATTGATCTATGTGCAGATAGGGCTGAAATGTTGACATTTTGTAAGTGCTTTTATGTTTTCACAGACAGTATTTTTCATAGTACCCCAAATAATTGGTTTGGTTAAATTTCCTCCTGTTTTAAGAGTTACAAAACAGTCCTACTAGACTAGTTTCCTTCTTTCATAAAGGAGAGCTTCTGATTTAATCCTTTAGCAAGAGCACTCAAAAATAATTCGTCTGCAGTATGCTCACTGGCTAATGCCACAGACAGAAAAATAGCCAAGTCTTAAGAGGTGGACGCACAAATATAAAGTTCAAAATAGAGCTACTTCATTATTCTGACTACACATGCAGCTTCCACAACAGCACCCACATCCCATATCTACTGCAGGTACTTACTGTTCTCCATACTCGAGTAGGAAGCTGAATGTACTGATTCTCATATGTGCTTAAAAACAAGTCCTGGGGACAATTCACATACATATTTGGATGCTTAATTCATTTGCTGCCAAATATTTAAGATGTAAAATGCGACAATATTGGAATATCACTTGCTATTACTGTCATGTATAAAGATATAATCCTTGAAAACATACAGGCTGATCCCTACACTCTTCTTAGCACTAGAACCACCTCATTTAAAAGTATCATTAACAGGAATATCACAAGCAGAACTGGAAGATTCAGGTTAGACATTAGGATGTACTAGCTCAGCACTGGAATAGAATGCTTGGGAATATTCCCCCTGTATTCTGTAATACACAGTTTAGGAATGCAGACATGTCAGAAATGGTACCACCATAGCAGATCCATAATTTTACCTCTCAATATCTCTTCCAACCATACTTTAACACTACTCTGCTCTTTCATAAAATGAGGCCAATCTTGGCTAGTCAGCATTTATAGAATACACTGAAAAATTCACAAGCTACAAGTTTAAAGCAACAGAACGTAGGGAAGATACCATCATAATTCAGCAATATCTGCTCCATTTATTGAAATTCAGTTAAAATTAATGTATTTCTGTATACCATTCTACACAATTCACACCACAGAAAGAAGCATAAGGTAAATAACCACACCTTGCTTCCCCCCCATCCCAAATCTCTTCTCCTTAATCACAGAGCAGATTATACATAACAAAAGGGATAGGGCTGCATCATAAAAAGATGGTGCCAAATAATTTATACACCGCATGTCCATTAAAAAATTGGAAGCAACTCCATCGAGGCACAATCTTTCTTGGAGCTTCCTTTGGGACACAAACTCCAAAACACAGCAGGGATTGGTCAGTAAAAGGCAAAGGCCATTCCATCAACACTAGCCCTTGGAGTTTTTATAAGCCATAACACTCAATAAATGAGGTGTCAGTAAACTGAAGGAGAGCTTTTACAGATGATGTACTACTATTGCATTTAAATACAGTGCCAAATTGGCTCAAGAACTGGGCTAAGATTACCTGGTTCAGGAAAGGGCAGGGGGAATAACTAGTCTCCCAGTTACCAGACAGATCTGGTGCAAGTAACATCAAGGTACCTACTTTCAGCTCAAAGGACAGGGAAGTTCACAAAGTATTACTGGAATACTAGGAATTCTGCTGTGTCCGGACTAGCATAGCAGCGTACACTGTGAGGGTCCACAGGTTTCCAGGTATTTGGGAGTACTGAACCATCAGCAAGCCAATATTTACTTTAAAATATTTTAAAATATTAGTAGACAAAGCTCCAAAGACTCCATTCCCATTTAAAACATTCTGAAGATCCTTTCAGACTTCCTAAAGTCAGATTAGCAGCAGCAGCAATGGCAAATCTCTAATTTATACCAGCCATTGTACCATCAACCTGGTGATGTCAGACAGAAGGTGGCTCCTGGACAAGCCATCCCTTCCCCTCGCTCCCACCAGCAATTAGGTATTGTGCAATTTCATTGTCATTAGAGGAGAGCAGATACTTCCACGAAGATCTCAGAGGCGTCAGTGTAGGTTCAAACACTCCCTCCCCAATCCCACCATCCAGTCCCTTCTCCACCCCAGCACCTCCCCACACAAAGCTTCTCCCTTCTGTTTATCTTTGATTTTTAAACACTCTGAACAAAAATTGACTTTGGCTGTTCTGCCTGAACTCTGAAGTGTTTGAGCAGATAAGACTCAGATAATATGTCAGAAGAAAGTTTCATAGGTCCCTTTTCTCCTGGCAGGTAAGAGAACAAGGCCAACCCACACGCTAAGGTTTTCCCTCTACAGAACAATCTGTCTTGTCTGCTTATCAAGTCAGGCCAATGGAATTTTCAGTACATCCAAACTGAAAACTGTTTCAGGTGAAGGTTTCCTGTTCATGCAGTGCTGGGGAAATACAATGTGCAAGTCTACCTCCTGCCAACCCAGATGTACTGTTAGTTCCTATAGCAGTTATACGGAGCTCATTTTGCACTTGTCAAAAGACTGAGATTCCTCTTTTCTTCGAAATACATTTAGAATAATAGAAGAACTCGCACATATAGAAGTGTCACACACAATGACACATTAAGAGGAATATATAAAGTCATATAGCGACCTCCATTTTGAAATACTGGTTAAAATGGATATACTGAATTGCATGCATATACCCAAACAGCAACCACAACTCCAACTATTGGCATTTCCTTGATCATTTGCATTATCAAGTTGAAGTTAAAAAACACACGTATGCAAAATTAAAAGCCCACAATAGGGTCAGACTCACCCATCCTGAATGATCCAGATACTCAGGTGAAGAGGGTTCCACACTCAGATTTGCCATACTTGCTGTAAGGAAAAGAGGCATAAATTAACAAACAGGGTTGCCAAATATATTTTAATATAAAATATTCATCTAAAGCATATAAAGCAGAAGTCCTAGGATAAAATATTCTGTAACTACAAAATATAACATAATTTATGTGGCAGCAAAGGATACACAATGCCCAAGTCTATCCTCCCTCTCCCAACTCCCCCTCCCCCCCAAAAAAGTCAACTCCATCTTAACCTTGATATCTTTTCAGTGATTACTTCCCTGCTTCAGCTAAAATTCTTACAAAGAATAAAATTTAACAGGACAGTTATGAGCTTGAAGGGGTATAGTGCCATCCAATGGTAAGATGAGCTTGTGCAGCTATGGCTTTCTAACAAATTTCCACTTGTGCTTGTTTCTATCACAGCATATTAACCTTAAATGAACTGTGGAAAGAGGAAAAAAAGAAAGAGCCACACACAGGCTGAAAAGGCAGCAAGGTGTGTATGTAAACACTTGTATGATGCCCTCCCATGTGCAGTTCATCACAATCACTGCTGACCAAAATCTCAAAAGCTACAGACAGTAGGCATTACAGAAAATAAGTTTTGCTGCTTCTTCACACAGAATTGACAGATCATTTCTCAAGATCAGTTTAGCATGAACTCCTGCTCCTCTTAACAGGAGGAAGAAGCAGAGCTGTTGGTATCCTGGCTGTATTAGGAAGATTAAAACTCTAGAATTCTTGTTTCAAAACCTAAAGAATAAGCCTGACAACCAGCCTACCAACTAGTTATGAAGTGCCCAGAAGTCAAAACAGGCTGTTTTAGCCAGTCAAATATTACCTCACCATATAACAGAACTTGCATATTCATAATCTTTCTTCATCAAACTGCTTGGAGCCACACAGAAAAAAAAGAGAGGCTATGAAATGCAAGTTGGAGTCTGGACAAGCACCTTCGTTTTTATGGAGTCAAATTAAGCAATGGGATACAACCCTTTCTTTTGGCTTCTCATTTTCTTTGCCAGTGCCAAATTCTAATGGACAATCTACAAATTAAAATCCTTAATCAGAAAAAAATGGGATCAGAAAGGAGTGTGCCTCAGGTTATACAGGTTGTTGTTTATGGGGAGGGGAAAAAAACTCTCCCCTTAATGCACAAAAAGAATTGTATCTTAAGATAATAAAACATTTTGAATTAACAAAATCTATATTGTAAGCATCTGCCACCAATAATGTCTTTAATCTCTTCTGCCATTTTCCTGCAACACTTCAAGGATTTTGCAACATTTAGTGTTTTGTAAGTTATATCTTAAATTTCATATAGGCTGTTAGGAAATGTTTTGCTACTCTGGGACATGGGGGGAAATGCAATCTGCAGACTAAATATCTATTAAATGGTTGCATACATTAGTAGGGCACAGGTCTCTAATCACAGCAGTCTTTTTCAGCCCATATTCCTGAGCAAAATCATATTTAAGTCATATTTATTTTTTGGGATATGCACCCAAAAGTATGAAGCCTGTGGAGTCGCATTCTGTTTTGGGATAAACAGGCATTTCACCCTTTGACTTCAGTTGAAGTTACAAGTGCCTAGAGCAGAGAGAACCCTCTCTCTACTCTGGCCTCTGCTCTGCAGGCCAGAACCAGAAACATGAAGTCTCCATGCCATTCATTCCTACTACCTATTTTATTTCATCTCTACCATCACAAGATAATATTTTAAGAATATTTTTAAAAACTGAACTAGCTCCTATCAAGGAGGAAAAGGTTCAGGAGTTCCTGGAAAAGCCTTCAAAATGAGCCAAGCTAAGCAAGGGTTAATTTTACACGTAAAAGCATTTTCACCTAAATTATTTTGCCAGTGGGAAAAAACACATCTCAGTGAAGAATGGAAAGGAACAGCATAGAACATTTAATTTTTTCCAATCCTCAACCTCTCATTAAAGAAGTAATTTCAAGAATATACAATGAACAAATTAAAAAAATAGAACTTGAAATATTATTTACCAGGTCAAGGATTATCTCTGCTGTTACAGAGAATCTAAGCTATGAAGACAGAACCTGAGACTCTGAATATATTTTTGTAACAAATCATTTTGCATTATACTTTATGATCATATTATTTAATATAAGCCTAAGCTAAAGAATGGTTCCTCTAGCGTTTTGGAGGAGGAAGGAGCAGTTATGACACACAGCAGTACCGCAGCCTCCTCAGTACCCTGCTCTGCTGCCATGGACCTTTGTCAGGATTTGGTGCCCAGCGCGTGGGGAAGCGCCACAGACTCAATGTGAGTGATCAAGGCTTCACTTTATTGCTCTTAGCAGGTCGACTATATAGGTGCGAGCACACACTTGTTACAATTGCAGTGGTCACAGCTTCTGCATCCCCTTTGCTGATTGCTTGTTGCCATGCTGCAAGCCACATGCTCAGATCCTGGTTTTCCCTCACAGCCTATTTACTGCACTGCCGGTACTTTCCCCATTATTAAAGCCCCCTTGCTCCCTTCCAAGCCTTGCTTGTTCACTTCATCGTGGCCTCCTTGCTCCCTTAACCATTCCCCAACACTCTGCCTTCCATGCCATCCCATCTTTGCTCCCTTCTTCCATGGTCCATGTGATCCATTGGTCCATGGAATAGACACTGCATCTACTGATATTCTAAAATTTCAGCCTCACTTTGGAGCATATCCTGGGCAATAAAGGACACCAAAATCTAGTTATTGTTACAGAATCAATACTAAAAAATGATCTGTGAAAAAATGGAGGCCATTGCTTTCATTATATGATTAACTCTACTCCTACCCAATACTCTACAACACTGTTTCCAGAGGAGATGTCAACTGAGCCAGTATTTCTATAGCATTATATGGTAGCAACCACTGAAAAATAGTGACACCAAGTGGTTACTTCCAAGTGTGCATACCTTTTAATGGAAGTACTCTTTACCCTGAGCAGCCTCTTTACTAGAGATTATCTTTAGGGTCAGGTAAAACTGCTAAGATTTGAGAAGTCATAAAAGTCACGCAACAGATTAGATTATAGTAGGTAACTACAGCACTTTATGGCAGTATAGGATTCATGTTATGATATTCTAAAGATATCCCCCAGACACCTCAAGATTATGTTCTATAATCCATGGTCATAGATGCACAGATACCCTAGGTGATAGAGTTACCACAAAGGAACAGCATATTAGATAAAACCATGACCTCCTATTGTGAAAACAGATGTCTGAGCATATGCAGCATGTTAACCAGTAGATGGCACCACCCAAAATATTAATACTCAATTGTAACATCACTTTGTAATTAATCATATTCTTTACAAGATTCACTCATCCAGTTTAGACTGTCATTTGATTTTTTCTCTCTCCCCTCTGTTTGCTTTCTACCCTCATTTTCAGTCTGCAACTTCTTTGGTTCCCAATATAGTTTATTTCCTACACTGATTTGGCCCTGTGATAGAAAACTGCCCCCATTCTAGTCATGCTCCCCATTAGCCCATGCCCACAAAGGCCCCAGCCAGGCCCCACTAGGTCTCTTGCATGCTGATCCCCTTCCCCAGTCATTCCCAGACACGCTGCCTCTGCCTGCACGGAGCAGCACAGAGGACAAGCCCCAAGGCAGCCTCGCTCCCTTCCTCCCACCAAGGCCCTTGTTTCCTGCTCCACTGCAGCCAAGCTGCAGTAATTCTGCAGTGTTCAGGGCTCATAGCCATTTGCCATCATGTCAGTCCTTAAGTGTCCTACCTGCTTTCGAGCAAGGATTTTCAATATTTGCAATATAAATAGCTAGTTTTCTGGTGCACGTTGACAACCTGACATTTACTAATTCTTGTAACCCCACAGCCCTCAGTTTCCATCCTCTTTAGCACCAAGTTCAACCTCTGTTTTCCTTACAGGACAAGGTCAAGGGAACCATCTCCACACATCAGAGCTCACAAGAGGCTTCACTGCAGCTTCCGAGTGCTCCATGAGAGAGCAGCCCTGGATGAAGAGTTGCCATGTATTCTCCCACGAAGATTCAACAAGAGCCATAATTAACAAGCCTCTTTCTCTCTCCCCCCAATTTAACACACCTGTGTTTAATATTATAACTTCTCTTTCTCTAATTAGGAGTTAGAACAGTGAAATGCCGAAATCAGGAATAATTTTCATAGAGCACTGCAAATCCAAGGTGGATACACAAATCCTTCAAGAGAAATCTAACACCTTAGCATAACCTTAAATCCCTTAACACTTTTTATCCTCACATTCTTATCCCTTAACCAGAAAGGGTTGTTAAAAAAAACAGGAAATAATTTCAAGCATCCTTGCTTCTAAACACAAAAGCAGTTAGTCACTGTAGAGACAGAAATTCATCCTGCTTCCTGGTGTTTCAGAAAGAAACAAGTTCTAGCTAGTTCTCAAATGATTTACACATTGTTAAAACTGTCACTGTTCATTGAGCCAGTTAGTTTAGGACCCTCCATCCTTTTATAGCTGGCGAGTGCAAGAAAACATCACCAGGAGAAATTCCAGAAAAAATATCTTTACCCTCCTTCCTTGCTCTATCAGAGAAGCTACAGAGTTCTCTAAGAATTCATTGCTGGTAAGCTATACCAACATTTTTGAGCTCTTTTTAATAAAAAAAGAGATACAAATTAGTTCAACTTCACTTCTCCTCTATGATGAGATTAGTAGCACCTTATTTCAGTATTCTTTTTCAACAATCTGTTTGTTCTTTTATCTTGGCACAGGACAGAGACAGGCATCAGGAAAGCTAAATGTAAGGAAAAAAACACCCTTGATTTGATAAAAACACAGGGTTACAACTCAGACTACAGCTCTACATGCTGATATTACCACTGTCTGAGTCACAAATGTCAGGTTATTCCATAATATCTTTTCTGATAAATCACTAAGGCTTTTAAACAACACATTTCTCTCATGGAGCACCTTTGTAGTGCCTGAGATAACACAACCTCAGCTAGATTACAAAGTTTATTAGGCAGTCTATTAGCCAGTTTATTAGCTAGTTTCCTAAATTGTTAGCATGCACAAAGCAATCCCCATTCCCACAAAACAGCTTAAAAAAAAAAAAAATCTAAGCCCAGGGTTTACAGACAGATTTTCCAAACTTACCTTCCTTGAGAGGTCTGGTCCTGAAAATATCCTCAGAGCAGAGCACCACCTCCTAGAAAGGAGCTATACATGGAGATGACCTTTTAGCTAGCACATCCTTGGTTAGCTCTCTTATACCCTGCAATGTGGCACACCTGGGTTCAATTCCTGCCCGGCTGAGAAAATGAGTCTTTCCCATCCCAGCTGTGCTCTAATTACGAGCTGGTAGAGTCTGAGCTGGAGACCTGTAAGCCTCCCTACTAGAGCTGAACTGTTTTGCTCAGACTAAACATTCAGCATCAAGAGGACTAGAATCTCATTCTCTTTCCTGATGAGCTAAGACTTGGGCTATAGTAATTTCCTCCTTAACCTATATTCATTATGATTATTTCTCTATTTCTATGGAAAGAGTAATCTAGCTAGAGAATCTCTGCACAGCAGGTGGTTCTGATCTGTGAGCACATTATTCTCTGGAGCCCTGACTTAGAAGCCTAACCCTCCCTATGAACTAAAATATTTCTTAATAATTTCATTGTTCTGCTGATGTTATTTTTTAAACTTGAAATCAGGCTGCTTCATGTTGTTTTGTTGGTAGCTACACCCGAGCCCATATCAGGGGATATAGAAAAATTGCTATAAGTGCCTACAACTGTTAGGGGAAAATAAGATGAGGTCAGGCAGTTGCTCCCACTCAACAGGTGGAATTCCAGAATTTGCTGTTCATAAAATGCACCTGATGTTTCCCTATGGTTCCCCACATGGCCTTTACAGGCTATCAAAGATCTGTAGTTTGTTATTTAACACAAGTAACTAACTGTAGTGTAATAAATCCAAATGTGTACCATTACTGCAAATTGTTACTTCTTTTATATACCTTTCTGCACATAATAGTCAATTAATATTTATAATGCAATTTACCCCCCCAAAAAAATCCAATTATTACAGAAAAAAAGCTATTCTTTGAATCAAATCAACAGCTTTTAGAAAGTTACTGGTCACATATCATACTATGATGAATATTTGCATAGAAATCTCACACATTTGTGTAGAAATGTAAGATATTAGCAATTTTTCTGGCTTACTCTGCGATATCTGTAGCTGGACGTCAATTTGTTCACAGCAATATATGAGTTTTTGTTATTCAAGACAAGTCTATGACAACAGCACACATTTAGCAAAGCATATTGTCAGTGAGCCCTTGGCTGAAGAATTTGTAGCATTTTTATTTATTATGCCCATTCAGGTGATATAAGAATAAAGGTTATCTACCTTTATAAAATGGACATAAGACAAGTGAGACATGCCACATCCAGTTAAAATCTGCCATGGACATGAGAGAAATTTCTGGCTTTGGAGACACAGTGTGCTCTGGCATTATATGTGGGATAAGTGGCTCCATGTTTGGCACAGGTTTTCTTAAAACTTATGAAGAAACAAGTTGTGTCTCTGATATCCCCTGAGGTGGCCCGGAAGGCAACACTGCAGCTGCTGGGAGGACAGCGGGTGCCCATGGGCACAGAAACCAGGGCACTGAGGTCCAAGGTGAGCTCAAACATCTCCCTGCGACTCCCAGGTCGCCTCTTCCTTCAGAGGGAAGGGCTCGGGACAACTGAGTGACGTGTCTCACTCCACACACCACCATAGATTGAAAAATAGATGCTGTATCTTCTGACTGCAGTGGGAAACACCGTGTTGTCCCCTGCCCGCGCTGAGCCCTGTGCACACGGGGTTCCTGCGCTGCCAGCCCACCTTGGCACTACCTGTGGCACGATCTGAGGTTTCCCTTGCAGTTCCTTCCTCACAATCAGCCTGCTGGATTATTATTATTATTAACATTATTTCTCGTCCCTCCTGCCGTAGCTGAGGAGCTTGAAAACACGACCCAAGCACCTCCCCAAGCCGGGGAACGGAAGGGCGCCAGGAGAGATGCAACTAGGGGCTCTGCCTTCCCCCGCGGGCCAGGAGAGCTTGGGGAGGCCGCGGGGAAGCGGCCGCCTCGCCCCTCACCACAGCGCGACCGTTAGTGACCGTTGGCGCCGCGCGCCCCCCGCCGGCGCCGCGGCCGCCCCGGACGTCGCGTGGCCGCGCGGGCTGCGTAGTTCCGGCGGGCGCGGGGAGGGGACAGGCGGAGCGGGCGGGCGGGCGGGGGGC
>JAUBOD010000174.1:1148530-1197964 GCA_032353885.1 Nothura maculosa
CGCCTCCGTGCGCCGCCGCCGCGCGGGGCTCGCCCCATCCGCCGCCCCCGGGGCTCTCTCCTCCCGCGGCGCCTCCTTCTCCCGGCCCGAGCCCCGCCGGGGGCTCCGCGGGGAGCGGCCCCTCGGGCACCCGCCCCGCGCTCGGCCGCCCCGCGCTCCCCTCCGTGCGCGGCCCGCGTTGCGCGGGACCCTTCCAGCCCGCACCAGTGAATCCGCCTGCAACCTGTGCCCTGCCTTCCTGGATCTCTTTTTCCTTTCCCTTTATTTTATTTTATCTACTTATTTTCTCAAATTCAGCGCTGGGCAGCACTGTACGCACCTCGCTCTCATGCATTATAATAATGCAGTTATTTTAAAAAATATTTTGTTATATCTCACATTATTTGGTTTGTCCTCTTAAGCTTTTTAGTGATGGATTAAAAGAAAATTCTGCAGCAAACATTAACGCCTGTAAAAATATTTTTAAATTAAACACAGCTATGGAGATGCAAGCAACAGGAATTAGGACTTTTGTCTTTAAAAATTCTTTGTGCCACCATTTATCCTAGATTAAGAGAAGCAGAAGAACACGAGGGGTGAGGCTGATGAGTGAGATTGGGTAGTGCTATTGTAAAAGCCATTTGAATGGTTAGGTGGATATATTGAATATTCTGATGAGTTTGAAGTTCATATTTTGTAAGGTAGGAGTTGGGCTTTGCTTCCCTTTCACTCTTGAATTTCTTTGGCAAGGAGCATTTGAGGAGGAAAAAAGGTAGTAGTGTTTTATCCAAATGGAGTAATGAAACTTGGTTTCAGGATCGTGATGTGCAAGCTTTAAAGGCAGGGCCCTGCACGATGAACGTCTCCAATCTCCAGTTCTTCATCATTTGGCAGTGGAGAATGAGCCTGAGATGCAGAGTCCGCCTTTCAGAAGGTCCATTTTGAGCATATCGCTTCCTGCAGGTGTCCAGAACTTGCTAAGTCTGTGTCGGATGAAAGTCATGTGCACACATGGCACAGGGCTTTTACCAAACTCTTCTTGACAATTGCTCCGTTGCAGACTCAGTGCTCAGGAAATGATTTTGAGTAATACCCTCTGCAATGTATTTCTTTGACCCAGCTTCATTACAGAAGTGAAATGCATAAGGTGAATGAAGAATAAGGCATATATTTTAAGTGTGGGGTTACCGTTCAGGGGCATTTGGTTGCTCTTTACTGTAGCACAGAGTGAGGTTTTATTGAGGGCTAAAATTTAACTCAAAAAGGACTGGAGGGATTTAGTTTATTTTTGGATTTGCATCCAAGAACTGACAAGCATGACGAGTGACTGTGGGTGCCTTTTAAGGTTGTTTGGTTTGTAAGTATGTGCATCAAGTAATTGACTTGCTTACTGCATCCTGTCAGGTGCTGACAGTTGCCCTATCACATATATCTAAAAGATCAATGTACTTTATCTTAAGCTGATCTTTGGATGTCTCACATGTAACATGTTGCAGTTTTCCTACAAATAAAGTCTTTGCATGAAAATAGGCTAAGTGCAATAACATATGTTATCAGTGCAGTCTTGCATTGCTGAAAAAAGCCTTCCCCCAGATTAAATATATCACAGGTTTCCACTGTCCAGGTATTTAAAAGGTAACTAGTAAATGTCCAAATTCACAGCAGTATCTTAGTGCAGCGTGACAGACTTGAACAACTGAGTCACTTCCTCTTGTTTCTTGGTTAAATCTATTGGCTCAGGATACAGAACTGCTGTATCTGTGCAACAGGGAAGGAGCTGGGGATCCTGCAGGAAGCAGAGCTAATTCGAGGGGTGCCTACAAGGATTTTGTCTGGGTGCTATGTGGCTTTGAAGGGTTAAAAGTGCCCAAGCTTTTTGTTTTTGGATAAGGGGAAGCTGTGTTTGTCTATGATAAGAGTACAGTTGTAAAAGAAAATCTTAAAATTTTAGATTTTTTTTAAAGCATAAATAATCACAGGAAAGAGACAAAAACATCTCAAAATGAAAACTTGCTCTTAAGTATTTGGATATGTCAACATGTGTCAATCATGTCTTGGCTGCTGGATGTTTAGTGGAACTATTTTGGTTCTCAGATACAGCCAGTCAAAAACAGGACAGTTTCATTTTTAAAAACACCCAGTAACCTCCTGTGTTTTCCTGTAGGTCTACTTGCCACAAGAACCCTGAGACCATGTAAAGTTTCTTCAGAAGCCTGAAACATGAAAAAGCCAGAATAGCTTTGGCCTGTGCTTGTATGGTAGAGAAATAAATATAGATGATAACAAATAAAATGAGGCCTACTCCAGTATAAAAGATTGTGAAAATAACTACCCTTTCAAATTTAAGTTCCCTTCGACATAGCAGCAGCTTAAAGAAAAATGGGCCACTTATTAAATGTGAACTTTGCAATGTGATGCTGCATTGAAGGTGTAAAGTCAAGAAAACAAATGCTTAAGGTTAGGTGAGAGATATGTGCATGCATAAGATCTTTAGAGGTATCAATAGGAATGAAAAGCATTTACTCTGGAAATATTGCAACAAAAAAGCAATAGCCCAAAGCTAAGAAAAGCACAATTTAGGCTTGCTGTTGGTAGAGGGAGAGGCCAGATAAATGGAGGGATTCTTGCTCAGGATAGCAAAGAGTCATTGAATTCTTCTTTACTCACAGTGACTTTAGGATCAGATTTTAATAATAATTCAGTGCACAGAAATCTTTCAGAAATTTGGAGGTGTTTTGGTTTTCAGCTGCTGAAACTTGATGATAGAATGAGATTGTATCTTAAAAACACAACCCTCAAGTACAGGTGGAGTTGCATCTTGTGTTTATATAAACTATACGTGTAGGTCTTAAGATACTAATTTAACTAATGATCCTACTACACTTAATGTGCTTAGAACATGAAAGTGTCTTCTGAAATATTTGCTAATCTACCATCCTGGCATCTAGGGCAACATTGATGGGAGGCAGTTGAAGCGGATGGTTTTCACAGAAATTTCTATAATGACAGTCATAGAGAGTCTTCCTGGTGAAGACAGCCAAATTATACAAAAATATGCATGCTCATGATGTATGCACTCTCTACTTTTTACAGTAAGTAGGAAATAAAAAATGAAAGATCTGGGTATAGTTTAGATTTTCAAATGTATCTGGAAGTGAATATATTAGAAACAGAACTATGCTGCTGAATGTACTCTGGAAAAATGGCTTATAATTACTGGTTGGTTTGAGCCTGCAAAAGGAGTATTAGAACTGTTCTCAGGTTCTTTGTTAACTTTTGAGGATATTTGAACTAATAATTCTTGAATATTGCTTTTTTGCAAACCTCTCTAGGCTAGTAGAGCTTAAATACTGCTACTAAATAGGTAGGCTTAAGTACTACTACATATGAAGGTTAATGAGTTTGTCATCTTACTCCAATTATAGAGGAGATGTAGAAAAATATTGTGAATATTTGGGGGCTTTGGCTTCTGAGGAAAAGCAGTGTAAGTGCAAGGAGCGAGTACAAGGTCTTGTCTGGTTTACTGGCACTCTGTGGAGCTGGAGAAGGCAGGGAAGGCTTTTTATGTACTTGTTGTCTCTGGAGAATATTTATAGAATATGCAGATAGATTTTGATGTTGAAGTAACAAGCTGTAAAATGGTTGACCCTGAAATAGTGTGGTTGTGCTGTCTTGTTTAGAGTAAATGAACAGGAAGTTCTAGTGTTTTGGGTTTATAAGACTCCCTGAGAACTTAGACTTTATGTACTCCACAAGCATTTGGCTTACTTTTTTGCTCTGCTGCAGATAAATTGGGGCATGAGCAGGGCTTGTAGTAAATGCATCTTTGTGCCTGATTCTGTCAGTTCTTGCTCCTTGAAAATGCAGGTCTCTGCATGCATGCCTTGCTGCTGCTTAACTCACGCTATGTTGATTCATTCAAGGCTTACTTTAATTGGCTCCGGGAATGGAAAGTTAGTTTAGAAGTAAGAGTTGCAGGGATTCTGTTTCTTCCTACAGCCAGCGCAGAGTATTTCATGATTTCCTTTGCAGTGCAGCCACTGAATCTTGATACAGTTGTGGAAGAGACTAATAACCAAATAAGTAGCAGTCTGTGCTCTCGAGCTCTACATCCTTCCCATGAAACCAAAGTTTACTTTTGTTCACAAATACCAGTATGGCGTGTACTGCTGTGAATGGTTTGGGCACTCCGCTGTTACGCTGGTAACTTTGTCATCTCCAGACAAACCCTGTTTCCTGATGACAAATGCAAGATTTTGCAAGCCCCGTCGTACCAAGCCACTGAGCTGTTTAGTTTCGCTTGTCTTTCTGACTCCAGCATCTCAGCCTAATCTAATTTAGGTCCAAATCTGCTACAGTATTCCTGCAAAGAAACTATTAGAAAAGAAGTCAGTGTTTCTCAGCCTTTCCTTACTGTTAAGGAAGTATCTTTTGCTAAAAGCTAGAAACTATACAACGTGCAGATAGTGCTACTGAACTTCAGTGAGCTTTGGTGATTTTAATGTGTTCCTCTACAAGTGATCTATTTCTTTCTGTAATTGCTGTAAGAAATATGTTTATAGAGAAAATCTGACTATTAGCATTGGACTTGTGGAGTGATAATACACTCAGAGAAATATCCCTTTCTAAGTATGGAGTGAAATGTATTGCGTTAGTGGTAAACCAAGTGTTTTTTAAACAAAACAACTTTCTCTTTTTTACATGTTCTAGGTAGGTTTGAATTAACACTTTGTCCTGCAGGCAACTAAACATTAAAATGAAACCTTGTAAGACTTGCTTTACACATGGCTTGGCTCTGTAGGTTGAGCTAGACGTTCCCTAAGGGTTCTCTTCAGTTGGGACTTTCTAGGCTCTGGCTTAGGCTGAGGTATCCCTGCTGCTATCTGCTAAACATCACTTCTCAGGTTTTAGATCTGTGTCAGTACGGCTACCTGATCTATCTGGAGTTTGAAATTGGCATAATTCAGCACTTGAAATTGCAAGGAATATTACTGATTACTTAAAATTCAGAATTCGTGTATGAATCAGGGCATTTTAGTTGTAAGAAAAAATGGAGGAGAAAGGAGACCCGACTGATGAAACAGAAAAGGTATGGAGTGAAATCTTGAATTCCTGCCAGAGCTGTAATCCAGCAGATGAGAATTGGGAGACATTCTTGTCACCGCGTCTGCCACTGAATTTGTTTTCCTTTGGTTACTTCTTTTTTCAGTTTCTTCATATACAAAATTATAATTGTATTCAATAATATATTTGAGAACTTTTATTTTTTTAGGCAAAATTACTTTCATCCTTTTGTAACACAGAAAGGAAACAATCAAAAGTATGCATACTGAATTAGTGTTCTATTATCATTAATATCTTAATTAGTTTGTGAGGGGTGGACTAGGACCTGTAAATTAGGTTATATCTCTGTGTGTCAGAAAGCTGAGTTCCTCTCATGCTGCAGGCATGGAGCATCGTGTGACACCTTTCTCGTGTGACAGAAGTCTGTTGTCCAGCATGGGGAAGGACAAGATCCCTACGTAGAGCACGTGTTTTTCAAAATGCAAACTAAGTAGCAGAAGAAATTTGAAAAATGAATCTAAATGCAAAAAAAAAAACAACAAAAGAACAAGAAAAACTCCACAATTAGCAGGAGCAGATAATCAAAATATTCCTGAGTGCAGGTTTTCCGCAATACTGCTTTGGAAAACAGTGTAAACTGAGATAAGGCAACATTGGAGAATTGCCTAACATTTTGTATCTACTCCAAGGTGTTAGTTTCTAATGCTGTCTGTGCTCAGACATTTTACAGAGTTATATCAATTTAAAGCTTTGTTCTTTTAAAAATATTAGATTATAACGTTTGCTTGTGAATCGCTGTAAATATGTATACTGAATCATTACCTATCAGAAGAAAGCAGCTTTCGTAAGCAGTGTGTGTTTTTTTTCCCTAAAAGAAGCAATTTTATGAAAATTAAATGTAAAAAATAGATTCTTTATAATGTTCTTAAGTGGCATTTTAAACTTGATCTGGTCTGTAGGTCTTGATGCTTACAGCTCTTGCGGTTAAGGTTTGGTTTTAGTCATTGGTCAACTGGTCTCACTGATTTGCACAAGAAACTTGTTTAGTGGGCTGCCCACAAGAGGCATCGTGATACAGCATCCTAGTGCCTTAGTGCTCACCTTGTAGATCATGGAGTGCAGGTGCCAACTCATTTTCTAGCAAGTACTGTGAATTGAGATGTGCTTTCTCCCTCTCAGCCACACAAAACACAGAAGACTTAACAGCTTGCCTGTCATAGCTACTAAGAAAAAGTGATAAAAATGATTCTTGGAAATTCATGTGATGTTAATAGCGATAGCTGATCTAATTTTGAATTGTTCCTGTGTTTCTTAACATTTATGAGAAGAGGTTCATGGGACAACAATGAAAAACTTCATGTCTGTGTTTAGAAGGAGAACAAGATGACATAATATAAAACTTTTTGAAATGTTTCTCCTTTTTTTATTGCATAACATTTTTTCCTAGGACATGGACTGTGTGTGTGTGTGTGTGTGTGTGTGTGTGTGTGTGTGTATGTATATAACTTACATTTCATAAATGTACGTATGTGTGCTCCAAAATGTTGTATTTTTTTCTCTGATGGCTTTTGTATCTGACGTAGGCTCTCTAACTGTGTCTTGCCTTGTCCTTGTTGATATGATAGATGACCTACATTTTTAAGCAGGAGACTTTTCTCTCCTTTGTTACTGACCTGACTATAATCTGGACAATCCTTCTTTGTAGGCGAGCAGATCGTTTGTGAAAGAAAGTGGAAGGTAGAAGCTTTCCACTGAATCCAGCATTAATCTTGGGGTAGATTTACTGTAGTAGAATACCCATAGCCACATTAAAGGCCTATTTCAGAGGCTTGGTTGTCATTCTTGGAACCTGAAACTGGATTTCTACTTTATGAATCAGATATATCTTGTTTCCTGCTGTATTAGACTATAGTACTTAAAGTAATATTTTAGTATTTTCTTTCTTTTTTTTCTTTTTTTTTTTTTTTTCCAACTGCTGTGTAGTACACTGGAAAGAAGTAGGAAGAAGCATGCTCTAAGTCTGTCCTTTTTTCATAGCAGGAACCGTGTTTTACTTCTGCATACGCAACTGCTGCGTGTCCCACCTTAACCTATAGTTCTCCTAGCTCTTGGTTGGTGTGGGTGCCTTGGGGACACCTGGTTAATGAACTAAAAAAGACCCAGTCAGCACTGGCAGTAAAATGATCAACATCAGGGCTCAGTGCCACCTTACTCACTGAGACGCTTCATTCAGTCAGATTTGAATTGTGTGGCTTTTAGAAGAACGTCAAAACGGCTTCTATAGGAAAAAAATGCAATTTTTTTTTGCATTTTGCATTCTAGGAACTGTGCCCGTATAGACAGTGTGGAGCTATGCAGAGGCAGAGGGGAAGCTGACTTCTCTGGTCAGAAAATGTCCTGGAGTTTTAGTAACAAAAGCATTGCTTGTTGAAAATGCTGCTGAGCAGAGTGGCTGCTCTGTCTGTGATCTTTCAGGTGCTTTTTATTGTATCTCAAGTTCCCAGAATTTTGTGTTTCTTCTGTGAAGTGCTTGTTTCATCAAGCACTTGATGCTGTGAGCGATTCTACAAAAGACGCTCTGTTTCTCACATTCTTTATATTTATTTGGAACAAGAACAAGTGGTCTACACAGAAAGAGGAATGTTCTCATAACCTTCTTCCCTGGTGCACGTTTGAATAAGAATCGCTTGTTTATATCATTTCTAATCCCACAGTAACAGGTTATAGTAGCATAAACAGGGTGACCTTTCAGTGTGATCACAGGAAGTAAAATGAGAAATCTATTTTAAAAATGCATCTTTGATGAAGGAAGAGTCGACTTCCTTTTTCTGACGGGAAAAATAACCCATATTAGTTCAGAAGATCTTGATTCCACTATGCTGCTGAGGGCCTATTTTTTGCACTGCCTCCTGTGCAGTCGGTGCAGCTGTTGGAAGCAGGAGCCCGGAGCTGTTTGCAGCGCGGACCCTGCTCAGCACTTGCCGTTCTGCTGCTTTGCACGGGGTGAGTGTGAGATGCCGCCCACTGCAAAGGCAGAGCTATCGCACGAACAACAAGATTAGTAAAAGGAGAGTATTTGGGGAAGAAAGAAGTGGTGGTGGTTGGAGCAAGGGCTAGAAAAATCTTAGACAAATACCTATACATACACACATATTTTAGAAATTCTCTGAATATCTCTGGAAATGGAAGAATAATGGTGAAAATTTCAACCAGCAAGACATGAGGTCAGTGGAAACTACCCAGTTGTAGAAAATATTCCTCTTTATTATCCCCTTTACTGCCTAATTAAGTTGGAAAGCCGTAAGGGCACTTTTTCATAAATGTCTGACAAAGGAAGATTTTCACATTAAATTGCAGTTTGCCTGCCCAGAACTGTGAAGTGCCTGACAGCACCTGCAATAGGACGGACTGAACATAATACTAGATTTAACAAGTGTGGTGTTTTCATTCGCAGTGTTGGTATCTTCTCAGAACTGGCTTGAAGTGTTTCATGACCAGAGCACAACTGCCTTTGTACTGTTTCCAAACTAGCACAGCAAATATCCGAAGGACAAAATGTGCTGTGAACCAACAAACCCATCCGTTTTATCCTCGCGTATTACAACATTAGTGCTGGCTAACTTGGAGCATACTCATTCAAAGTAGAGTTTAGGCCTCTTCATTTTTTGTTTTGCCAGGGAGCAATATCCAGATTGTCAGAGCAAGAGGTAGATGTTTATTAATATTTCTCCTTTAGAAGGAAAGAGCAATTGCCTTCAGTCCCAGTGCCCGGCAGCAGGAGCTCCGCGGGGACTGTGTTTGTGGCCGTGCTGGTGGCAGAGGCCCCTGCGGTGATGAAGGCACCAGCTTTGGTGGGACCCCCCGGTCCCGAAGCTGAGTTGTGCTCTGTGGCCATCCAGACAGGTCCTGTTTTCAGTAGTGCTGAAAGATTGCAACAGGAGGTTGAAAATATGCAAACTCTTTACAGCTGTTAAGTTGCTGGATTTATTAGAGAGCATTAACGGAGAGGTCTAATCTTACAGCAGTCTTTTTAAAGCTTGTCGAGAAGCAGCCAGGGCAGGGCTTTATGGAAATGACTTGCAAGAAATTATTGACCAAAAAACCCTGATTTGTCTGAAGCTTTACTATTCAGAGTCAGGAGCTGCATCCGTTGCGTTCAGCTTTAAGTGATTGCATCATCACGCAGGCCCCTTCTCTGGGACTGACACCAGGAAATTCCTTATTTGCTTTTCTGGCTGCTGAATTCTCTGTGTGAAGCTGGGGTGCTTGGCTGCTTAAACTGTGACATGCTTGGTTTCTTTTAAGAGTAATTAAATAACTTAATATTGCTGCTTAGTTAGGAGGAAGTACTCAAACATTTATGAAGGCTGTTTTATTATATTCACATAATAATGTGTGTATGAGAACTTTTAAAGGAAACAGGAAATGCTCATTAAGGTTGCTTATACTAAAGCCTTCCCTCAAAAATGTTTTCTCCATATAAAAGAGTCTCTCTGCACATTAAATTCTGACTTTAAACGCCTAGAGAAAAATAATCAAGTCTTCTAGTAAGATGCCTGTGTGAGCACCCTTTGTGTAATAGCAACTACTTGTGTGTGATCTAAGAGCTGATAACCCTGGTTTGGGGGTCTGGGCTCAGCAGCCCCCTCCGTAACCGTCCCCTGTGGGCCTAGGGGCAGAGGAGGCTGTGACAGCCTGAGGGTTTTTAAAGATGTCTGGAAATTACAGCATTGCTTTTTCTGTAGGAGTTGCAGATAGCTGCTAAGGCTGCAAATGGGGAGTTGAGATAGCCACCAAATTCTGCAGGGTGTTCAGTGGAGGCTGATAACGGGCTGGGCTGGCAGGAAGTGGAACGTTAGGAGCAGGAGCCTGCCCAGCCCTAGGTGTGGTGAGCCACCTATAGCAGGGTGTACAGCAGGGCGGTATAGGCGGCCGCGCTGTGCAAGGGCGGTGCAGGAAGCCGGAGGAGCTGAGCGTTTCCAGGGGACATGTCCCAAGTAGGGAGATGGAAGTTATCACTTGGCTTTACCAAATGGATTGGTGTCCTCCGAGGGAGGTAGATTTGCAGTATTAGATGCATAAGGAGGCAAAATATGCCTCCTTTCAACTTGCTTTCATTCACAGTGTTGTTTTGTTGGCACAGGGAAGATTAAACAGTTTTTTTCAAGGCCTAGCGTGTCTAACTTTACAGCCATTTTCACACACTGGGGTGCAGAGTGCGAGTTCTTCCCCCATTGGATTCCTGTGAAGGGTCATCTTGACTGTGTAACCTGCCTGTCCAGAACTAACTCAGCGTTTTGTTGCATTTTACACTCTCAGTTGTTATCAGATGAGGAGATGGCAACCCTCCTTCTGTAAAACTCTCATAGTTAAAGCAGGCACCAGTAACTCACCATTCATTTTGACAGTATCTCAAAGTATTATTTTACAACTTGAAGTAATAAAATAGAGAATAAACTTTAACATTAAGGATGTAACTTCTTCTGGGGTTAATGGAGCTTCTTGGACCTGTTGAACACAGAAAAACAAACGCTGACACATAGAAAATTTACAGTAGCTACATTTGACTTTGGTTTTTGGTTCAAGGGGTAATATTACCTTTCAAAAAAAGATATATACTGTTGTAAGAAAATATATATATTACTCTGACGTAGTTGTGTAAACATTGTGTTTAATGCAACATCTTCTGTTAAAGCCCCGTGTGGGACAGTGGTGGCCAACCTTGCTGTCCTGGAGCCATGTGAAGGCTCTGTGGTCTGTCCTGTCCCTGTCATCAACCAACAGGCTTGTCCACCCATCAAGTGCCCTGCAGGCCTTATATGCCCTGATGTCCCTATAGTCACCTAAAGAAATGGATAAGCTCTGTGGGACATAAGAAATAAGGAAATGGCATCAGTGTTTTGACACGTCCAAGAACCTTAGTAGTGAGCTAGTCACCTCAGGTTTAGAAACTGCAGACTTTAATATTGAACTAGTTTTGCTTAGATTGGTTACCTAAACAGTTATTAGAGTCATGTGAGAAAGCAGGAGTAACCTAAATCTGCTTTATCTAGCATCTGTTTTGAGCAGTACTGTTTGTTCTCAGCAGGTTTTTGTGTGCACTGCAGTAGCTTGGCAACCTGTAGGTTGCACCATTCGGCGATTTCAGTCTGCTTGTAATCGTCCCTGAAATTTTCCTTTCCAAATTTGAGGAAGTCAAGTGGGCATCTATAATTATAACAGCAACAGAGATGCTAATGGAACTTGATAATGAAGCTGTTCATGGAAATTGGTAATTCAGTTGATTTCTTCATATTTTAATGAACAAATCTTTTTTTTGAGATTAAAGAATGAATACTCATAGCTTCTTTCTGTGACTAGTAGTTAACCATTTACAGCTACTTGCAGCATGCAAACAGATTTGGGGAGCGTGCTGAAGGGCATAGCTCCCAAAAGCAGGACTACCCACTGGTTAAATTGTAGCAGCAAAGCTCAGTTTGGCCTTTCTCTGCATGCAGAGGCATGAACAAGCTTTGTGCTGTCCTATTAATTGCACATTCTCTTTAAACTTGAACCTCAGTATGCTACAAATGGTGCAAAGGTTTTGCTAGTAGTATGACGCGTATCTTGGCAGAAGGAAGGGTTCTTACTAACATCTAGGGAGTTTGCAGTGATGCCTCCTTATAGATTAGCACTTGCTGTGGCTGCTTTCTGGAATTCTTAGATCTCTAATCTGTAGGGAAGAACGAGATTACAGGAGGGAAAACCACTTTCAGTACCAAGTCTGTACCTTTTTAGTAAGTGGTTCATAATTTTGAAAGAACAGTGTTTCCTGATACTAAGCAAATTCTAGTAACACTGTTGATCTGAAAACTGCACCTCAAGTTGGTCAATAAAACCATGTTGCAGCATAAACATCTTCAAGGAAATGATGTTTGCCACTAAATAAAATATAGATGTACTTTTAATAGGTGATGTGGAGTTCATAACTTCCTATTTAACAATTCCTGCCACTTCCTTTCTTGTATGTTCTGGTGCTTCCTCTCCATGCAAGTTCATAATTTCTGAGAATCTTGAAGGAGTTAGTAGAAAGCTGGAAGTCTGGCTATTGCCTCATCCATAGTGTTCTACATGCAGAAGTAATACTGACATAGCCAGAATGTATGCTGCATCTGGTAATGGCAAGACTTTATCCAATTAACTTCTGCAAATTAATTAAAAATTATACTCAACTTGAAGAGTGCTGGAGTACCAGGTCACCTCTTTGCTATGAAAGCAGTAATTTTGCTTTAAACACTGGCTGCTGTTCCTTGATGTTTCAAGATATTGAAAAGATTTACATGAGGATTGAATCCTTTTTCATGTTAAATATTTACTGGTATTGCCTAGCATATTTAATGCAGATTTAATGCTCTTCTTAATGTTCCAGAGGAGGTTGACTTTATCTTACCAAATAGGAATATATATAACTTCACAATACAGAAAAAAATAGTGGTAAGTCTGTGTAATCTAAATAATCTGTTGCTGCTGCATTTGATATGGTAACAGTATTGTACAGTGAAGGATAATTTAGTGGGTTTCTGAGGGAGAAATAACCTTTAGAACTGTTATAATATGCAAACTAATTAGAGGTTACAATGAGCACAGCTGTCTCTGCCAAGCTGACTAAGCTAGGAATTCAAATCACTATTTTTAACTGGTTTATAATGCCTCCAGTTTTAATAGTGCTCATGTTATTACCTTTAAAAATAATATTAATGTGCATTTATCCCATTGATAAACTGGGTACAACCAAAAGCTGTAGTCCACCCCATTTGTGACGTTCCTGCTCAGGGCAGACAAAACACCAGGCAGTGTCCGGGCTGCGCTGGGCTGGAATCTGCGCTCCGACTTGCAGGGTTCAAGCTGGAAGTTCCTCAGGGGAAGAGGGGTGATACCTGATACAGAGAATTGTTGGATTCCCAATCTTGTCTACATTGAGTTACTTCATGTGGAGTGTTCTGGGAGATATTGGCAAGACTGACTTCAAATTATCTTCTAAACTATTTTTTTGCTAATAATCTGTATCTTCTACTTTCTACAAGGATTACTGATAAGCAAAAGTGTTCCTCATAGTATATGTGCACTGAATAGTTGCTTCAATGTATTACACGTTAAATTGATTTTTTTTTTAGGTGTGGTATATGTGAAGCTGTTGTTTAAAATATCTTTAATTGTCTGTATTTTACAGAAGATTTTGTAACTAGCTTAATTTAAGAACTCAGTTTTAAACTACTTTAATTCTTATTTACTTTTTGTTGAGAAAGTCTCTCTCAAAAGCAAATCTAGGTAAGTTTTCAGTGGCCTGTTTTCCACAAGGACATAAAACCAGAAGCAGAGGAATTAGTACTCGGGAATCAGAACTATCTTCTAGACTTTGTCTAATGTAAAAGCAAGGTATTGACATCAGCCGAAGCCAACAAGGATGTGCATGAATTCCGGGCCTGGCTAACCTGGCTCTGGACAGTGTCCACTTCCAGGAGCAATTTCTTCAGTGGCGCTAATGCTGGGGGAGGGCAGTAACCTGAATTAGTTTTCCCTTGTCTCTAGGGACCAGGGAAGACAAAAGCATTCCTGCAAGAGCCCCCAAAATTGCACAGAGGAGAATCCTCCCTGTTCAGAAGAGAAGAATATAACTTGTTCCAAAACAGCTGTCAACCAAAGAGTGCTGCAGCGGAGTAGTTGGATTCCTAAAATGGTAGTGAGCAAAGCTGACTCTTAAGTTAGAAACCTAATGAGTTAGAGCATTGTGGATGAAAAGCAATCCGTTGTGGATGAAAAGCAATCCGTTTGGAGAGCACAGGCTGCATCCCCAGCAGCAACCAAGGTGCAAGATCTTCCCATCTGCAGCGAGAGACTTGCTCGGTTGTTGCCCTTGAGCCCCAGGGGAGGAGACTCGCTGTGATAGTGGCTATTCAGAAATAACGTAGATGGAAATCACTACTGTAGCTGAAAGATTCCTGTCTTTCCCACCAAAACCCTTTAATGTTTTAGCTGTCCAAGTTTGATATAAACGTTTGGTTTGGAATGGAGTGCCAACAACAACAAAAATTGACATTATGGCATCCAGAGAACAATAGCAGTGATGTGGAAAGTGTATGATATTTTCCGTTGTAATTCTTAAATATATATTAGCTTTAAGTCTCTAAGGAACTTGAAAAGGATTATGTGCCTGTGTCTTCCTGCATACAGCCTATCTTACATTGACTGCAGTTTCTAAGCGGTATTGTGAAGTGCCAGATAAGGTGACAAATTCCTAAAGAATTTGATAAATGTTAAAACATCTTCAGATTGCTCTAAGAGCTCCCTTTTCTTTGGAGATACACTGTGCTTTAAGACCTCTTCAAAATTAAAATTTCTTCCAAGACTAGTTAATTTTTGCTTTTCATCCAAGTGTCACTTTAAATATTCACTCAGGGCACCAACCAGACCTTCAGAAGTTGTCTTATTCCCTGTTTTCAGGTTGTATTTGCAAGTTCCATCTTTTATCTTTTTTGGAGCCATTTTTACCAGTAACTGGATCACCACTTGCAGTGTCAATTTTTTTACTGTTCAAGAGCTGGAAAAGCAGAGTTTTCTTGTTTGTTTTTTTAACCTCCTTATCCAGCTGCAACAGAAAGTATTCCTGTAAAATAAACTGAAAACTGAAAAGGATATGTTCCCACTTGCTGCATCTGTAGTTTAAAGTCCTTGTGATTTTATTCAGTGTATCAGATGTCCTTCTGGGAATTGCTCTAGTGCTCTGTGTGTGTGTGAAACTCTCAGCAACATGAACTCTGTTTTTCTTATCTTTACCACTAGGACACTGTTCAGCAAAACAACTCTTCTTCCTCTGACTTGATCGTTAGCCTTGCTGTGGGGGTTAGAACTGTGCAGTTCTTGGCAAATGTATCTTTTTCCTGTACTGAATTCTGTAGAGATGATACTTTGCAATAAGCAGCAATTTTACCTCCATCACGGGGGCTGCTAAGATCTTGTCATCTCATCAATACTTTCTGTCCCTCGGGGTCAGGTCACTTTATCAAATAATTCCTGCCTAAAAATCCTTTATGCATCATGGGTGGGGCCTGATCGGCTCAACTGAGAAAAGAAGTGTAAGGTGGTTAATGAGGCTCAGTCTGCTCTGCCTGTTCTGAAGACTTGCTGAAGGGCTTTGCCTTTGTCCTAAGATCCTCTCCTGCAAGCCTAGCAGTTTAGGTCGTGAACTCCTACTCCCTGCTGCCAATTCCTGCTCCCTAGTGTCACAGGGAAGTTGCATTTCCCTAGGGAAAGCGGTATCCGGATATGTGTATCGCGGCAGTTGAGCTGTTGGTGGAAAGACCCTTTTTGGAAGCCCTGCTGTGTTGTGCATTCCCAGGTAACTTCAGGAAGGCATCGGGAAAGGAGCTGTGCGAGCTGCTGGGTGCTGAAGGTCGCTGTGCTGTGGAAGTGCATCTTGTCGTGGGAAACACTGAGCAGTGTGACTGCAGGCAGGGAAGCTGACATGGGCCAACCCCGACTTGAATTTCCTCTGATGATTTCTAACCGTGATGTGTTCTAAACAACCAGCTTTCTAGCGCACATATGGTAGCCTGATCTGAAAATGTTGGTAATTATCATCCACTTTTTCTCCTTGTCCATGCTGTAATGTTAAAATGATTTTGTAGTTATTGACTATATGTTGAGCATATTTACTTTGAGCATATATACTTTGATATGTATAACATAGTGGGAATACTGGGCTTGACTGAGCTTTTGTTAATGGGATGCACGTTCTGGGATATCAGTCAGTAAGCTGGAGGTCTTTAGCTCACATCATCTATGAAAGGAATAAACATGATGCTATGGTAATTCTGAAATTCTCTAATTTTAATCTCCTTTAAGGAAAAAAGTGTTGAATTCTTTTTTAAAAATCTTTTCAAATACTTGCTCTTTTATTCAGTATCTCAGAAATATTGTTTTTCAGCAACGAGGCTGTAGTGCTTGTCTATTAAATAGTTAAAACTGCCGTGCTGTTTGTTTGGTTTTTAGTCAACATACTTTCCAGGAAAAGGTGAAAGGACACAAATACCACAGACAAGTTTCATTTGTAGTTCAATGAATGTGAAGTGCTCCTCTAAAGTAAGATGAAGTCTCTCTTAGAGCTTAGTGAAGCTGTAGTAGAAAGATCTAAACTTCAGCTCCTCAAATATGTAGGGCTGCTCCCTTTCAAATTTGGTGTGTCATAACAATCATCAAGACCACAGAGCTTGTTCAATGTTTGGATGCTCCCGCTCCTTTGGTAGTTGTAATAGTTTGCTTTTATTCATTAGCTGGGGATATTAATAACCTCTCTATGTGATGGAGAGGGCTTGAGGCAATGACAGTAGCTCAAATATTAGTTCGAATAACTGTCTGCAAGCCTGTCTTCAGGAGGAAGTTTATGTTGTGCCATGTTGGCACAGTACCTGGCATGATAGGAGCCTCTCAGATCGCATGTTAACAGTGGAAATAGAAATTCAGATATTGCTTTTTTTATTTTTTTCTGGGCAATGTGCTGGCATGCCAGTGTAAACAGAGGAGTAAGACATGTTCAGAACCAAAGGTTGGGGAACAGACCTATACTTCGGGATCAAAAAATGCAAGATAAGAAAAAAGAATCCACAACGTCCCGATTAGCTTTTAGCTGACGAGGTGTCAAGTATGTTGCCCATGAGGGTCTCGGGTGGTAGTGATGGGTGCAGGTCTGGTTGCAATGTGCTGCTTGGAACCAAAACATGTCCTTGCTGCCATTCCCATGCCAGCCCGAGTTTAAATTCTGAAACAAAAATGGAGTTGCAGGTCTGTTACGTGTTGTTTCTTAAATATGTGAGTAAGAGAAAGCCAGCAACTGTAGCTTTGTGAAGAAGGACATGACTTAAAAATTCTTCAAGAAAAGAAAAAGATGCCATTTGTAGTATTTATCCAAATCAAGGAGATAGTTTGTCAGAGGAGACACCAGGAAGAGGGGGAGCTGCCTTTGGATTGACCTACAGGCAGGATCCAGTAATGACTTTAATTGCTTTCTACTGTAGTCGAACAATAGAGAGGGAAGGGGGGTTATTTGTCAGCTTGTTCCCTAAGGAATGGAGAGACTGGATGGTTTTGTCTCTTGCAGGAGAGCCCGTGTTCCTGTGCCTTGTACCTGTGTGGATCAAATCACATGGGCAGTCTGTGTGAAGGGAGAGGGTGCTCGGTTGTGAGACTGCCTCTGCTCATTTACAGGAACCATTTTCTTCTGCAAAATTTTAAATGTTCTGGTTTCACTATGCTGAAATCAATTTACAGGAAGTCAGGCTGGAGTGATTCACTTTCTGCTTATTGATTTCTGCCCCGAGTGAAACTTCTGATATTAACAAAATAAGGGTGATTTTTAGACATCATTTCAAATGACTGAAAAGAAAGCCTTTTTTTTTTCTTATTATTAAAATTACTCTAAAGTTGAGGTTTCAATCTCAGTAAGTTTTTTTTTTCTTTCCTACGAGCTCTTTTATCCTAAGATGAAATGGCCATTATGTAAGAACTTGGAGACGTATTAAAGCCCTGCTTTCTTAGTACTGATTGAGGATATTTTCACAGTCATTACATGCAGTGTAAGACAGTGTGGGACTGGGAGTGAATGTAAAGAACAAGTCATTCTGTGGGTCCTGTTTCATGAAGTCAGAGATCCCCTTGAGAAACATCTGGAGCAGTTGAAGGGCATCTCATGTCCTTTGGTTTCCAGTTTGCAGCTTGTCATTTGCAGCTTGTTTAACATCTAGAAAATACATCTTGGTTGTGCAGCACAGTGCTCTGGCTTTCACATAGCACTGTGAAAAGCGTGGGTTGAAGCTTTGCTCGCTCCTCCCTTTCATTCTAGTATCTTCTTTTTTTTTCTCTTTATCTTCTCTCCCCTTTCTCCCCACCCTCCTCGAGGTTTAGACACAGCCTTCTCTTGTGGTAGTTGTCCTGTAAAAGTTATAATGCTCTTAGGTGGCTTGCAAGATGTCAGGATGTAAATACTAGCTAATTTGGAAGGAGGACTCTGTTTAGAGTTCTGTCTGTTTGCAAAGCTTGCAAAGCCATACAGATTGGCCGAGATGATTTTTTAAACTCATACAAACCCACACTGCAAACAGATTGAAGTCTGGATTTGCAAGAACCTAATTCCTTTGGGACCGGGTAGATATCTGAGCTTTTCAATGCATTAGCTTATTGAAGATGAAGTTAAACAAAAATTTATCTGGAAACCCCTGATGTTTGGGAAAGTCCAGATCTGGATCTCATCTCCATGATTATTTTTCTTATAGGAGATGAGTAACTTGCTTAAAACCTCTTTAATAAGAACACTTAATAAGACTGTGGTTTATTTCCTGGCACTGACTTTGTTTGATGAGAAAGATAGCAGAGCTTTTCCTTTGCAAAACAGCAGTCAAGAAAACCATTTAGACTTCTCAAAAGTCTCTATCCTTCCAAAACATCTCAGATTGACTTCTGGAGTGGATTGAATTGGGGAAAAAATGGAGATGGACGTGAAAATGAAGGGAGAACCTGGCTTATGTTCTTACACTGATTCTCCGTTCAGTTGTTTCCTGTCTTGGCAGGGAGTACATTGCTACAGAACACCAGAAGCCAAGTGTTCCTGCCAGCTCCTGTGAACAACTTCTGTTATGGGTCATAAATTTCAAGGACAAACTGTATTTTGAACTTACTGAAATTTGAGAAGGTTCATGCTATTTTTTAACCAAATCTTAGTGTTTCACAGCACAAGGAATCAGTCTCTAATTGTCACTGCTCTGTATCAACCCTCAAAAAACCCAATCAAACAACAACAAAAAGTGAGAATTCAAGCAACTGAGTTCTGTGGCACTGCAATAATTTATACTACAGAAATATTTTCCTTTTGACAACATGCAATATATATATAAGATATAATGATAGTGAAATAAATAAGTGATAT
Organism: Nothura maculosa; assembly: GCA_032353885.1. Taxonomy (NCBI): domain Eukaryota; kingdom Metazoa; phylum Chordata; class Aves; order Tinamiformes; family Tinamidae; genus Nothura; species Nothura maculosa. The sequence continues at coordinate 1,167,528 of JAUBOD010000174.1, forward strand.
GAGTGTGTGGCCGCCTCCCTTATTCAAGTGTATTCCTGTGCTGAGAACGGTTTGAGCGTGAGTGTTTTGTGGAACTTTTACACTATTCAGTTTTACACCACGATGAAGCAGATACTGCAGGATTAACCTTCAGAATTCTCCAGTTCTTACAGGTGGATGTGTTAAAACAAGTTGATGGCAAGATATAATTGATAATACTTGATAGATATAAAGAAGAAGCCGGGCCCAGAGGGAATTCATGCCCTTCCCGAGTGCTGATATGATTTAATGTTCTCCTGGGGGTTATTTCCGTGCCCAGGACCAGCTGACGGCCGCGGTGCGAGCGCTGCTTACGCCGCACGGCCACAACCTGTTCCAGAGGGCCCAGAGTGCTGAATTAGCAAGGGGCTTTCTAGGAAAACCGTGTTGCAAGTGTGACTTTTTTTTTGAACTAACGTAATAGTTTTGTTGAACTTTAAACAAGCCTGTTCCTTTTTCTGTGTCGCAGAGCTTGACCTCTGGAAGAGGCTCAGCGTGCCAGCCTGCTGGCGCTTTGGTGACATCTTAATTAGACCTAGTAATTAATTGAAAACAAAACTGAGAGACTATATAAAGTGTTCCAAAGGAGTTTAAAATTGGCATATGTTTAATTTATCTGGTAGAAATTCTGAAGCTTGTTGTTCCGGTTATTGTTATGTGAATGTCCATTCATCTCTTGGGCTTTGGATGCACATCGAGTTCCTCGTTAGCTACAAGTTACATCCTCATTTCTCATACCCATCCACATGTCCTGATACCAAGTTTCTTGTGGTGCAGGAAGTCCAGTCTTGTTTGTCCAAGTGAGTTGACGGAGAAGTTGGGTTTGGCTTTATGCTTTATATGCTTTATGTGTTAGCCAGGTCCTTGTGTAGAGAAGGGGGCAGTGCACTGTTTCTCAGCAACTAAATTTTCTACCTTGCAAAGAGGATCTGAAGCCCTTTCCCCATGTGTGTCCAGTAGCTGCTTATTTTGGACCCCTTCCTGCCATCTGGTTTTCTTACGATCCTCCTTACAGGTATTTGCTACTTCATGTAGTTGTACTAACTTTTTTTCCATTCTGATAATAAGCTGTAAAGACATCTGAGAAAAAGCAGCTTTCATTTCACTCTACTACCTCAAGTGCAAAAAGTGGAAGACTTAAAAATAAAAAAAGGACTGATTAGGGGAAGGAGGAGTTAACAGATGTAGAGCCCTAGAGTAGCAAAGAGTTAAGAAACTGAACAGGGGGATTTTTGGAGGCTGTCAGGAATGAAATCCAAGGGCTGTGGACTCTGCAGTGAATTACTAAGGCTGGGAGAAAGGTCAGGAAACCTGGTCCAGAGGCCTCGGGATAAGGGACTGAGTCACCATGAACTTCATGCTGAACGTCTCCATGACTCTGGACAGCAAGGATGTGTTCAGAGCACCTGTATCTTTTATGTAAATAGCCCAGCCATCTACCCCTTGCATTGTGTCCTGTATTTGCAGCAGGAGATGTGATAGAGCCATGGAATGGAGAACAACCACCAGAAAGGTACTGAAGAATGACTCATTGTAGTCACTGCTGCAGCTTAACAGCAAGAAGAGCCTTCCATGTGAGGAACAGCACTTCAGGCTTCCTCTTTCCACCCTTGATGTTACTGGGGCTGTTTGGACCATGTGCAGGACCTAAAACCAGAGGATGAGTAGCTTGGAATGACTCATGCTCAAAACCAGAAGCATTTAGCTATGGAAAACTGACTGAAATTTTAGCTCTTCCTCTTTGAAGCGTTACATTACATGACCTTCTAAACGCAGTACCAAGCTTCGTTCTTAAATAACGGCATCGTGCAGTGTGACTGCAAGCAGGATTCAAGGAGGTGTTAAATAACCCTGTGTTCACCAGCTAACTTCAGTTCTTACAACATCTCTGGCTTCAGGTCACTTGAGCCCCAACATTTCTGTGCTTTGCTCTGCCTTCCCTAGCAGGGTGATGTTGTGGAATTACTGATGCAGTTTGAAACTGTCTCACCAGCCGCATCTGTAGTTTTCTAATTTGATAACGCTGACGCTTGCACTAACCGATAACAGAGGCTCGAGAGGGACGTACAGGAAAGCCTGTAGCAATAAGATACTTTTACAGAACATGTCCCTGGAGTGTTTCTCTCCAATAATCTTGTGTTGAAAACCGTCTGATCTCCACTGCAGTCAGCTTATATCCTGGAAGCGATCTTAGCATCTTCTTCAATTCATTTATTCCTTCTGTACATTTAAGCATCTTAGCAACCTAAGGAAAAAAAAATCTGGTATTTGGATAGAGAGATGTTAGCCACCTCTTTAGTGGCTCCCAAAATAACCTAACAATAAACATCTTAACCCCAATTTATCAAGAAAAAAGAAAAAGGGCCCAAGGACTTATATTTTGGATTGTATTTTGCTATTTTCTTTTCAAATGGACCCTGAGAGGTTTCTTTGCACTCAAAAAAAAAAATACGTAGGCTGTGTGGGCAGTGTGGTTAGAAAGCTAGAAAACTATTTTTCCAAGTTCCTTGTTTTTGTCTCTTGTTAGTCCTGTGCAGTGAGTACAGAAGAGAGAAAAAGAAAAAAGAAACTGCAAAATGCAGAATTGGCAGCTTAGCGTCAGGGATGGATTTGGGAAAAGAGCCATTTTAGTTGCTTCATGTTTGAGATATTAGACTGTGGCAGTCGAGATCATATTCTCCAGACTGCATTCTTCATAAGCAGAAATACTAGCAGACATGTGTTAAGTTATAAAAAGCTAGCAGCTGATGTCAGGGCTTATTTCAGTGGGAAGCCAGTTCAGAATACTGTACTAATTTTGAGCAGGTAGATGTAAAATAGAACCCTTAGCTTGACATGTAATATTCAGTGTAAACTGATACATATCTCAAGAACAGAGTTGAGAAAGGTGAAAACACCCAATCTTCATGCAAAAGTGACAGAACCAGAGAAACATCCCGGTCTGGTCAGTATTTTAACATATTGAGGTGCTGTGAAGCCCTTTTGCTGTGATGTGGGGGAGCTGAGGGCAGAGCCTGGGCCCGCTCGGGGTCCTGCTGGGGAAGGTCCAGCCCCGCGCGGCCCCGGCCGGGCTGCTCTGTCTGCAGCTGCAGCGGGGCCTTAGTGCAATGCCCAGCCTCGTTCAGATAAGTATACTTAACAACGTACATTGTCATCTTACGGAAAGGAGTGGATTTAGCTGAAAGCTTAGTTTTTCGTGAGTATTTTTGAATGGCCTCTGGGCTAGGTTCAGATGTTCGTTTCATGTGTTTCTACAAATCGTTCGTCTTCGGACTTCTTGAACTGATTTATCCCATCTAAACATCTTCTTACAGCAAGTCTGTTGCTTCGGTTTTCATTAATCTTGGTGAAACCTGACAGCTTCATCTAGAAAACCCTAGTACTTTGTTTTTTAAGAACTGCATACTTGCGCAGTGCGTGTTTATGGTGTGAACCTCTGTGTCTACATATTGAGAATTAAGTCCAAGAAGATTAGAATTCTTTTTATTGTATCTTCTGAAGTTGTATCAGATGTCTGAGGTATAACATGGATCCAGAAAAGCCTGGGGGAAACCCTTAATGTGTGCTTGAGACAGTTCCTATGTTGGGTTGTGCCTGTGTGATAGATGCAAATAGTTCTTGCCCTTTGCAGGTTTGGGACATCTTGCTGATAAGATGCAGATCTCAGTGGTCTTGGGCATGACTAGCACGCTGCTCTTGACGCATCACTGTGTGTATATTTGATGCTGAGGGATAGGCAGGTTTTTTATCATAATGAACTCTTTCTCATTTGTTTCTGACTCAGAAAAAATAATTGATAGTTTCACTGGGAGTGGAAACTACTGCATAAAGCAGTTTATATGAAAGTGCTTTGGGGCAGAAACTCTGCTTCATCAGATGTATAAAGTCATAATGTCTGGTTCTACTATGTCTGGTGCTACTACTGAAGGTTTTACTGTTTTATTATGCAAGATAATATTTTCACATGCAAATAAAGTTAGTGCTGTATTCTGATAGAGTTAAATTCAGTTCTTAATTGAAATCCCAAAGACTTTACTGTCCAAAACTTTAATGTATGAAAATGTCATTTTAATTGGATAGTTGTCTTAAAATAGCTAATGGTATTATGATATTAGAAGGATTCACATCTAAGACTTTTTATTTTTTTAAAGGACATCAGGCACGAAGCCAGTGACTTTCCATGTAAAGTGGCCAAACATCCCAGAAACAAAAACAGAAATAGGTACCGAGATGTCAGCCCCTGTAAGTATCCTTTCTTTTCCATTGTTTGTAGCAGACTGTTGACCTCTAATGACTTCTTTTTGCAGCTGAAGTCAACTTGTGAGACGTCTCATTTAGAAGACATTTCTATTAGACGTTTTAATAGATATCCCTCCTATACAGATACAGTCCAAGACAATTTTTATGTTAATACTGCTACACTATAGGTGCCACAGAATGCCACTATATGCACAGAGTTATACTGTAGTAGCCTGCAGTAGATTCTGTATTTGTGGGCATCAATCTGAAGAGAAGAACTTGCTTTACTCTTCATTGCTTATCACAGAGAAGAATCGTGGTTGAAACAGCATTAATAACAGCATGTGAATTACTAGTGGAATATGTACAAAGTCCAAATTATGTTCAGTGTTTTGGGTGTGCAGTGTTGTTTTCATGGTCTTTCTATTCTATTTCCAGAGTTACAAGTATCACACAACACTTCTGCTCTATACTTGATTCAGGTCTTTTCACTCTTTAGGAGGACCTTAATATCTGAGGACATTGTGCATGGGTTGTGTTCTGCTGCAATATACATTAACCAGTGCTTTCTATTTATTTATAGTTGATCACAGTCGAATTAAGCTAAACAAAGGTGACAATGACTACATCAATGCAAGTTTGATAAAAATGGAAGAGGCCCAAAGGAGCTACATCCTCACCCAGGTAATTGCTGGCGGGGATAGTAGAAATCATATGGTGATTTGAGTTGTTTTTCTTTACATTTCTTTAGCCCATCACATTGGTTTTCTGTATTTTAAAACTAGTTAAGTTTATATCACCATGAATGTGGGTATAGAAACATACTGTATGCATAGAACAATTTTATGGATACAATACCTGTTTTTTTTCTGTTGTCTGCACTGACTGACTTTCCTAGAGGATCCCAGTCCCTCTGTCTATCTAGGTTTAAGCACATCTACCTTTTGGTTTAGAAGAGAAACTAACGTGCTTGAAGAAATCTCCTTCTGGTGCATTGGCATGTGACAGGCAACGTTTAGATGTGGTTGAAATGAATCACATTTCTCCTATGAGCAAAACCAGCATAAGGACCATTACAGCCTCATGTCCCCCTATGCATCCTCTGAGCAGTGAACCTCATTCAATAGGAAGGCTTCACATTTACAGGAGAACTGCACATATGAACTTCTAGAATTTCCAAATCTGTTTGGAATAGCGTACTTTAAATGTAGTGGATATTAAGAACATTATGTTGAACAAGGCAGAAGTTATACTAGAAATTTTCTTATAATTCATTTCTAAGAGCCCTGATGTGTACAGCCCAAGTAAGCCATATTCTTCAGCACCTCTCTGCAGCTAAGTGTCCTGCTGCAAGTGCTGTGGTATTTACAGGTAACTTGTTTTAGCTGTTAACAACCCAGCCTCCAAAAGGTACAAGGTGAGCAGGGTGATGCTTCACCTTCAACATGAAAACAGGCTCTTGTGACGAAGGTGTTGGGGGGAAGGAGTTACTGGCATTCACTGAGTCTGTGACTTCCACGCCTGTTTGTGTAATAGATTTTCAACTGCTTAGATATCCTGACTTCTCATTCTGTGCCAGAATTCTTGTTTGTGCTCAGAATGCTCAGTTCCCTGGAGATAGTCCTGGTCTCTAATCTTGGCAAATTTTTTATCTTCCTCCAAACTTTAGATAAAGGTAGCTTGGGATTAATATTTCCAAGCAAAAATCAGCAGCTCTTCCTTCCTGCTCTGTGCACACAACTCTTATTTTCTTTACTCTGGGCAAACGAGACTGATGATATTGTTGAAGAGGGAATCATCTCTGGTAGAGCAGGCAGAGGTAGAGCTAACTTGTTCCTGTCATCTGTTTGATCAGCATTTAATGGATTTGGGTGGCTTTATTTAAATCCAGTCAATCTTTCTGAAGACCCTGACCCTCTAGTCTCTTAGAAAAAGGTATTGGGTAGGAATGAGAGGCATGAAGTTGTTGGTTTGTGTTGCTGAAAACTCAGGCCAGGGATTCGGGTGCAGAGAAGAGCAAAGCAGCGCGGCACAGGACTAGCTATTAAGGACATCTGCTTTGTGAGTACATAGTTTTTGGGATGGAATTACCATTTTGCTCAGTCCCAGAGCAAGCAGTGAGTATCCATGAAGAGGCCTGAAACCTGCTTAGCTCATTAAGCGAGCTGGCATTTTGAGTCTTCTGAATTTATTCGATTTAATATTTTTCAAGTGTTGTGTGTAACAGTGAAATATTGCAAAATAGCTAAACATATGTTTTAATTCCACAGTTTGTTACTAAGGACTCATTTCCCCATTACTTGTTTGCCCTTCCTAAGAAAGTTCTCAATGTTTTTCACTCCCAGTTCTCTTCTCGCAAATGAGGCTACTTCTCCCTTCCTGTTATGTGTGGGAAACAGATTTACTGCCCTTCTGTGGGTGAATTCACAGTGGGAAAATGGAACTTAAAGATGTAGTGCCACTTGTTTACTGTTTAAAATAAGAAGTTTGCTTGTTACTTACCCAAATTTATTGCCTAGTGCAGTGACTTTTACCAAGGAACATTGCTCTAACATTAACAGAGAATAATGCTTATTTCTGGGGTTTCTGTCTGTGCAGGGTCCTTTGCCAAATACTTGTGGCCACTTTTGGGAGATGGTTTGGGAACAGAAGAGCCGTGGTGTTGTCATGTTGAACAGAGTGATGGAAAAGGGATCAGTAAGTACTGCTCTGGTTCTAGCTCTGTGCTTGTTGCATGTGTATGGTTTAAGGAAAAAAAAAGCAATTATCAACAACTGTTAGAAAATAAAGTGCTCATATGTATTTTATCTAATGAATTATTCCTAGAATTGGGTTACTTGGTAAACTAATATTAATGAAATTAGAAAACAAGCAAGTTTGTGATTGCAGGTCCTGCTTGCTTTGGGATTTGGCAGAGAGAAGACACGAACACATCATGACTCCACACAGATGAATATTGGTCTTAATTGCTAACCTAGATGTTTGAATGTGCTTTTCATTGTGTAGAGATTGTACCTATCGGAGGTCATTTACACCACATGTTCATTCACAAGCATTAGCAGGTGGCTTTAAAGTAATTGTAGAGGCACTTTAACTTGAAGTTTCCTTCATGCAGTAAGAGATTAATTATTATACCTACTTTTCTATGTGTTGACCTCTTTGTGTCACTGTTTTAGAAAAACAATGTTACAAATATGAGGCAAGCTGGGGTGCAATTAAGAGCTCTTTTCCCAGGAATAGCTCAAGCATTCCTCTTATCTGCTCATCCAAAGCACAGGTATTAGTGCAGCGGTTTCCTTGCTAGGACCAGCTCAGGGGGCTTAGTTCTGCCCGGATATTTTAAGAAGCTTAAGGAAAATGAGAGAGTCAAGAGATAAAGGAGAACAATAGATGAACCATTGGGGTAATTTTAGGGAATTAGCCTTCAGATGGGCAAAATAAATTGGTTCCTCTGGCACAAAGAGCAGCTGCTGTCTGGAGAGGAGAGGGCTCAGGCTGCTGCTGGTGGATGGGGCAGGAACCACCAGAGCTGGAGTTAATTTGTCATCCACAGCTTCAGAAATGTCCCTGGGTGCTAACAGGGCTGCTCTCCTGTCTCCTCAACGGGACTGGGCCTCTGTGCAAACAAAAGTGATTTTAAAGACTGATAGATATGCACAATTTTACATGGACTGTTGCAATACAAGACACTGCAGGGGATGGGTAGGTGGCATGTTGTGTATCCACTGGTGATAACTGGGCGGTTTGTGCTTTTGTGTAATCAGAGATTTCCAATAAGTAGGAAAATTCTTGTGCAGTGAGTTGTATTTTAACAAACTGCAGTCTTGATTGTGAGTGTTCTGCTTTCTTTTTTGTAGTGTAAGTGAAACTTAATCTTCTGAAGAGATGCAGTAACCATATTTTCAATAGCTTCTTCCTTTCCAACCATTCCCACTCTTTCTCTTCACTGCCAGTAGTTTTGAACAAAACGAATTATTGTGATCCCTTAGGGCAGGCAGCAATGGGGGACCTACAGTGAAGCTCAACAGAATATTGTTTGCAGACACATTTGGTGGAGAAATTAGACATGCAGCCAATTGCTGTCTCCTAAACATTAATGCAAAAACACACAGAGGATTGTGACTAACAAACTGGAGGAGAAGATTAGAGGCAGATCTAGAATAAGTCCAGGCACTGCTGTATCTAAGCTTGAAAGAGCAGAATGAAATTGCTTTGTCTACTAAGAATAAAAGACTTATTTTTTTTAAATGCCCTAAGAAACAGTTGGAGGTGAGAATGCTGTTCTTTCTCATCCCTGCTCCCATTATATGCAGAATGGCACTTTCTCTTAGGTAACAGAACTACATAATAATGAATTTTCTTGTTCCCAAGCTCTTTCCACTTGAAGACCTGTTATTTGCAATTTGATATGAGAAGCATTACCGAGGACCAGCAGTTTGTTCCTGTTGCAAGTTTAGGTCTGGACAAGTGCAGGTCTTAATTCCATTTGGAAGGAGCAGTGTGTAAATGCAGAAGCAGCAGCCGGCTGCCATGGCCACAATGCCCCAGGGTGACTGGTCAGAAACTGTGTTGCAGACTTTCCTATTTGTGTCGCTGGAGAGTTTCTTTAGTTTTGTTTTTTCCCATACTGGGAAAAATGTGTTACTGGGAAAAATGTGTTACTTTCCTATTTGGGTGACTCATGTAAGATTCAGCATTTAACAGCCTTGTTGCAAAACTGCATCGAAAAAGAATTCACTGAAAATATCAAAATTCAGTCAGAAGCAGGTAGTAGGTAGGTTTGCAGATTACAGGATATTTGTTTGGCACTTTTAAACTATGTCACATGTCTTTTTTTTCCTTTGGTGAGAATGAATGGAGTAATGCAAAATCTCATCAAACGTTACCCTTGTAAATTAGTAACGTTGTAATTCTCTGTTTACAGCTTACTAATTGAATTCCTAATCCCTTTCCATACAGCTATTTAACTATTTTAACACGAGGATAATATATATAAAATGCTGAGTAGAGTAAAACTCAGATTTTGGTGGTGTGCTGATAGCTTTTATATTTAGAAGTTGTTTTATATTATTGGTATTATTATTAGTCTGACACAGGCCAAAATCAAACACATTTTTTGGTGATTCTGAGTAGATTCTGTGTCAGTGCAGGGCAGCCGTGTGCTCTTTCAGCTCACGTGTGGAATAAAAAGATTTCTACCTACCCAAAGCTGCCCTTGAGCTGCAGGTATTTTGGTGAGTCCAGTCAGGTTCAAAATAATCTGACATATCCAGAAGATTCACTCGGGACATGTCTGCAATTTATAAGATGACTAATATCCCTCACAGTAGAATTGTTTCTTCTTACAGTAAAGGTAGATCATGAAATTGTCATATAGGAACATATTGTATTTATATATACTTATTACTATGCCTTTTACACTAACATAAACTATATATATGAGTTGTTCCTGTTTATTTTTAGATAAAATGTGCACAGTACTGGCCACAGAAGGAAGAGAAAGAAATGTTTTTTGAAGATACAAACTTGAAACTAACCTTGATATCTGAAGATATAAAATCATATTACACAGTACGACAGCTAGAATTGGAAAACCTTACAGTAAGTACAGACCCCACGACCAAGCACATCCTTCAGCTTCTCTAGGGGAAACTTGCCTGCCCATAACAAAGGGGCAGCCATCAATTCCAGCAGATTTGGTGTAGATTTAGTAATCCCACGTGAGCTCCTGCGTGGCTGCTCTGTCCTGCTGCTGCTCACTGCTGAGGGGCAGTTATTCCTCGGTTCTTCTCTTAGCTTCACACACTTGAAATGTGCTTGCTAGCAAATGGGAGGCAGTTCGGAGTTACTAATTTGGCCGGCCAAATTGTACCTGAATGAGTAAGAATTTGGTGGTTGTAGTTTGTGGTGTGACTTAAATACAGTGTTTGCCACAGACATGTATTTTAAAGCTGTGGCTGGGGCTTCTAGGACGATGTCAGCGCTAGGAGCTTAGTAATCTTGGAAGAAAGTTTTCAAAGAGGGAACAAAGCCTGAAAGGAAGCGCTGGGACAGGGAGAGGTTTTCGCTTCCAGCAATGGTAAAGGGCTTGTGTGGCTTGAGACACTTAATTTGGAGAAGTGTTGAGATGATATTCTGCCTGTGGAAACTGGCAGGCCCTGGGATATAGTATTTTAACGGTAGTGAAAAAATTAAGCCATGTTATACATATGTAAATTTACATATCTCATTTCCTTTGCTCAAAATACTGAGGATTTCATAGCAAAACACAAGATAGCTTCTATAGCTACATAGCTTAGAGCAACTTTGTCATTTGAAATAAAAAGTCAGCTGTTCTGAAGTCGCTGTTATACGAACAGCTTAAGTTCCTGTAATGAGTTTGTGAGAGGAAGTAATTCAGCATGAATGTCATAAAAAGCTGTGCACATACCCCTCCATTCCATAAAAATCACAGGGTTATTTTTAAAGGAAGTGGCTACAGTTTTTCCAAATGAATAAATATGAAGTTGACCTAAAGCTAAAAATGCCCAACCATGATAGATATGTTAAAAAGAGATTATTTGCAAGGAAAATGAACATGCTAGGAATGGCATTTCCTCCTAAGAACATTATTGTAGGAAACTCTGCTTTGAATAGTCCTTGACGCTTATTTCCAGGCTAAAAGACTTTATAAATACCTTTTCTTACAGACACATGGAACAAGAGAGATTCTGCACTTTCATTATACTACGTGGCCTGACTTTGGGGTTCCAGAGTCACCTGCTTCATTCCTCAATTTCCTGTTCAAAGTGAGAGAGTCTGGCTCCCTCAGCCCCGAGCACGGGCCCGTCGTTGTGCACTGCAGTGCAGGAATCGGGAGGTCGGGGACTTTTTGCTTGGTTGATACGTGTCTGTTGCTGGTAAGAACTGCTCATCCTGCGTGGTGGAGAAATGCTCTGTCTGTAGAGCTGCTGGGGGTTGCTGTAGCTGACACGGAGCCACGGCGCTTTCTGTGCAGTCTTGTTGCACGTTATTGTTTTACTTGGTTCTAGTTTGGCAGCCCAAGCAGCAGTGTCCCCTTTCAAGCTGAGGCAGCCCTCTCTCTTACCAGGTCATTCTGAGCATGTGGAGGAAAGGTCTCTAGTAAGAGTGTCCTGCAAAGAGAGACCTTGCCCTCATAGTTAGGAAAAAATCAGGTCTGATTTGGAATAAGTAACAGTGAGAACTCTCCTGATACAGGGAAAAATGTAATGAGCTTCGTTTTACCCCATGAGCTTTCCCTGCAGGCAGGGGGATCCTGTCCTGAGTCACAAACCTTCACTGTGCTGCTCTGTAAGAGCAGTTAATGCACAGAGTCAGGCCTGGGTTCAAATTTATCCCGTTATTTCCAAAAAGAATCAAAAGGAAATAATGACAAGATCTTGGAGATCCCGTGGAGCAGTATCACTCTATCTTCTTAGAAACTGAGGCATAGCGGATACCAGGTTTTTATTAATTTCCTACTACAGAATGAGTATCTGTGCTGGATCTCATGAGAGCCTAAAGCAAGTTTCAAATTTTTCTCTTAGATGGACAAAAGAAAAGATCCTTCTTCAGTGGATGTTAAGCAGGTTCTTCTAGAAATGAGGAAGTACCGAATGGGCCTTATACAGACAGCAGACCAGCTTCGCTTCTCCTATTTAGCTGTTATTGAAGGGGCAAAATTCATTATGGGAGATGCTTCGGTGCAAGTGAGTATTTCTGACTGCCCAGACTATTGCAGCAAGCTGCAACTCTCTCTTCACTCTAACAAACATTTTCTGGCATGGACATGATAGAAGGAAACTTAGAATTTTTTTTTGGTTTGAACATGAATGAAAGTGTATTATATGGGGTTCTTAAATATAAAACATGCTTTATTATGTGATTTCTTCATAAAAGAACTTGTAGCCCTGGGGTGCGTTAGGTGGCCCCTGTGTAAGAGATGCTTCTCAGTGCTCTCACCAGGCTGAACCCTGACTTCATCAGTTCAGCCTTCCCTTTTGGATAGCAGCAGTTTTCTAATATGCCACAATTATAAGTATTGTGATTTAACACAATCACAGTCTCTTAGGGTAAACACAACCCTAACAACACAGGCTCAATTTTGTGCTATTTAAAGCTTCAGAAGCAGTTGAAGGTTTCTCACATTTGGAGTTAATCTCTTCTGTATGGGGCTGAGTTCTACACACTTCCAGGAGTGGGTTTATTTCTATTTTCTCTTTTCTTTTTCAATGCATATGAACATTCCCCCTAAAAATAAATTCAAAACTCAGATATAGAGCCTCTGCCATGCCCTGTTAGAAGTCACAGTAACTTGCATGACAGCAGTGATTAAACGGAGGGCAGGTAAAGGCGTGTTTCCTCCCGTGAAGGAGCAGTGGAAGGAGCTCTCCAAGGAGGACCTGGAGCCGCCGCCGGAGCAGGCGCCGCCGCCGCCGCGGCCGCCCAAGCGCACGTCGGAGCTGCACAACGGGCGCGCGCCCGAGCACGGCCCCTTCCCCAGGCACCCGGCGGCCGAGGACGAGGGCGGCAGCTCGGAGGGCGCCGCGGAGGAGGCGGCTCCCGACGGCCGCGCGCGCTGCCCTGCGCCGCCCGACACCCACAGGTACCACCGGCCTCTCCTCCTTCCCGTGTTGACCGTCCCGGGCACTTGCCTCGCAGCTTGGAGGCCTTGCGGGAGCTCGTGCTTAGACGGCGTCTCGTAGCAAAGGTCCTGAGCTGATCCTCGTGAGCTGGTGTAGCAGGCCTGAATGCTGCATCTGGGCATCCTTTCCATGCTCGTGTTCTTTGAACTTCTTGCACAAACTAGGGCTGTTTGTGGGATGCACTAGAGTAAAAGGAAAAGGAGATGGTTTAGTCTGGGTTTACATACAGAACATGTTAAGTTACAGAAGTCTTTCAGAAGTTAGGGTGGAGTTAGTCGTGGGGGTGAAGGCTGGGCTCTCTGTCACCCTTAAGATGTGAAATGAATCCCAAGGTGCTACTGGCCAAAGGAGAGGCGGCAGGTCGCGAGCAGGAAACGTTTCTGCCTGTCCTTGTAGCCTAACCCTGAGCTATGAGGACTGGTGAATGGGTAGAAGTGCTGGCGGGAGCTTGGTGCCACCGGAGCACTCGGGCTCGTGTCCTTGGCCACCAGGTGTCACTGCTGCCGTGCAGGAGAGCTCGAAACGCATCAAAACGAGCGCAGAAAACTCAGAAATGGGCTCAGAGCGCCCCTGGCCAGAGCAGTGACGGAATGTGTGGGGAGCCGGGAGAAATGGAAACAGGAAGGGAAAAACAAACAAATCCCTGGGCTCAGCGGAGATAATCGGGGAAAGGGCAAGCTGGATGTCCCCACTAGGTGGTCTCCTAACAAGGCCTCTTCAGCTTCCAACAGGAAAACTGGAATAAGAGTATTAATTAAGCTTTAGTATTTTCCACAGAACTCGAGAGCCTTTTCAATAGATGGAGCTGACAAAATGCATGTATTTTATTTAGGCAGAAGTAAAGGTTTTTGGGGAGATTTTGCAACCTCCATGTTGTCCTGATGCAGGTGTAGGTCTGGTTGTGCTGGTTAGTTTCCTGTTTCAGTGGCTGTAAAACATGTCAGTTAACAAGAACTGCCCCTCATAGCATGACCTAGAGCTTTGCTGGGCTGGTGAGGGAGGCTGTGGGAGAACCCAGTCCTGAGGATTTATTTCTCTGTCCTTCAGCATTAGTCAAGACACTGAAATTCGGAGGAGAACTGTTGGGGAAAACCTGCACCCCTCGCCCCACAAAGAAGAGTCCATGAAGTCCGAAAGTGTGGAAGAGGACGATGAGAATGTGATGAGCACCTGGAAGCCCTTCCTAGTGAATATCTGCATGTTCACCTTCCTCACGGCGGGAGCCTATCTCTGCTACAGGGTGTGTTTTCATTGATGGACATGCCAGCAAGCTGGAGCCTGCAGGAAACACCAACGAGCTGATGGGTTTGTAATAAGCTTCTACAAAAGAAAGCTAATTGAGGCACGGGAGCCTTGTCTCAGTGGAAATAGTGTTAGGTTGAAACGCTGGAACTTTGGTTAGGGCTTAAAGAGAGAATTGATGCACTAGGGTTTAATGTAGCCCTGTGGTCCCAAGAACATAATATTCTAATCTCAGGGCCTTAAAATATTCAGGAGTAAGCAGAAAAAATGCCAAATAGTCTTGTTATTCTTTTGTTATTTTTTTCTTTTGATTTTTTTAAACTAAATAATAGAATTACAACACATTGTTGTTTTTAGCCTTTTTTAAAAAGCCAGTTCTTTTTCTTTTGTGTTTCAGAAAACTAGGCACAAGTGAAACTTGCTTGTACTCTCCAAGTGTTGTAACCAAATACGTGACTTATACTGATAAGTTCCCAAAAAAAAGAAAGAGAACCCCATGGATCTGAAGAATGTAAACATTGTGGAAGGGGAGGGCTCTTTTTTTTTTTTTTTTTTTTCTTTTTCCTTCATCTGTTAAAGACTGAGTTGTGGGCAGTGCCTGTGGTATTGATATATTTAATCTTGGCATAACTGTTCTTAAAGAGCTTATTGTTTTACATGTGTTTATAGAAACAGGCTTCTGCATTTGCTCAGGGTATCCCAACAGGTCACGCTTTTTATTTTTATTTTTTTCCTTTTTAATGTATCTCCTCATTGACTTTTGTTGCACTCTACTTGCACATATGCCTATTTACATTGTACCATCCTCTGTAAAGCTGTTTTTACCTTTGTGTCCTGGGTTAGGAGAGGGTGAGGGAAGGGGGGGAATGGGAAGGGCAATTTGACCAAACCAAGACGTCCACCAGCATTTTACAGCTTTCAGCTGGCGTTTAGAAGGACCAGTTCTTAAACCTCATCATTTGGAATGTAAAATGTAGTTTCACTCTAAATCTGCTTTCCGCAAACTCGCAGCGTTTCCGCAAGGGACGGAGCAATAACGTGCTGGGAGCGCCGCGCGTGGGCCCCGGGAAAGCCCTTCAGGAAAGGCAGAGCAGTCGGTGCCCCGGCAGCTCCTCCACACACAGAGTTGAGCACAAGCTGCGCTGGTGGCCGACTGGCCCAGCCGCCTGTGCCGCCCTTGGGCTGCGCTCGTGTTGGAGCCCAGCTCCCAAACGGAGGCTGCGCTCCAACATGCGCTGGAGAGGAGGGAGCCAAGGGAAGGAGCTGGGAAGAAGGGACCTGGAGGGAAGGGAGTAGAGGGGAAAGGAGCTGGGGAGAAGGGAAATGAGGGAAAGGGAGCCGGGAGGAGGGGAGGATTCTGCTCCGCAGTGCCCAGTGTCTGGCACTCGCTTTGAGGCCCGGGGGACAGGCCCAGGGCTGCCTCGTGGCAGAGCTTGTGAACAGGACGGGGCCGTGTTGCAGCTGCGGGGCCGTCGCGCTGAGCTGCCCCGCTCAGCGCTGCTCCTCATGGGGCAGGAACAGCAAAGAGCTTCCCTTGTGTCATGGGGAGAGGAGCAAACCCACTGCTCAAAGTTGCCCCTGCAACTCAACCCTGACGATGAGTTTGCAACAGTGTTAGTAAGGGTTCCTTTGCTTGATAAAGACCTTTTAGGCTTATAGCACTTAACCACCATTCTCAGTACAAACATCATTATGGAGTATCCAGCTCGTGTAAGGCTTTCCACTCCGTATTTATTTTCGCAAAGCTGCCTCTGGATGTTGCTCTTTTCCTTCGATGGCTGGGATGGTGACCAGGGGGTGGGAGTTACTTCTGTGTTTTGTTAAGCTTGCATTAAGGGCTTCTCAAAAGTACAATAATAACTAATCCTCAGGTAGTACTGGGACTAAATACTTTACCTGTGAGACTGTTGGTCACACCAGTACTTGAAAGGAGGAATGTTGTAATCAGTCGATATTTAGTAATATTATCGGAAGCGTGAAAAATGAGTATAGAAAATGGTAATATATAATGGCTCATCTATGTATTTAAGATACAGTATGTGATTGCTTTGTCCCCACTATTCTCTCAATCATCTGGTAGGATATTGTTCTAAGGCAACATCTATACTCCCCCTTTGTATTAAGATGCATGTAAAGTCTCCTAGCGTCCTGATTAAATACCACATGCTTGAAAGATGAAAGAACTTACATTTCTGCTTACTGATGTGCCCAAACCGTATTTGCATGAGCCGATGGTGAGGTGGTGGCTGTGGATTTGCTGCAAGCAGCTCCGTTCAGCAACGGCCGATTCGGTGCCCTGCCCTAGAGCTTGTGCGCGACGGGTGTAACGGGATGGGTGTAACGGGATGGATGTAACGCCACGGGTGTAACGGGATGGGTGCAAGGCCATGGGTGTAACGCCCGGGCTGCAGCGCGGCGCGGGGCCGGCCTCGGTGCAGAGCAGACATTCCAAGGCGCTGGCCAAGCCCTATCCACACCTCGCCCTCCGCCGGGGCTGCCAGGCGGCCCTGCTGCCTCCCGAGCCGCGTGCGAGGAGAGCGGGAAGGCCCTTGTGCCAGGGCAGGAACACAGGCTCCCGAAGGGTGGCCCTTTGCCAAAAAAACCTTCCCAAATTTTACATATTTATGCATCTGTATAATATGCATCTGTATGCATATATATAATATATATATATGTGCACACACATTATAAAAATTAAAAATACTTGCTCTGTTGTTTGCAAGGGGGGATGCTTTCAGTTTTAGGCTTGACAGGAGAGCAAAGCATCCTCCCTTTGGATCCAGCACCATTCACTTGTATTGTGCTTACAAGTTATTCTAAAAAGAAAAAAAAAATCTACACCAAGAAAGCTTCAATTATCTCCCTTTCTGCCACTGGACTTTGCTACTTCTTAAATCTGTTACAAATCCAGGAGAATTCATAGTGTCCTGGGAGAGACAGCAGAATACCCCGTATGCCCCATGAGGTGTGTATAAGGCTTACAGTACTGAACTGTAAACGTTTTCGTTTCGATGTCCTGTATATGTATGTAGTAGTTTGGGTGTGTATATACAGTAGCGTTTCAAAGTGGGTGTATTGGTTAACCTATTCTTGGAAAATGGACAAATATCCATGTTAAACTTGTTAGAAAGTTAGTGAGCTGCTCTGCTATATGCCTTAAGCAAATATTTACTCATCAGGTCTTTCTTTTTTACAGATTGCCATAGAATAAACTTTTTTAAAAAAAAATAAAAAACAAAAAAGCTAAATGTTTTGGTATAATACATTTTCAGGTATCTTGTCTTTTGTGTAAGCCACTGCAAAGACCTCACAGGTTATGGTAAAATTGTACAGTTTTTCAATTTCCCATACAACTTTTCAGTTCTCATTTTAGTTGTAACAATAAAATTCTTTTTTTTAAAGAACATACCTATGAGTCTTTCCACTTCTTGTCTTCTCAGAACGCAAAACACAGGCTCCTGGTGTGGATCACTTTCAAATCTGGACTAACACAATTAAAGTTTTTACTGGAAAATGTTTTAAATGAGAAGGTCTCTGTAGGTCAGCTCTGCACTAGAACAGCAGCGAGGTGAGTGTCCTGCTGTCTGCTCCCGCCCGGCGTGGGAGTTAGTGCAGAACCCAAGCACAGGGACTTGACCCCAAGTGCTTTTTAAAAGTGTTTGATCCCCTGACATCAACTCTGGTGAGAGCTTCACTTATATTTTTAAAGCAAGTTACAAATGGAGAAGAGCTGCACAGAAAGAATCTCACTAGTTTCCTGAGGCAGCATGAAGGCAGCTCAGGTAGATTTCCATGTCCTGCCCCTGGGGCCCTCCCAGCACCTACCTCAGACCGTAGCAGGAAAAAGGGGACGAGCTGCCCCTGTCACTTGCACTTCCCAGCTCTGTCCCCCAAGGACATAAACAAGAAAACAGGAATCCCCTAAAGCAGAAGCAGCAGCGTTAAAGCGTGGATGGGAACTTGTCTCAAATGTTTTATTACAGGTATAGAAAACAGTATGAAATCCCACAAATAAATACTGAATAGAAAAGTACTATTTATATAATATACATACACACAAGTCAAATCCTTTCAAGTATTTTACCTGAAGTCAGACTTCTTTTTGTGGCCACCCTTTGCTACCGGCAACACGTGCTGAGTAAGGAGTGTGACCCCAGGCAAGTGTCAGTGAGAAATCCTGGCCAATGACTACATGGATAAAATGTACATGGAAAAGGCAAAAACTTACACAGGTCTGGCCCCATGCCAGTCAGATCTATACACGGCAGATACAGCTGAGGAAAAATACAAAGCTTCCTGTTGCAAACTGCTGAGGCTGCACACTCTGCTTTGCCCTAACCAGTCCTTGCCTGAAACTTCCCCAAGTTGTGATGGTTACAAACAAAATGAGCTGCTGAAGTAACAGACTTTCCTTCTGAAAATAAATTGCACAGAAAAGGTAGGTGCCACCGTCAAACCCTGCTGCCTGATCCTGGTGGATGCGGCTGCTGGGCTGCCAGCAGAACTGACTGAGCCCAGTGTGGGAGCACCCAGCGCTCACGTCCGCAGCGCCTCTGCCACGCAACCAATTCTCAGTCACTCACGTTATACAATGAACTGTTCCTGGAACCAAAGTCTCCTAAGATTTCTGCACTAACTGAAACCAGCTTTCATTGTGTTTAAACAGCGATTACACATCTTTCTTACAAGCATTTTTGGGGCTCATTATGCATTACGTAAGCGTTGTGCATTTTGGCATTTGGCAGCAACATCCAACATTTGAGTTCACTAGACAAGTTTCTAGATGAACTGTTATGCTCTGGAAGCTGGAGAATTATCGTTTCATTCCTTTCTGAGACATGACAAATTAATAAAGTCCTTCCAGGAAGAAGGATCAGATTTGACTTACAGTTTGAGCAGGAGAAAACATTTCCCATGATTTAACTCAAGTGACAACCTGGTTCCGTATTCCAGGAGATCCTGTGTTCTTCCCGCACTTGAGATTTCACCAGTGCTGACAGAGAAAAAGACTGAGATTCCACCTTCCTTAGTCTAGGTTCCATACCTCCCCCTCTGGAAAGCTGCACTCTGTCAATGCAGAGTGCACATATAGCAGAGTGTAAGCAAACCACACACGTAAACAACAAACTAAGATCTTCAGGTACCAAACTCCCCATATTCCACTACTAAAATACTGTGATTTCAATTTCAGCCTCTTGATGTACAGTGTCTCTTAATTCACAGCAAATCCTGTCCATCTTCTCAAAGGCCTGGCGGCCCTTTTCACCTGCAGAGAAAGAGAGACACACCCCGTGCTTAGGAAAAGACCTGCTGGAAACAGCCTGAGAAGGAAACAGTTTAGAAATGCTCTTGACTAATGATCTGGAGTGTCACCTTTGGAAAACTTGTTTTGTCACGTACCTTAATCAGTATTTTTTGAAGTAAGTCTGGATATACCGAACTAAGCCTGAATCTGGGTGTTCAGGAGGAACAGCAGAGCAGTTATTATCTATTATCCTGTCTAGCTGCTGTGTGTTTAAGAAAGCTACGACAGTCCAGGTATTTCCCCTTTCCCTTCATTACATGATGGCAGGGAGATTAGCTTAGAAAACTGACACTTGGTTAGCAGTTCAACAACACGGAAATGTGCTGAATTCAGTGGAAGTAACAGGTACCAAATCACTACAAGACCTTCACAGTGGAGCAGTTTGGAGAACAGCACCAGCAGAGTTACAAGTAACGGGTGAGTTTTTAGGTGGCTGCTACTAAGATTACCAGGAAGAGATAAGTCTTATATAAAAGATCTTTCAATGTGTTTCCGCTTCTCTAGTAGAGCTAGAAGAGGCTTTACTGTGGTCGGCCACGTTCAAATGTCATTTTACCAAAATCTGAAAATTGCTGATGCAGGTGATGGTACCCCAGCAGCACTGTCAGCACTCCTGTACCCTCTGTCCCTCCTTTAAACCCTTCAGTGGTTCTTACAGCACTTTATCCTCCAGTCATCTCCTTGTCTGGGTCTACATCCTTCAAAGGGAGCCTTTGCTTATTTTTTGTGGTAAAGTTTATCTTAAAGGTATGAAATAGTCGCTCCTGAAACATTTCTGAAGTCTTAGATGAGATTAGGCTGAACAACACACACAGGTAGAACTCCAGGCCTCTTTTGTTTCTACAATATTACGTATGACTCTGTGTGTCTTACATAATGGCAGGTGACATGTATGCTACACAAAACACTTACCAAATGATAGTGTTGTTTCCCTGGCTGCATTTCGAACTTCCTCTGCTTCAGATTGGCACAGATGGGCAACCTCCTCAATGCTTTCTATGCCCTGTTTGAGAAGAGAAAAACAGCAAAGATGGAGCTCTTTAAAAAGCATTTGATTAATATTTTCAGCAAAGTGAATAGATGCCAACTCAATCCAGCGTCTCCAATTGCAGTTGATCATGTTTTGGAGCTTAAGCTCCTCTCTGGCACTTTCTCTCCTGTTTCAGGGCATGAAAAATAGCCCAGGTCACTGCCCAGTTGTAGGGCCCTGGTTTTGCAGGGGCAGTGACTGCTCTGCAAATCCGACCTTATCCGAGCGTGAGACTGGGTGGCTTTGGGGGCCTGTCCTGGGACTGCCTGCTTGTAGAAGCTGCACCAAAATGATCTTTTGGGTGTAAACAGACCTATTACAGATTTGTAGGCTTTAAATCCACTCTGGCAGTTTCTTACCGAATCAGTGCAAATATTCCTTGTATTTGTGACTATAATCAGCTACTGTTAAAATAAGATTAATTGATTTAGCTTTAGGTTTTCTGCTTCTAAATGGTAGATGTCCGTTGCCAGTAACAACAGGGTAGAAGTCAGAAAGGGTCTTTTCCAACCTTGTCCTCTGCCTGCTGTATCAAAGCTAAGGTTGCTGACACAGACTGAGCTGCCTGGGCCTGCTGCCTTTTGAATAACAGCAGTGATAGCCCAGAACTCTGGAAGCCCCCCAAAAATCATTAATTCCAAATACCAGAAAATTGAAAAAAGTCATTTCAACAGCCTAAAATGCACTCTTGCATCCATCAGTTTTGGACAGATGCACACAGTAAAAAGCAAGAATAAGTTTAAATGCTTACTCTGAGGTTTTTGAGGGCCAAACACGCAGCTTGCTGAAGCCTTGCATCACAGTCAGCTAAAACACCAGTGTAAAAGAGCAGAGCCTTTAATGGGAGAGGGAGAGAAAAAAGAAAGGGGGTTAAAGCTCAAGTGCAATCAGTCAAATTCAGATCGCCAACATCAGCCCATTTTTACCCATCAGCACCATTTTACTTGAGACTGAATTAAGAACCTAGATGAATCTCTTCAGCACTGCTAGGTTTTGGTTTCTAGTTAAGAGGTTAATGAAGAGCACAGAGGACAGGAGTGCCGTTCTGGGAGGGAACGAGCTGCACGTCTCCCAGAGCAGGAAGGGCTCTACCTTTTCCCTGGAGCTCCTGCAGGCTGCGAGGCGGCGGAGGCAGGAGGTGGCCGCCTTGCTCACGCGGTGGTTGTCGTCCAGCTGCAGCAGCGCGAGGAGCCGCAGGGTGCGCGGCAGCGGCTGCAGCCGGTTCAGCCGCTTTCCCTTCAGCTTCTTCAGGGTCCGCAGGCGCCCCGGGCACTGCAGCTCCTCCATGAGCATCACTGCAAGCAAAAGGACTGAGCTGCACTGCCCTGCACGGCCAGGTGCTGCCAAGGGGAGGCAAACTGCCCTCCAGTCCTGCCGCCCTCAGCCTCCTGTAGTTATGCACATGGATAAGGGGCAAGGCTGGCAAGGCAGGAAGCAAATCTGGACAACTGCCCTTTTGACCATCCTGTCTTCTTTCCTGTTCATTGCTTCATTTCCTGCTGTGCTGGGACAGCAAA
Organism: Nothura maculosa; assembly: GCA_032353885.1. Lineage (NCBI taxonomy): Eukaryota > Metazoa > Chordata > Aves > Tinamiformes > Tinamidae > Nothura > Nothura maculosa. The sequence continues at coordinate 1,189,524 of JAUBOD010000174.1, forward strand.
TGCAGCAGGGACCGCATTGCACAACTGCTGCTCACAAGATGCAGCAGCGGCCTCCACCTGCACTAAATACAAGGGAGGTCTCGGGCACGTTTGTGCTGGGAGGCAGTTTGACTAGTTCTAAAATAAGGAAAATAGAATCAAACAAAGTATTTCTCTGAACATCTCGCTATATTGGCCAAGAAGAAACACCTACATCTTCTCAAAAATAAGAAATCAAGTACTGAGCTCACAATTGGAATTTGAATAACATTCACTGACCAGTAACACACAAGTTCTCATTCCCCTATAAGTCAGCTGTATCAAAATAAGACTCAAGGTACAGCCAATATCAGGACTATTTTTTAACTTTTTTTTTTTTTGAAACAAACTAAATGTTAGAGTGCCTGCATATGCTGGGCTGAGTTTTAACAAGACACTAGCTACCTCTCAGCAAATGTGTACTAGCAACCTAGAATTTAACACTGTTATCTGTATCCCACTACAGCTGCTAAAGCCAAGTAAAGCTACACACCATTTACACAGTCATGTAAGTGTAGATTGTTGCCAACTGCATTTCTGCTTTAACTTCAGCATATGACAGAACCCCCCCCTTTCTGTGGCACTCAATGTACACCCCTCCTTCACCCTCGTTTCATTTTTACCTAGTTAGAATGGGGAACCAGGTCTGTCTTTCCTGTTCTGATTAGAAGTTGCATGGACATTAGGGGAATTAAAATGGTAACAAAACGGCCAATGCTCTGGTAGGCTGAAAGTATTTCTTGAGTAGCAGCCAAGTGCTGGCCTTGTCAGTCCACGTGAAGGAGCCAGGTACCTGCCATTACCTTCTTTGGCAAGTTTCCCTAAGTGTTTCTCCAGGCTGGTAATGTGGTGCTTCTCCAGGTAGTTACAGAATTGGAATAAAGTAACTGGTTCTGTTTGGAAGTATGGAGAGGGCAGCAACCCATCACAGGTGACAATCTGCTCCAGCAAACTCTGCAACACTGGGGGAACACGGAAAAAACAGGAAAGAAAAAAGAGTGGTTAACTACAAGATGCCTTAAAACAAGTACGTAAGAGTTTTAGTTTATTTTTAAACTATGCAAGGAAATCATTCAGCCTTGCAGGATGCTAATCCAAAGTGGTCCTGGGTTCAAGAAATGGACTGGTACCTGCTTCTAATTGCCCAGGATATCTTTCCTTCACTTTGAGCGTCAGCAAGTACTTCAGGGCACGACGGAACCTCTCTACTGAAGCACACAGGATGCTGCCAGGCTCTGCAATGTCACTCCAGATTTTCAGAAAATGCTTTTTCTTTTTAATCTTCTGAATTACTGAAAACAAACAAACAAAAAGTGTCCTATGAAGTCAGTGAGACCAGTGCATTTTGAAATTTATCGGAGAAACCAGGTGCGAGAGCGCCTATCTGGAGCTGGCATTTCTTGCTCTTATGTATAGAGATATTAAACTTGTATTCTGCATTTCAGACTTGTACACTTTCTTCCTCATATTATCCCAAAGAATCTTCCTTGCCTTAGGAGACAATTTATTCTCAGGTCTTTCAGCATACAAGTTGTGTCAGCAAGAGCTTCCTACTAGGATCTGCATTCCTGCCACTCTGTTACTGAGATGAGAACAAATAACCCCAAGTCTTTTGTAGCACCTTTACGCTTTTTGTCATCTCCAACAATCAGTGCTACAAGGTAGCAGGGAAAGGGCCAAGATGGGAGACTGCACATGCCAGCTCTTCTTGCAAAGGTGTGCAGAGGTTGGGCTCTTGGCTTACGTAGAAGAATAAACATAAAAGAGGATTTAAGGATCTAAGACGCACTGCTCCAGCTATTTTTTTCTTTGAGCAAAACTTCTTCAAACTTTTTCTTTCCTTGAAATGTTAAAAAAATACATATAAATTACAATATATATAAGCCTTTTTTTTTTCTAACAGCTTACAGTTTATGTGCAAGGTCTATGTTAATAAGATGAGTATCCACAAGGCGTTCAGAATGAAACCTCGCTGTGTAGCAGTGTTGTCTGGCCCTCTCACCCCTCGGCACCCCTTGCCATGATGCAGTTACTCACTCTCTTCAACAGACCCCTCCAAGACTTCCCCCAGCACTTGCGTCTGCTGTGACACTTCTTCCAAAAGCTTCTCCTGGACAATCTGGGCTACGCTGGGCGACCTCAGCTTCTGAAACACAACATGATCTTCTCAGTAGCTCAAAGGCAGTTACCAAGCTCAAGATGACAAAGGCTGCACAATTTCTTAGAATCTAACTTCTAGAATCAGTGGGAAAAGATCCGTTTCTCTCAAAAAGCGGCTTTTCCCATCACATCATGGACCAATCACTCCTGAACACAAAGCAGCTCAGCACAACAGGACGAGCAGGACTCATCCGTGAGCACTGGCGGGTTCCTCTTTCTAGTGGTAGCAGTTTTTCACAGCAAGCAGAGTTCATCACCTGCTATCTATAACTCAGCCCAAATCTGTCCTACTTCATCTGCAGCCTGCTCAGCATTCCCTGGGCACAGAGTTTTTATCTACCACTTCTCCTAAACCAAGAGGCCAAAGGGAGCAGAGAGCCTTTTCTCCAGCCTTTGCACGATGGTTTCTGGGCAGGGTGCCACACCACATTGCTGAGACCTAACGTCTGTTCTGAGCCTCTCAGCTTTTGTAGGAGAACCAGCTACAACTTCATGCTTGTTCAGAATTATAATCATCAGTCCACACTACAAGTACACAGGCTACTCCTTACTTGCAGAAGGGATTTGCACAGCTTCAGATGGGTTATGACAAGTGTGTCTAGGCTGTCATCACCAGTGGTTACATCTCTTGCTTCTGTCTTAATGTCACTGCTCAGGGAGTGCAGCGTGTTGTCATTGTATGTGCTGTATAAAGCAGAAGGGAAACAAAAAGAACTGAAGTGTTGCCCCAGCACGGTGATGTAGGAAAATCTCATGAAAACTGCGAGATTTTATGTAAAATTCCTAGGTACATTTAGCCTCTAAAATCCAACATTTTCACTAAATTAGCATGAATTCATGCACTCTCACTAGTAGCCTTCAACCAGACTGCAAAGGTACAAACAGGTGGCACTTAGCACATAGCTGGCATTATTATTAAGATGGCTCTTAGCAGCATTTTTGATTGCATTTATAACACTTTCTTAAAACATCATCGGTATCAGTGTTTCTGAGGTGAACCCTTTGCATCGCCCCCCTTAGTGAAGGGCTGCAGATACATACCTGATGCTGGCTGTTCTCACGCTTCCAAACAGGGACAGTTCATCTGCACTGCAGTCAGTATTCAGAAAGTCAAAACTTTCCAGCACTGTCTCCACCATTAAACTTTCCATAGATGAATGTTTGTGAGAAAGTGTCTTGACCTGTTTTTAGAAAGGGGGGACACTATTGTTATTTATGGATCAAGCCACAAAAAAAAAAAAAAAAAAAAAAAAAAAAAAAAGGTATCTATCTGCTCATCATGTGAATTAAAGACAATACCTCATACAGGGGCTCTGACATACAGCTCAGATCCTGCTTACCTGGACTGCTTCCCCCTCTGACCAGAGGCACCTTTTGGCTTTTCCTGGCTCACAGACCCATGCACAGTGTTTGAGAGGTGCTCTGCACATTGCACAGGGGCTGCCTCCTCTGAGCAGTGCCTGACCCCTGGTGGCCAGACTTGCTTTTGAGGGACAGGACACTGAGGTACCTGATGTCAAAACTTACGGTCGTGGAACTCAGGATTGTGAAACTTTTATGATTTTAAGAAATAGTGCAAACTTAAGAAAGAAGTGCAAACTTCACCATCTCTCAAGAGTAAAATACTACCATACCTTTAATTTATCCTTCATAGACAACACCTGGTGTTCCAATTTCTCCAGTTGAGCATGCCTCGTATCCCAGAATTTCAGCAAATTTAATATTTCTTGGAGAGTCTTATCGATTGACTTGGCACATCCATCTAGTTTTAGGTCATTTTCAGCATTCAGGCTTCTCTGGCTGATATTTTCTTGCTCTGTCAAACGATGATTTCTGGTCTGGTTGACAGAATCTCTACTATCTTTACCACGAATCACAAAGCTAGAAGGGGTATTTGGAAACCCATCCACACAGGGAGTCTTCTTCAGTATATCTAGAGTTGTGTGATTTGAAAGAGGACGTTGTTGTTCTTCTGCACTGGTCTCCTGAATAATTACCAAGGGCAACGTCCTGTGGCCCAGGGCTGGAGTCGTGTTCCTGGATTCTGTCCCTTTCTGATCCTCCGAGCTCAGCGAGTCCGCCTCGCTTGTCCCCGCCGTGCTGGGACCTTTGCTCCCCGGCTGCCCACCAAAGTCACAGGCAGCCAGGTAGCTCAGGATGCTGGGAGGCTGCCCTTCCTCTTTGACATCTCCTTCATTGTGGCGCTGGTGCAAAACAGACTGCAGCAAACAGAGTCAGAAGGGAGCACACGTGTGACTGACAAGCACGAGATACCACCAAAGACAGACAACCATCGTTTCCTGTTCTTGGAAACCCAGCACACCCAGACACCCAGTCCTCAGGTCTGTGCATTACATTTTGTTCTCCTCGTACTCACCAGGTAGTATTTCTCTCTGAAGCTGGGAGTATTTGGTGGGGTCCAGTTGTATAAAGAGCTTTTCCTGCTACCCACAGAAAACTTGGCAGTGGTTCCAGGTGACAAAAACAGGTTGTCTGTGTCAAAGGGGCTGCAGCAGGAGACACAAAGGCCTAAGTGTTAGTAAGACCAGAAAGCACAGAGATGTTTAGCCACAGCTGCTAGGATTTGAATCGTGAGATTTGGTAAACATTCAGACACTCGGAGAGAAGAAAAAGAAAAAACGCCTTTCTGACCAATTTCCTTGAATTCAGCAGCAGAGAAAGAGGTAGACAAAAAGCTCATGTATTTCACACAGAGTTAGTTCTCCACACCCTTGGGACAGGGACCTGTGCCACCAGCTCTGGCAGAAAACTCCAGCAGGCTGGGGCTGAGCAGAGCTCTCTGTTCTGCAGTGTCCTGCTCAGGTACCAGTTCTGGCAAACACAACACAGGCTGCTTGGTTACAGCCACTATTCCAGCTAGGAAGGAGATATAAAACATGCAAGAAAGGAAAATGGTGATTAATTTCCCCCTTAATAAGCATAAACCACCTGGAAAAGCCTCTATAAACTTTGTTAATCCTGCAAATATTTTTCAGTAACTGCTTGGGTTGGCAGAGCGAGCTTGTATAATAGATGTGTTTCATTCAGTCATGGAGGAGGCCACAATTCCGGCCCCAAGGACACTGGCTCTGCTCTTAGAGATGTTGACAAGCCCCATTCCAAAGGCTTCCCAATCCCCTAGCACATCACAGCCCTTCCCTTCCCAAGTCCTTTGCAATCTGAAGAGATTTGGGTGAACTTACTCCGGAAATGCTCCTCAGGAGATGGCGAAGAGCAAGGTTCTCCACTGCTTTTGTTCCCTACTGATTATGTCTTTTGGTGCCAAAGGAAAGTTTATTTTTACAGTTAAATACTGACATTTTTGGAGGAAAAAAAAAAAGCAGTAACAGGCTAGAGCAAATGAGTAACCTCATTAGTATCAATATAAATAAAAAGACCAAACAGTAGTACGAGGTCAACTGCATTTAGCTGTAACAAGGAACCACAGGGAAGTCTGACAACAGCCAAGTGATAACAAGGACTAATTGGTTACACAGAAATAACTGTTTGCTCTTGAGCAAAAGCAGAGCTCTGCTTCTCCGTCCCCTTTGCTGCCGGGCGCAGAGCGGCTCCCTGCAGTGGATCCCGCGCCACCGCCAGCCTCATCACGGAGGCAGCGCTCGGTGAACTTGCCCAGCGCAGGTTAATTGGCCTAATTAACCAGTGTCACCCAGCTGGGGCTCCTCAAAGAGGCCAGTTCCATGCAGCCACACTAACAACCATCTGCATCGTCTCACTGTGCAGAAAATAAATGCAGTTTCTGACAGTAAGAACCTTTAACCGTAGCGCGCAATGTTTACTGATGAAAGCAAATTACTTCCATGCATAGTGTTTCTTAGGACGAGGTCCATTCCTGGGATCCATTCCAAGCTAAATCCCTCCTGCCCCTACTACAGCTCCTGGACTCCTCCAGCCAGGCTGGCTCTGCTGCCTGCGCACGCGCTGGGCGGGAAAGGGAGCAGAGAGGGGAGAGGAAGGCGAAAGGACCCAGGAAGAACGAAGGCCACTCTAAGGGCTCTATCATTTCTGACCTTCCACCTCCCTTGACACAATCTGTCCATGCTGGGACTGATCTAAGGGGCTCCCAGCAGCCTGACATTGCCAGAGGCTGGCAGGGGGACTCAGGGGAAAAACAATGGAAATATGTTGAATAAAGAAGGTCCTTCCCAGAGGTATACTCAAACTCAGGCAATTTGCAGCTTACATCTGCCACGCATCTGTCTCCTCAAGCAGACTGGTCACCAAGAACTTCATCTTTCCTTAGTTCATCTAGTCACAACCGGAGCTCATTGACAAGAAGCCCCAACTTTGAATTATTCAGCTTTGAACAAGAACTTTCATTGGACAGGGCGGTTTGATGCTGCTGAGAGAACCAGTGAATAATCACTCCCTGGTTGTCTCAATGAACATTACTACATTTCCCAGACTGAAAATTTCTGTTTAGTTCCTTCTTGTCACAAAAGCGCCACCACATCTCTGATCATCTGTGTTGCCCTTCTATCCCCATTCTATTTCTGCATTGTCAAACACATTTTGCTACTTCTTGGGATTAATCTCAAATCCTTGAGATTTCTCCATTTTCCCACTTGCCTACAAACCAGAGACACATTCTGCTTTATGTCCCCAGAAAGACACACGTAACCAGGCAAAATATTCAAGCCTTGGATTCAATTATTTCTTGAGCCCCAGAGGATCTGAATTTCCTTGTTACAATCAAGACAGTGCCCTAATCATATCCTTCCTGTCCAGCCATTACCTATATCCCACAGAGCCTAGAGGGCTCTGGGTGATGAGACTTGTCCCCCTTCCAGACTCCCATTAAACAAAAAATCCTGCCTAGCTGGACAAGACTCACTGTTATTACCAATCATGAGATTTCTCTTTTCCCTATTGAACATAGGTGAAAACATCTATGCAAATTTAACAGGATGATCATTATTTGTCTTGTGCTATTCATTAAAGCAATATAACCACAAATTTAAAGGTTAGCACAGCTTGTTATAGGACTCAGCTATTCCAGTACTCCCAAAAAAGCACAGAAATACTTTGCTGGGCCACTTCCTAAAGACACTTGTATAAGCAACCATCTTTTCAGACACAACTTTGTTTAGAAAAGCAAGGCTTTTAGAGGAACGTATCAAAGAACCGGGGTTTTATTGTGACTAGTGTGATTGCAGGAGGTTTGTTTCCCTTCTCCTGCACCCACACCTGCGGGCCAGGCCAGGACACGTGTCCCTGGGGGGGAGGCTCCCGCAGAGCCCTCGCTGGACGGGGGGCCGGGTCCCCACCTCACATCTTCCAAAAAGGCTCCAGACTCTCGCTTTGTTCTTCATACAAGAGACACCGACCTCAGACTGCTGTTTAGGTTGGCCCCAAACCCAAAGCCTTCTGCCAACATAGCCTGCAAAGCAATTAGAAAGCAGACCCAAGCTCATTCATATTACTCATGACGCACTCTATAAGGAGGAGAAGGAACTTTTATTAGAGCCCAGCAGACTAGTACCCTAGTTAAAGAAAATATACATTTGGAAGTGGAAGAATGATCTACACTTGGATCTCTCACAGAGCAGATTTAGTGTGGAAGCTTGCCTCTGAGGAAGGGCTGGGTGTAGCAGCTGGATCTGTTTAGCTATTCTTAATTCAAAGGAAAAAGCAGCTGTTATTTTCAGTGTTCTATTTTTTAAAATAGAAGCTCTGAGTTATCATTGTGCAAATACTTTCCTCTAAACAACTTCAGCAAAGAGGCTGACAAAGAACCTGTCAGGAAGACCTTCTGCTGGTTGAGAAGGATTGGGTTAGGGATCACTTAGGCAAATTGGCCACTCAAAGATCTATGGGCCCAGATGGGATGCACCCAAGAGTGCTGAGGGAATTGGCCGAAGTTATTGCTCAGCCTCTCTCCATCATCTCTGAGAGGTCCTGGAGAACAGAGGAGGTGCCCGAGGACTGGAAGAGAGTCAACGTCATTCCAGTCTTCAAAAAGGACAAGAAGGAGGAGCCGGGCAATTGCAGGCCGGTCAGCCTCACCTCCATCCCTGGAAAGGTGATGGAGCAGCTCATCCTTGAGAGAATCTCCAGGCATATGAAGGCAAAGAAGGTGTTGAAGAGTAGTCAGCATGGATTCACCAAGGGGAAGTCACGTCTGACGAACCTCATAGCCTTCTATGAAGGGATGACTGCCTGGCCGGATGAAGGGAGAGCCGTGGATGTCGTCTACCTTGACTTCAGCAAGGCTTTCGACACCGTCTCCCATACTATCCTCA
>JAUBOD010000174.1:1198064-1213397 GCA_032353885.1 Nothura maculosa
GACACCAAGTTAACCATGAGTCAGCAGTGTGCCCTCGTGGCCAAGAAGGCCAATGGGATCCTGTGCATTTCACAAAACTTTAGTACAACGAAGACACATGGCTGCAAAGTCCATGTGGGGAATTAAATCCCAAAGAAAGTGCTAACTCTTCTCCCAGCTCAAAAAGCTGGATTAGGGTTGTCCCAATCAAAAACTGCAGTCTGAGCCATAAGCTGTATTAATAATCAAGTGACAATGTAATTGACATAATATATTTCTAGAAAAGTACTTAGTCACAAAAGCTACTTGCTTTGGAGAGATTTAGTTTCTTAGTTGAGTAACGATGCAATACCCCAGAACAAGATGTTTCTTCGTCCAGCCCTTCTGTTAGAAGGGCTTTCATACACATGAATTTATAAATTTATTGATGGGGGACAAGGCAAGCAAGCAGAAAGCGGATTGAGCAAAAATAAATATGAAGTGAGACCATCTGTTAGAGAGCATTTGTATGTTAGCAAGAAGAATTTAAACAATTCCTTCCAAACTCCATCATGAACGTGCTCCTCCTCAGCACAGTACTTCCTAGATTAGGGCATAAATGGATTTTATACCTAGCTCAATAAGGAAGATGTTTCCTTTGTTGTGCAAGTGCAGCTTCTTCAGCTGTTAGACTTGAATTAACAACAGAAAAAGTAAAGAGGTCCCTTATAGGGAACACACGTCTGCACACAGCATTCACAGCTTACTCCTTTCTGCCCTGAGAGCGTGTCCAGAGCTTTTGATCATGTCAAATCCACAATAAAGGCAAGGGAAATTCAGGTGGTTTCTGAGAGGTAGTGAGAATGACACAGAAATACATACACTAAAATAACAAAATATTTTAGTTGGCCTTGGTTCAGAGAAGAACTTTCATTTCAACAACTATGTCTACACTGAAATACAACAAAAATAGTGCAACAGCCCCATGCCACCTACTTAGTAGAGGTATTGATAAGGAGGTCTCTGCTTTTAGATTCAAAGGGCAACACAGGGATATCTAGGCACGGGGAAGAGAGTTTCACAGGGTGGATGTGCAAGATCACAGCGCAGAACCACAGAGGTCGATGCTCTGGAAGGAGGCTTCATTAGCCAACTAATTATCAGTTCAGATCCTCAAATAAGAAACACTGGGGCCTCTCACACCCAGAGCAGTTGCACCTCACCAGAACACGTACTGCTGCCCAACGCTCCATCTTGGGAGGAAAGACAGTGGCATAAACAGCAGGTGCAGGCAGAACTCCTCCGTGCAGGGTCATTTGTCACTGCCTCACAGCCATGTGTGTGTTTGAAAATATATTTGCCAAAGGTGATGCTTTAGCCCAATCACATTCCCAGTTAAACAGAATGGATTTGCAAGGACTGCAGCATAGGCACAGATACTCAAAAACAAAACAAAACAAACAATAACAAAAAGAGAGTATGTTGATTAAGAAAGCTTCCCCCCATCCCCTCTCTTTTCCAACTTTTTCCTCCTCTCACAGAAAGGACCTGATGCTCTTGAGCAGGACTTGAATCTGAATTTCAATAGAAAACCTTTATAGGGCATTTCTCCTGTTAGTCATTAAGATGACTGTGACAAGGCTTGGGTCAAATGATGCTTCCAAATGTTCTTAAAAGTAGAAACAGGATATTAAGACCTGAAAGTCAAGTGTGATCCTAAGATACATCTGGTTACTTTAACCCAAGGGCAGAGCAGCTTTTCTCTGCTGAAAGACCTACTTGGCTCTCAGACATTTGGCAGGCTGCGTGCTGAAAATACATGCAAGGTTTTTTATTTATTTTTAGATAATTTTAACAAAACAAGAAACCAACATGGCCAGAGGAGAAGAATTGCATAAGGCTGAGTCATGGCTAGGTCTGGTCTGCAAACTCCCTGCCCTTCCTAATCTAAACATTGTTCCTGTTCCCCTTTTCCCAGAGGGAGAGCCTAGATCTACAAATGTGGTCACAGAGCAGCCTCCCCTGTGACTGGCTTGTTCTGAGGCCTCTCTTCCACGTCGGCTGGTAAGAACTGAGCACTACAATAAGCCATAAATACAAATGAAGCAAACCTACTGTTTTACTGGGCACTTTACCAAGATGGCTAGATTTAATTCCTGGGCAGTATTAAATGGAAGCAGGTTAACTGGAAACAGGTTACCAAGTTTTCATTTCTTGCAGACAAGATTCGGTAGGAATGGACAGTCCCAAGCACCGAGCTGCTGTCTTGGCTTCCCAAGAAAATGGTGTTTCTTTCCCAGGATTGGTCAGATACGTTTGCCAAGTTACATACCCGCTTTCCAGGAAGAAGGGGAAAACCAAAACAAACAAGCACCATACCCAAGAGTTAGCCAACCATCACATCATTTTCCTTGCTTCTTCTGAGATCCTCAGGAAAGCAGGTCACTCATTTGCAAAAGAATTTAAGTGCAAGAAGTTATTACATGATGTGCAGACATCAGAGCTACAAATTATAATACACTAGACAGTGCTGTTGGGAAAGGACTACATGAGGCTCATCAGGCACCCACGTAGACAGGGCCAGTCTAACCAAGTAGAGAAGATGGAGCCTAAGAGGCTGCAGTGCTACACCCGAATCAGCAGATACAGCACTGAATTAAAAAGCACAATTTGTCTAAAGTGAGCAAAGAGTTCCAGTGCAGCATCCACACAAGTGAGCATGTCTTTAATAGCATCATTAATTCACTACAAAATAAGGCAATTTACAATTTTAAAGTATAAAAGAATTTTTCAAGTCACATGCACTATGTAAAACAATTATTTTTGCCTGCAAGTGAGCTTCCCTGTAGTGCACAAACAGACCTCTCACAGCTGTGATCATAGTGTAAAGTGTAATTACAAATCTCTGAGGAAGGTTTTTTCCCCACCTCTTATGTGGGTTTGATTTTCTTCTTCTTCTAAGAACTGTGATCTAGTAACAGCAATTGCTTTAATTTTCAATCATATTTTTATTGTGCCTAAAAGCTGTTATTCCCAGTTCCATTTCATCATCTTCAGGTTTTATTGTTCATGCTTCACAGAGGTAAATACACTGCTTAAAACTTGAGCTGAATGCTCACCCTGACAAAGCAATAAGCTAAGTGAGAGCTCAGTGCAGGCAGCCACGGCTTCGGTAACAAAAGTGCAAGGAACTGGAGGGTCACAAATTAGGGACTATCTTCTCCAGGACTGAGATCAAGCAAAGCAACTGTGGGAGAGCACGTGGCTCTATCTAGCCAGCACCTGCTCTGCAAACAGAAAGGAGGACTGCAATGTTGAATGCTGCTGACTGACTCATTAAGAAGTCTTGAACTTATTTCAAATTTTTAGCTCCAGCTTTTTAATTTGAAGCTGTACTTACTTCCAGAGAACCTCCAGTTGTAGCTTGATGGTGCCCAGCTCAGTTATATCCACAATGATTGTCTGAGGTTTTGTTGTAAAGAAGTTGATGCTGTCACATGTCACCACACCAACCAGAATAGTGGCTAATCCTCGCAGTTCTGTCACCTGCAGGAATAAGGAAATCCATTTTCATCAGGCTGGATAGAAAGGATTTGAGCCCTTGGCCTCAAATCTGTTCTGACACCCACAACAAACCTGAAATTTGGTTACTCAAGTCTGGGCTCACAAACTGCTGTGAGACAATATTCCCACAAGGACCAGGTCATGGACAGCCTCCAACGGAGTGGGCGACAGAGCTGTGTACATTTCTGACAACAGGCCCTGATCAGCTATAACTTAAGAGGTAAGTTCTTGTCTATATTTTTGACAATTCTGGTTTGGCACCCACAAATAATTGGCTTTTTTGTGTGTGTATCTGCTACATGTGTGTTATAATACTAAAATAAGCCTGTCTTCCCAAAAAAAATACATACATAATGCTAACATCCACCTACCTGTGCTAAACCAATTCAGTTCCCACTTGACTGGGGAGTCTGGGAGCTCATCTGTCAGTACCCACTATGACCATTTTTAACTATCATAAGCTCAGCAGACAAAAAATGAATAAAAAAATAAATAGAAGTTACAAGTGTAAATCCTGCCTTTAAGTACAGAGGCCAGAGGCTCCAGATTTATTATCAAAAGCACAGGACTGCATTTTTTTCCTGTCTGGCACCTTGCTGCATCTGCTACTTTAAAAACCTAATAAAACATTTGCTAATAAATATTTGCTATAAAAACATACTATTAACTGAACATCAAATTGTCCTGCTGCATCTGAAACAAGAGCATAAAGCAGCATCAGACTCGGCACAGAATTTTCACACAAGTGCCAGAAATCTACTTCAGGAATTACTTAACTGCCTAGATTTCCACTGGCTCTTAGAGGACATGATGTTGCTAGGCTGCTTTTGGAAAAACTCTCGTTTGCACCTCTTCTTTTTAACCTCCTAAGTATTTGCACTGGGTAAAGATTATTAAGTACAAGGTGGAAAACGGGCGTGCAGAATCTTAGTGAATGGTCTTCCAAGCTGAGAGAAAGACACTGTATTAGCTCTCCCTAAACTTTCAATGATTCCTCATCACACAAAGGAATATAAGTTTTTACAATTATTGCAGGAAAACAGGCACATGCATTTAGTCTCTCACCCCATTTTTATTGTGTAGTGGTGGCAAAAAAATGTGTTATAAGCACATTTCTAGAGGCTGTGCTGGCAAAATGTCAAAAAGTCTGTCCTATGTAACCCTGTTGTTGCTTCCAGAGAGGAGGGGAATCTGCAGGAGCCGTTTTGCAGAGCAGCCCAGTCGCGAGAGCGCACTGCACCGCGCCCGGCAGCGCCGCACGCAGCCCCCTGCAGCCCAGCTCCCTCCTGGCTTCGCTGCAGCCACGGCTCAGAGCCTGGCCCACAAGAGATACACGTATAAACATAAGTGTGGAAATCAGAAGCATTAAAATGCTTTGCAGTATGAGGAGCACTAAAAATGACAGTCAAATGCTCGGTAAGCATAACATTGATTAACTGCCATTTTTGAGTAGAAAACAAGCAAACAGAAAAAATTTAAGGTAAAAAACACCACTGCTTAATTTTGTAAAGTGCATGGCAGGCTATCAGGCGAGCAATGTAACAGATGACCCATTAACCCAATGATTCCAGCCCAACCATCATACACCACACCTTGATTTCAAACTTCTCATGCAGATTGGGTATAAAAATCTTTTCTTCCTCATCCCATGTTTGGCTGTCATCTGACTCAATCTTGCCTTTCAGCTTCCATTTTTGGCGTCCCAGGCGCACAAACACCTGGAAAACATGAAGAAGAGAGGCACCATATCAGCATCTCAAAACATGAGAATCTCTTGGGCCAACACATCTCACTGTTCTAATACTGCAGAGGCAAAGCATTTTCTTTGATCATTATCTATGTAGGAACTTGGATAAAGGCAAGACATGAGAGGCCCAAGTTAATGGTGAGCTTTAATGCCTTAATCAAGCACTCTCATCCATTCTAGAAGAGCTTGCAAAACTGAATCAAGCACTCAGTGCAGCAGTGCTTAAAATACAAGGCATAGGAATTTATTTGGAGCTGCTGGAAGTAGGAAACTAACCCAGTCACACCTACTCACATGCATCCAACACATCCAGAGCAATATGCTGAGAAAGAGGGAGCAAAAACGTTGCCTGATGGTAGGGCAGCTTTTAATACATGACCACCTGCCAGGCTGGCTTCAACAGGTAATCACTGCCACCTTTAAACTCTCTCAAAACTCTTCATTATGTCTTTGCTTCTTCCATCCCAGAAACCAGAGTAACTAAGGAAGGTGCTACAGCACCATCCTCATCAGCACAGCACATGGCTTTGTTATACTCCCATTTCCTGCTCCCTTTCTGCACATTGCACCCTTGTTCTGCAAATCCTACAGAATTTTAAAAGCAGTAAAACAAAAAAAATGAACTGCTGGATACTGTACCTCATATTGGTCCCCGGGGCAGAGACGTGCAAAACCGACCAGTCCTGAAAGGAGAAGCAAACTCCTAATATTTGTGGAATTTCACGATGTCCCCCCCAAAGCCTCTGCTTGCAATAAATGAAGTATCTGGCTAACACTCCTTGCAGACAGCTCCACGTGGAAGCTACATTGCAACCCAAAACACTCCTATAAGGACAACATTTACTTGAGCCAAGGGGAAAAACCATGCCAGGTTTTGTTCTCAAATGCAAAATATCATTGTAGATAATGTTTTACAATGTTGAAGAAAACAAAAGTTTGCCAAGTTTCTGTTCGGAATCTGATCCAGAAACTCAGTGGAAACAACGAACAGTGATTGCAGGTTTTCTATAAAAAAGTCACCTAATTTTTTTTCCCTAGGAAAGAAAAATACATCTTTCTCATCCATTCAGTGGCTGTTTATTCTGTTGATAACTTCTGAAGGAATTGAGAAAGGAACATACCTTTCATCTTCAAGTGAAACTCTCCCAAATGGACCTCCAGTGCCCCTTCTATAAAGCACATATCCTAGAAAGAAGGCAACAGTCACTGTGATTGAAAAGCAACATAAAATAACCACTCTTGCTGTACATGCCATTTTCTTATCTCACCTCTAAAGGATTTGAGCTAGATTTTACCATTTTTAAAAGGACACACTAGCATCTTCACTAGTAGAGGCCAATGCAGTCTATTAAAATTACTTTTAAGACTGAAAACTGAAGGAGTTCTATAAATGAGCTGAACTGCTTGAGCAAATCATCCTCAGGTACCTTTCGCAGCTTGTCTGATAACAATAGCAGAGCACATGAATTATGCATTCAATTCTGCTCCTCCACTCCCATTACTTCCCTGAAAAATTATATTGGGCTCCATATTAAAGCAGAAGTCTAGGTTATTCCACTCATTCCATGAACGCATGACAATGCTAATTTGAGTAGTAAGCAAACTACTCTGCTGAAAAGTTAAGGCAGCTATTTGAAGAGTTCCACACATTACATACATACCTCCCAAGCTTTAGTTGGCATCATGTACCTGTTTTCTAACCCTATAGCATTTCAATAATAAAGCCATTAGAAAGCCTTGGCATATTTTTGGCTAGGAACAGAATAATCAGCTGGATGTGTGCAGCATTTCCTACCTCTGTGCACCCTTGGAAGTTCTTGTAAAGCTCCACTAGGCTCTCTCTGGAGGCTTTGGTGGAAGGAGACAAGGAAAAGGCTTGCTTCATATTAGCAGCCCCATCTCGTAGCCTGCACTGGATACAATAAGCTTCATACAGCTCTTCTACCTTTATTATTGGTAAGGAGGAGAATGTAGGGAAGAGAGAGAGAAGAACAAAATGATTTTTTAAAGTTTGATTTTTAAAAGTTTTGGGAAGGAACATCAACCCAGTCTTCTGTGGCAAAAGGAAACAAAACACCATTATCAGAGCATTGCACCAAGCAGCAACTCTGGCACTTTACAAAGTGCACTCTTTATGTTTAGACATTCCTGCAAATATGGAGGGAATATCGATGAACTCATTACTCTCCTATTATCAGGACAGAAGACAGGGAGTACAAGGAATACTTTGTTTATGGCAAACATTACTTGGGGAGCAAGAAACTGATCCCTTCAGTACAGGTGAAGTTGAAGTGTTTTTAATCGATGTTAGAGATTCCATTCCTTTGGAATCAGACAGCAAACATGCAGTTTACAGGACTGCCTATCTAGGCTCCTTGTAGGGGAAGGGGAGAGGATAAGAAAGTCTCCCACATTAGCATTTTTCTGAACAAACTGTCAGAATATACAAACTGGTTTCAGAGACAGGCTCTGAGTGGGTTATGCCCAACATTTAACCTGAACAGAACTGTCCAAGAAAAATAACACAAACAAACCCTCCTTCTGTAATCAAGTGCTTACAGCTTTCAGAAATTACCCAGCATTATTTCTCTTCAAAGAAGCCAAGATGGAAGAGGATTTTTCTTTTTAATTCAGAGAGCACTTATACAGCAGCATAAGCCTTACAAATACAAAGCAGAAATTCCCTTACCTTGCTTATGTGAAACTCCAATTTTCTGATGTATCTCTCCACAGAGCGAATTTGCTTTTAAGAAGAGGAGAGGCACTTGAGAAGCTGTTCCAATATACATTGTTATTCAAATATAATAAGATATCTTTATGCGACAGAGTGATCATCACTCCATTTTTTTTCTTTTTGCAATATCACAAGTCTTACCTTATCCAGGTCATAATAGAAGGCCTGAAAAAGAAATACAACCCGCTGAATAGGAGAGCATGTACATTTGTATATATTAAGATACTTTCATAATTACTGAAATACTCACTATGCAAATCTTTATTTAATTGCATTAAGAGTCACCGTTCAATACAAGACATTATATCTGTTTTCTTTATTAGTATTCTCATCTTTTGTAAGGAGTTTGTTTTTGTACTCAGATTCCTGACATAAAACAATGACATCATCAGCTGTAGCAAGGACCTGGACACTGGTCATGGCATAGGGGAATTTACCTTTTTAAAATCTAGCTATGAAAGAAGACTTTATGTCCCAAACAAAAGGCAGAGCTGGGTCTATAAACTGTCTTTTCATTAACGCTGTTGCTGGAGGTTCTTCTAGTGATTTGAGAACATGGCAGAATCTAAATTGCTAGGTCACATCTACTACACAAAGTCTGACTTCTGTAGCTGTTCCAATCTAGAGGCAGGCACAAACACTCACCACTAAATTGGCACCAACACAATAAGGAAAATGATCTAAAAAAACCTATACAGCTGGATGTTGGAAATCCAAGTTCAGTTCCCATATCTAGAGATATGATACAATTTGCATCAGTACCAAGAACTACCACACTTGCTCAGTAAAGCTCAAGTTGCCATGCACTGTTGTACCTCACTGCGGTGCTAGAGCGGGAAAACTCTGGGTGGCCCAGTAGTGAGATACACCATCAATTTTTATGTCAGCATTCTCAAAGTCATTACAAGGATTAACATCAGAAGTATTCTTACCAGTCTGGAATTCCTCTTTGTATCTTTATGACGACCAGAGAGATAATCCAACTCAGCCTGATGTGCTTCCAAGTATTCACTGGAGGGAGAAAAAAAAAGGAAAGAGGAAAAAAAAAATTGAAGTGTTATAGACCACTTGTATTTTCATTATAACGTCTCACACAATTTCCAGTAGAATGCTGCCAAGCCACTTGTTTTTCTGTTTTTTTGGTCTCTGGAGATTGTGGGTGGCCATATAGACCATCAGGGGAGGAGAAAGGGGGGAGTCTGGACAAACATCCTAAGTGCATGTCACACAGTGTCACACAGATGTGACAGATGCTAAGAAGCAGCATCTTTGCTTGTTTCCCTTTAATTTGAATGATCATTTTTAGATAAAGGTAGACTTTATTCTGGGGATGTGAGGCAAAACACAACCTGAGACACAAAACAGAGTTGCAATTACTAACGAAGACAAGACGAAAGAAAAGATGTAGGAGGAGAAAAGCAGGTTCTACACGTGTAACCCAGCTGACATAGCTCTTCTTCCAGATTAGTCACTCCTGTTTGGCCTTCTAGAGTCTTTTCTGTAAGACTGAGGATCAGCTCACTTGCTGCTTACAGTTACTGAGGAGTGCTCATCACCAATATCCAGCTCACGATGCCAAGGAATTACAAGAAGAAAATCTGGCATCACAAAAGCAAGCTCATAGCAGCACTTCACACCCAAGCTAGCCCAGACAGTATTTTAACAGACACAGCTGAATACCACCTTGGCTGTTCTAGACAGTTTCTTGATAAGTGTCAGACAGAAACTATTCTGCAGAATAGAACAGAAGAGACAATACAGACAGAAACTATTTTGCAAGTTGCAAAGCATTTGGTGCTGGTTGGCTTCTGTAGAGTAGCTTGCATGGCAGTGCTGTCCCTTAGGAGCTGCCACAGAGCGTTAAGCTGCTTCCGCTGAGAACCTTTTCCCAACTTTCCATTTAGTACAGAGAGAAACATGGTCACTTAGCAAATGCTGTATAGGGAACATGGGATCTGAAGAGTCAAAATATATGAGTTTACGCAGACAGCTGCACTTCTTCCCATGTGCTTTGGTGCGTTTCATTTTCTCTCTGCTGCAAGCCCAGCTCCCTCAAGGCCCTCCCCAGCTCCAGCCCTCGGCTGCCTGCTCTTCACACTTGCCAGTTAATAGCTCAGTGCAGAAGCAGCCAAAACTGGTGACAGGGAAGGGCTTGCTTTCCTTTTAAAAAGGACTTTACCATTTTTACATTTAAGCACATTAGAGCTGCTAATTAGAGCTCAGTTAGAGCCGAGTGGTACCCAGAGGGTTAACAGAATTAGGAGTTATTTGCCATAACTACAAGGAAAGAGGCACGTAAAACATGCTCCATACTGAGGGGGAAAGAAAAAAAACCTCCAACAGCAACTGGACTTAATCTGCATTTACTTAAAATTTGGACTTTGCATCGCTATTTGATACAGTTGTTTTCTGTAGGTTACTTTAGTCAGTTAGCTACTCAGTTTTGGCAGAAGCCTGATGATATGGCACTCTTTTCACAACTGGGAAAAAATTCTGATCCATTTTATGGTTTCTCCTCCCTACTCCCTGGTAAATTCTAAACTCTGGGAAAAAAAACCCTTTATTTGTTTTAAATCTAGATCCATTAATAACTGATTCACATTTTTAAGGCTAGGACTTCATAGTCTTTCATTGACATCTGAGTTTGCAACAAATGCTTACATTTTCGTGTGTGTGTTCTTAGGTTAAAAACCCCTATGATTTAACACAGTAAAAATTCTGGGGATGGCAGCAACATGCATGCAGAGCAGTTAATGAGACACCAGCACAAAAAGCCATAGGAATTATTAATCCAAGGGACACTATTTAGTCTTCCTACAGTAGCCTCAAGGTATAAATAAAGGTCCTACAATCCTAGTCCAGATCCATCAATACCAACTGCAATTGTTAAGATATGCATAAATACTACTTTATCTACACATGTTTTAAAATATAAAAATATCTATATAGTAATATATAATAATAAAGCAAGCTCAGCTTTAAAAAACAGACAAGTTTAGAGAGTGAAGAGAAGTTAGAGAGAACAACAGGGTACAGAAATTTAAGCACCATGACTAGGTGAGGCAATTGCAATATTTTAAAAGTTCTTACTTAAGTCCTTTCTTCAAAGCTTCAAAAATTTTCTTCACCTGAAGTGGTTTTGGATCCCAGATGACTTCCCCCTTCTGCAGAGAAGAATAAACCTTGGGAGACCTCAGTGACATTCTCGATCTCACCGAACTTCTGCCGAGAGACTTTCTGTACAAAGGAAAAAACAAATAAGGTAAAGATGTAAAACCTAGGAGAAAATGCCTAAGCCACGGAGCCTCCAGGCTACAAGTTATACCTAACCCCACGTACAATTTACTCAACGGAGCAAAATTATTTAAAACAGCAAGAACACTTTCACAGATGACATTAGATAGACAAGGCTCAGCTTTAGATACCTAGGCAGAAGAGACAAGTTTTTACAAGTCCATCAGAAATGAAAAATTGCTTCTTAACCATAGTTCATCTAGAAGACGCCAAAAATCTATGTTCCCAGCTTCAGACTGGCACCGAAGAGCTTAGTGGGTCTCTTTTACCCTTTTTAAGGGATGCAGGAAACCATGCAGCTCTATGTTTCTTTTGAGGTAGGGCACAGAACAGGCAATTTTTTAAACAGGTTCCTGTTCAGACTGCAGTTGTCTTGCAGGGCGACTAAGGACCTAACTCTGTGAGCACCTTCACCGCAGCGGCTCTGCTCAAGCACAGGTGGGGGGGCAGGGATGTCCTCGTTCCTACTCCCAGGGGAGATGCTGGAAACCAAGGCAACAAGCTTTTTATCTGCTCAAGGTCTAACAACCCTGAACTAAAGGTAGAATTAGATTTCCAAAGCTTCTGCTCTCCAGCTATCAGTAATTTCCAAACAGTGAATGGCCTAAAGTCTTAACACTTTAAGTACTAGTTGGGACACAACAATTAAATAGATTATAATGAACACAAACAACTAGTTTTAAAGCTTGATCAAGAGACTATATATATTTTATACTATCATTCACTCTGGAAAAGCTCTCCTGAAAAGCCTTTGGAAGTACCTATCCAAATGCTTTCTTGAGATTCCTCACAAATTTTTAAAGACACCTCCTGAGCACAGACTACATTTACTGCCTGTGTTTTTCCAATGCTTAACATGACACTTTCAAAAGTAACAGCAAAAACTGCCTAAAAATTCTAATCTAAAGAATTATCAAACCTCTAGCCAGTCATTAGTTATGACTCCACAGCATTCACACCAGAATACAAACACTACAAACACTTCACACCCACAAACTCCTTCAGGCTTACCTCTACTTTTGCACTCTAAGACTTAATTATTTTTCTCTAGTTTTTGTTAATACACCCCTGAAGCCAAGCCTCTAAGATAACATTAGGAAACTTCCCATTCCACTAACCTGAACCTTGCCCTCAAGAAAGGCATCCCACCCCTTCCAGAAGCCCTGTCCTACATTCAGCTCACCTGAGAAAGTTAGGAGCTCCACCAGGCTTAATTATCCACTGGCTGCCTCAAGGTCACAACATGTGACCCCAGAGTAAAGAAATAAGTGAGTAGGTCCTTAAATCATCTTCCCAGCAAACCTGTTCTCAGTCCTAGTTTAGGAAACCTTGAGTTTAAAATCCCATTTTCATACACTGCATAAAAATGTAGAGTGTCCAGTGTGGGCCTTTAAGGAGAATACCAAAAAAGCTTGGTGTTATGTAGCTATATTCCCTGGTGAAGTCAGTAATCTAAGTATCAGATTCACATTTAATAGATGACAGTAATAATATTTACTTCCTGAGGAGACCATTGTGAGGCAAAATGAAATAGTGTGTCTCACTGAGAGCCTCAAAAGGAAGTTGCTGAAGAAATGCAAAGTATATTTAGTGTCTGCTCGAGAATCTCCATGTGGACCTGATTTGTGTGTCATCTTTTGGAAAGACCTTGCATAGGGCCCCTGCAGTCTCCTGCTGTGTTTTGCAACAGTGCCCATGAGAGAAACTAGTTAGGAAAGTTCTGCACTGTGCTGAGGAAGGGGTGTTCACCAGGCTGTATCTGGTGCACATCATACTTCCAAAGTGTTTTCCTGGTGGTGGAGATTCCTTAACAAAACTCTCCTCTGTCTAAGCAGCTAATAACAAAAAGTAGCATTAGGAAAAAAAGCACAAGGAGAGGCATGTGTTTAAAAAACCTTTGCAGTTAAAAACAGCACAATAATGTTAAGGGAAATATGAACTTTTCTATTTCAAGCGTTCTTACCCTGCTGGATGTGTCTTTGTTGGGAACAACAGCTGTTCAACACTTTTCCTGTAGCTCCTTTCCCTGCAAGAACTTCCACTATGTACTGCCAGATCAAGTCTGCTTATAGAATTTATTGTCTGTGTTTTTCTCAAGATCTTAGTGATACTTGTGATTTAAGATGTCTGATCCTTGCTAGGTGCAGTATCACTATTGCTCAGCTTCCACAACAAATATATTTATTCAAATGCAAGCACTTCTCAGTTGGGTTACAATTGCCTTGAATTTAATTACTTCTCCCAGTTTACCAGTCTTGTGGTTAGAGAAAAAGTTAATTCAATCATTTGGTTCTTTGAAAATATGTTTTATGAGATGATCTAGGTACTTATATACAATAGGATTTTTTTGAAAATACTATTAGAGGCATATTTTTCAATACTTGTTGAATATGATGTTTCTAAATAATTCACTTTGTTATTATTCTGGCAGCACTGGCAGCCAGAGATTATATATTAATTTTGTATTTATAAATCACACCTCCTAAAAGCACTCCACAAACAATATAGGGATCACCAAATTCAGAAAAAAAGAACAAGAGTGCTTCTCATGGAAAAGCTCCAGATTTATCAGTATAAAGGAGGGCTATACAACAATTTATGATACGCAAAAATGGAAAAACAGTGCAGCATGGTTTAGCAATTATGGCAGTGGAGTGAAAACTGGAAGACTCTATTGCAACCTTGCCTGTACTCTTGACCTTACTGACAGCAGTGAATTCACAGTAGTTGTCTTTGTCTTCCCTCCCTGCTGCATTTGAAGCAGTGCCAGAAAGCAGTCCTTCCTCCAACGTAATGTTGCTCTGCTTAAATAACGGCAGGAATTGAGTCGAATTCAATTACATATTTTGCAAGAATAAAAGTTCAGCATCCCAATAAGGAGATTTTTGATTAGTGTAACTATTCAGAAGGTTTTCCTTTTACCTGAAAGCTGCTCAGCAGCTAGCAGGCTGCAAGCAGGGCTGGTGGTCTGAGCACAGAGCAGGGCAAGAATGTCTCCTAACACCCCAAACACCAGCCTCTCCTGCACCTCTGTGAAAGGCACAGGTCCTTTGAATTCTTACACTTAATCCATTTAAGTTGGTAATTTAGGAAAACCAGAATATGGGCAGTTGTGGTATTATTTAGCTGTATCATTTCCACTTAAGTATCAGACCTACTTCATGTGCTAGAAGAAAAGTGATTTCTGTGTTCTTATATGTTCCGAGCTTGCAGAAACCCAGGAGAGAAATGGGTGAAAGCCACTAGAGCAAACAGAGTTTAGGTAGCCTCTCATATCAACACCTCTCATACCAACATTTTGCTGAAATAAATGGATGCTATAAACACTTTGCTACGTATTTTGCCACGTGACCTCTGAAATGCAGCCATCGGAAATACCATCTAGTAGCTGCTTCTCGGTGCACAATGATAATACCCCACATTTTAAGATAAGAAGAATGAATTTCTATGCATGGATACCTGAGGTCAGCAAACAGATTCATGGTACCTCATGTCTCACGTCCAGAGGACCAGGAGCTTTTCAGTTCGTGCTACTTACGCTAGTTTTCTGCTTTGCATAGTGCTGAATCCTGTGAAGGAGCAACTCCTGCTGATACCGCCCCCGTCACCAGCAGAGACGAACGTGAGCTTGACCGACATGACTGCCAGCCAGGAGGTCTGCTGGCTTCTGGAATAAACAGAAAAACAGATGAGTGAAACCCCCTCCTCCTAGTTTACACTTAGGCACTGCTGAGCTGCACAAAAGGGAATACTCAGAGCAACAGCCATTAGATTAACCAGAAAAAAAGCCTTGTCTGCTAAACACGTTTCCTCTGTTGCCACCCACAACACAATTAATAAGGAATTGGACTATCTGAAACAAAGTCCCTCATGCCCTCTGCAATGGCTGATTGATTTTGCAAACTTAAAAGCTGGAATATCAGCTACTTAGAGGCGCTCTGCATTTCTGATTTGAAAATAAATAAAGTAAAATAAAATAAAATAAAATAAAATAAAATAAAATAAAATAAAATAAAATAAAATAAAATAAAATAAA
>JAUBOD010000174.1:1245685-1260575 GCA_032353885.1 Nothura maculosa
GCAACCAGTGTCAGTGGTGGGTGTGAACTGGGTCCTATACCCAGAGCGTAGCTGCTGCAACGTAAGAACATGAGAATTAACAATAATTTATACTGCTGTTTTACCTTATTAGCCATATAAGCAAATGTTTTTACTTAAACAGAACACTAAAAACAATCTGCAAGCAAGATCTGCATGCGTTCTCACAGCACACTTGTATGAAAACCAAATGTAGAGTAAAATAAACATCTTAACAGCATAAAAACCCTTTCCAAATTGTGGGTTATGTTTTTAGTGTACTTTCAGTTCTGTAACATTTCTGATGTTGGATCAAATAATCCTATTGTTGAGCATAATGAAGACTTATTTTTTTATTGTAGTTCGGAGCAGAATTTCGACGATTTTCTCTGGAAAGATCAAAACCTGGAAAGTTTGAGGAGTTCTATGGATTACTGCAGCATGTGCACAAGATACCAAATGTTGATGTCTTAGTGGGATATACGGACATTCATGGAGACCTGCTGCCCATCAATAATGATGACAATTACCATAAAGCAGTTTCTACAGCCAATCCTCTACTCAGGATTTTCATTCAAAGAAAAGGTAAGTGCACTTGCTTTAGGTGAACCATTTGTTTACACAGCTATGACTTGCTGCAGTAAACAGTGTGACTTTTGGAGGAAAAGAAACCTTCGGTCCAATTTCACCATGTTGAATTCCACAGTAATTACAGTTAATAATGTATTCACAGCTTGCAACAGCTTTCTCAAGCAGCCTGTTTATACTGTGCACTTTCTGCTTATGTTTTTAGTTCAGATGGACACCTGTTTCTTGTTTTATATTAGTAAATGAATTTTTAACTTTTTTTTGCCTATTTCCTTATTTAAGTTTCACATAAAATTCAAATCTTGTTTGGACAGGAAGAGAGAATATAAGACTTTCCATATTCATTTCAATCTTATGTAAAGTACTAAATATCAGCATAAATTTAAGACCAACTTTGTAACTTGTTATACTCAATGCTTCTTTTTTCTTAAAACACTCTGAGGCTTTCAAAGACAAGGTTATTTCTATTGGCAAACTCAAATATGTGCTGTTCAGTGTGTCAATTTGCCTTTATAAATAGCATCTTCTAGGCACAATTCTGTTTGTCTCTTTCTAGTGCCTGGAGGAACATGTTCATGGAGGAAAAACATGATTTGTTTTGGTCCAGGAGTTAGTGTTTGTATATGGAAGTGTGTGGGGAGAAATGTAGTGGAATTATTTGAAACTGTTTTACTTTAGATAACCCAAGAAAATCTAACTTCTTGCTGTTTTTTTTGATTTCTATGTGTATAGACATAAACATACATGTGTGGATATGTGCACATACATCAGTATAACAATCATCCAACTGCCTTTTAATAACATTGCTTGGGGCTTAATGCCCATCTTCATTAAACAGCTTCTTCCGATTGTTAGTAGACAAACTTTTCTTTAGAAAGAAGTACGTAAGTGGGGAAAGGCTTTGAGTTCTCACTCAAAATAATCTCCACAATGATCTTAAAGATAATATTTTAAAATATCATCAGGTGCTGAGTTGCAGGCAAAATGTGTATGTTGAGCATAATATGGTAAGGTCTGGATGGTTTTGGTTCTGAATTGCCAAAGGGATGAGTAATTTGCTTTGAGGGAACCTACAGGTAAAAAATGCCATTTAATCTCCTTCAAGAGCCATATGATGAGAACAGATAAGCCACTTGTCAGACTGGGATTATTAAGGCAACATTTTGATACCATATGTCTATCCTTTGTTACTGACTATATATTTAAAACCCTTAAACCAATTTGCTGTTTTTGTAAAGAGGAAAACAGATTATTTCCTATGACACTATTGGCATGAGACATGGAGAATAGAATTGATACAATGCACAAAACTAAAATAAAACCATTTTTGTTCAGCATGCCAAGAACTGATGAGCAAGAAAAGCTGTGTAGAAAATAGCTTTTTCCTTGTTTTCTCTCTGTCACTATGGTTTCTTCTAGCTATAGCATGTTAGAGAAAAATGAACCCAGGTTTGTATTTTAAAATCTGAGAGCACTGTACTTTATAATGAATTAGTTGTGACCACGCCAATATTCTGAGGTTTGTTTTAACGTTCAATCTAAGTATGAAATTCTGTCAGTTAAATTGAGGCTTTGGTTCTGTTGGCATCCTTGCCACACAACAGGATTGGTTTTATAGAAGATACATATATTTTATACTTGCTGGTGATAATTTGGCCATAAGTAGGGCTGAATTAAAGTATGTGATGTCAAAATTTGTTCAGCAGTTTCTTTCTATAGGTACAACTTCTATAGTTGTAGAAAAAAAGTGTGACTTTTTCATTGTCAGTCGATCTAAACAATTAAAACAGAAGTTTGAATAAATACCTGCTATTGACAGGGCTATGGTCATATTTGCCATTTTGGAACCTTAATACTAAGCTACCACAAGTTACTCTTTCTTGCACAAGGCTTTGTTTCCGACTTTTATATGCTGCATTATCTTTGTGTTACATTTTTTTGATTTTAATGGAAAGCACTGAAAGCACAGAAGAAGGTAGATCTATCTATAAGCTACATGCAGTTTATGAAAAAGCAACCTAAGAGCAGACTATGATAAAATTCTGATTAAATGGTAACAAAACCATACTATTTTGCATGCGAGGAACACTATAAAGAGTTGTAATGGCAGCATTGGAAATAGCTTTTACAGAGTTACTAATATGTGTTAAGTGGGCTAATATAGTCTGTATCTTTAAGAGATTTTTGGCATGCCAGAGTAAATGCCTTTTCTGTTGACTTTTGACTGCTAATTTATGAAAGCTAGAAAATTGCCTTATCCTGAGTGTTTATGCATATTGGCAAGCTTAGAGAGAAACCAAGAGCTACTCTAATGTTGTGAAATCACATTCGTTTTAACTAAGTTCCTTTAAAATATTTCTGAATGTGCCAGTGCAAGATGTAAAATCCCCAGAGAGTGATATTGCACAAGGATGGCTATCAGCTTGCAGAAAAACAGTTGATTATTGGAATTTCAGTCTGCAGTTTAACAGCTTAACAGGTACTGTTGACATCTGGAATTTAAAGGTTAAACTGATCTACCTGATTAAATCCAGATGTATGGGAGTCATTCTGTCTGTGAGAAAACTCTTACTGAAGGATAATGTGTGTGTGGGGAGCAGAAGGGCAGATGGGGAATTTTGCCTTGTAAATACAAGAATAATGACGGATAATAGATAAACAGAAGGCATAGCTCACTTAGATACCCGTAAAACTTTCATGATATTAAATTACAACATAAGAGCTTTTGCAAATTTTATGCATTATATCTTAAAAAGTGGGGAAAAAAATGGAATTTCCTACTTTTTAAGTTAAACTTCACTGTTAAGAAGCCTTGTAGAGTATTAAGTCTCTCAAATATAAAAAACGTTGACTTTTTGAACAACTCTGGAACATCCAAAGTGGTCAAGTCCTTTTTCTAATGAACTAGTTTAGGTTCCTAAAACCCTATTTTGTTATAACTTGTGGCTAAATAGAGATTTGGCTTATTGGAATGTTTAGAGGAGGGCTGGGGGAAAAAGGGAGAAGGGGAAAAAAAAAAAAGAGCTAAGTTGCATCCGATGCAGTTATATGATACTAGCATTTTTAAAATGTAAAGGGCAATTTCATTGCTTTGTAATATACCAGAAAAACATAATGTTGAGTTGAAACCAGATTTAGGTATTGTGGACTTCTGTTTTAAACTTTCCTGGAACATGCATGCAGATTGCTGTTGTCCTGAGCTTGCCCCAGCTGAAAGAAGAGAAGGAGAATGTGGACATTCTCCTTAACATATCTGTAGTTAACACCTTGTCCTCTGGCTTCATGCCAAAATATTTTTCACTGCAGCTTTAAACTGATTAGCTGGGTGCAGGACAAAGATGCCTTTGTGCTCGAGAGTATTGCTTTAGAAAAATTGTTTAGCAGTGGAGGAGAGGTTAAACAAAGTCGTGCTGTTTGGCTGAGATATGGAGAGATGAGTTTTTGTCCTCAACTTTTTGATGTTTTTTTTTCTCCCCTTGAACTTATGTTACTTTATCTTATTTTCTGCTAATGCTGATTTATTAAGGTAAGGCTAACTATAATGCAATGCTTCTGATAACTTAAGAGTTGCCATAGATAGTTTGCAGTTTGGGGATACCATCTGACTGCAACAGTGTGTTACTAAACTTGTTAAGCTGTGACTTTTAAAAGCAAGAGCACCAGATTGGTGTTAAGATTTGTAGATTTGGTATGATTTGAAAAACGGAAAAATAACTTCTTTGAATCTTTAGCAAGAGCCTGAACAGCTCTAGTTAAATCCAACTTAGTGACTCTTTGGAGCATTTTTCAACAAACAGCTCTTCTAGAGCAATGTAGTGTTAAATCTGTATAAATCTTGAACACTGCCACAAACCAGGAAAGTTATATGTTTGAAATGAATCAAAATGACTTGTCTGTGCAAAAATGTGCTCCTTGGAATATTTTTCACTAGTTTTGCTGTGTTGTGCAACACTAAAAGCAGAGTTGTGCAGTGTCAGAAACCCATGCCACATAGAGGCAAGTGCTGCACAAATTTGTGTTTTACTTAGCTCGAGATCACAAAGATCCATTAGAAATCCTGGTGGCAGAAAGGGGAAGTCTGTGGCTTTAAGAAATCACCTTTGCTCTCATTAATGCTCTTAATGAGCTCTAATATTGAGGGCGCCATTGTCTATTTAATCATTACCTGTACTGTTAGTGTGCTGTTGTATTTAGCAGTAAAGGCATGCTTAGAGGAAGGCCCTTCTGTCTGCTCTTGCTTCCTAAGTGTTCTTCCCGGGTTCCCCGTGAACAGTAGCACTTCCAAGTTAGAACAGCAATTGTATTGCAATGCTTCAGGTTGCAAAAATCTTCTCAAAATAGTGACCAGGTATCTAACTCAAACCTGGTTTGATGGGCACTCAAAACGAGAGGGTAAAATTTCTACTTATGTTTCTCTATCTTCAAATTTAAGTAAGTATATAAAATAATGCTTTTATTTTATTACTTTAAAGTTTCTTTAGGTGAAGAACAATGATAATTCCTTGCTTTTATGGGGCAGAAACTTTCAAACTCAAGTTTAACGTGCTCAGTTGTAGCTAGGGTAGATTTTCTTGTTTGCTTCTTCCTTCATACTCTTCCTCATCCTGCTCCTTGCTTTAACTGTTTTCTTATATTTGACCCTTTCCTCAGAAGTCAGAGGAGAGCTGAGTTCACGGGGTGTCTGAGTGAAGAGGAGGAGTCCCTCGGGTGCCCTCCACATACCCCGTGGCACATGAAATGCCAGCACTGCAGTGGGTAGGAGGCAACCTGTGTTAGGGCTGCCTTTATTCACAGAGCAGTTCACGCAGGAATTTCCCTCTGGATGAAAACATGTCTGTATCTAAGAAACAGCAGGCATAGAAACTGTTCTGCAGAGTGGGCATAGTAATCTAGAGGCATCCATGCCCTCTCCTGTAGGAGCACTTTCTCATCAATTATTTTCTTTAACTTTCACGCTGTAATAGCATTTCTGTAAATTTTTAATTTCTAGATTAGTGTCTAACCAAACTTTTACATTTTCTTGATTGTGCCAGTGGCAGCTGGCAGTACACTAATACCACCAATACAAAAAAATCCCAACCTTTCAGAGTTCTGGGTTGCTACAAACCAGCTCTGTTTGATGCTGAACTTTTACATAACACTGCAGAAGTACTGGTGTAAATGTGAGGGACTTCAGTCAGATCTGAATGGATTTCAGTTCCTTACTTAAAATCGGCTTCACGGAGACTTGTGGTATGTTAAATACAAAAACAGAAGCTTTCTTTGGTTAAGGAGCATTTCAGATATCAGAACTGCTTCTGTGATCGAATCTGAAGTCTTCTACATAATCCTTTTTTTCTCCGTTTAAAATACATATATAAGTTTAAAAAAACTAAGCAATTTGCACATTTCTGAATCAAATGGTAGCGTTTAGTGTTGTACAAGTAACTTAGCCTGGAGTAGCTCTGTGCAAGGACTCTTTGTTTCTGCTCCTCAGCCATTTTACCTACACTGCATGGGGGTGGGGGAGAGCGTGGAATGGAATAAGCTTTCTGGAGTTTGAATCCAGGTCACTTGGCTGGTGTCCAGCAGCGAGGCAGTCATAGCCACTCTGCTTTCCTCCCGCTTTTTTTCTTATTCCAATGATCTGAAACTGGAGGAGAAGCTAACAAGTGGAATGATTCCAAAAACGCGTTTCTAAAATGCCTCCTTTTGGGCAGGTAGAATACTTTGCCTTTGTATTGTTGCTATTTTTTTTGTATTGTTTCCTTTGATAGAAAGAAAAATAGAAAGCTCATCTGAATCCCTTGACGTGAAAGCTAGTTTTATATTTAGAGAGAAAAAATTCTACTGGAGCATGTTAAGAACTTTCTAGACGAGGTATTTCAATCTGTTGCCCTAAAACACTTTATATACGGTGTATACATATTGGTATCACGATTTAATCCTCAATACGCTCTGTCTTGCAGAAGATGCAGACTACAGTGCCTTTGGTACAGACACTATGACAAGGAAGAAAAATGTCTTGGCAAATGTCTTGCGTCCAGACAACCACAGGAAGAAACCCCACATTGTCATTAGCATGCCTCAAGACTTCAGGCCCGTATCTTCTATCATAGACGTAGATATTCTTCCAGAAACCCATCGCAGGGTGCGACTCTACAAATATGGAACCGACAAACCCCTGGGATTCTACATACGAGACGGCTCCAGTGTCAGGGTAACGCCGCAAGGACTGGAGAAAGTTCCAGGAATTTTCATATCCAGACTTGTCCCTGGAGGTCTGGCTCAAAGTACAGGCTTGCTGGCTGTTAATGATGAAGTACTGGAGGTGAATGGGATAGAAGTTTCAGGAAAGAGCCTTGATCAGGTTACAGACATGATGATTGCCAACAGCCGTAACTTGATCATCACAGTAAGGCCAGCAAACCAGAGAAACAATGTGGTCAGGAACAGTCGGACTTCTGGCAGCTCTGGTCAGTCTACTGAATCCAGCCTTCCAAGTAGCACACCTAATATTGTAACAAACTTCTTGCAAGGAGAAGAGGAGAGCGATGAAGAGGACATCATCATTGAAGACAGCAGTGAGCCGCAGCAGATTCCCAAAGCTGTCCATACCAGTGAAAGCCTGGAGTCGTTGTCACAAATGGAACTTCTTCATGAGTCCACGCAGAATGGCTTCCTTCCTTCCAGCGACACAAACTTGAATCATTCAGCAGGCAGCATTAGTATGGAATATGAAGAACACCATCCAGATCATAAATCATTGGAAGATGGAACTATAATAACACTATGAAGTTACATAGGTGTACTTTGTATTAACTGAGAATGCCATATATGTTTTAATTTGGCTTAATATGTAATACATTTTATACCTCTCCACCTACTGAGCACTGCAATTAGACTTAAAGAAAAAAAAAAGGAGATGAGAAGTTTGAAGTTATGTAAGTTGACTAACTTCAGCTAATTCTGCACTTCGATGTAAATACATCATGAAGATAAAAGATAATTGGCAACCAACTGGAACTGGATGAGGAAAATTTTATGTTGAAAATGAAGGATAGCTAAGAGAGAGCTATGAGCTTTCTCTTGTAGGTACTTGATTGTCTATGTCGAATGCTACTGATTCTATAGAAGCAAATTTCCCTTTGTGTGTGAGGTTGTTTTTTCTAATGTACTGTGGTTTCCTATTCAACTGAAGTGCTGCTTTAGCCTCCTCATTGCTGTTTGGGGCTGCTATCTTTGTGCTGGTTGCACTGTGTGGCTCTGTATCTGGAAGTAGAAGAACAAGCAGGAGGGGAGGTAGGAAGAGATGTGCTTGATAATTCTGACTGATTCAATGAGCAACATGTATAGAGTAGTGGTCTGCAGGAGACAACAGTTGTGTTGGAAGCGGGGGCTGCTCAAGCTGATTGCCCCCTTGGAAGTGAATGTGCAACACCAGGCTCCTTAGTCACTCACCTTTATGTTTCTAATCTGCCTTGCATGGCCGGGTAAACTCACTTTTAATTACACTATGATTTGTAAATTGAAATGTGAAAGTCTTAACACTAATGTGTCTTGAAGACCTGTTTTCATTTTAGTTTACAGTATTTAAGGATACTGTAATTAGTAACTAAATCGAATGATAAACTTCAAAGAAATTCAAGGTAAACTTACTACTATGGAAATAACACACATGGGGTATACCATGTGAATATGCCACAGTCCTCATAGAAGCTGTTAAGTTTGTTTGAGAGAGTGAAAATTATATTAAAAGATGACAAGATCTGAACAGGTTAGAGCAGCTTGAGCCTGTGTGGCATTAACATTATTCATTATAGTGACCTAATTGTACATGCTCACCTTGCTGTGCACCACTGGCTGGGTATTCTGATATTACAGAGTTACTACACAGAAAATAATACACTGCTGACAAAATCCTGCTGCTGAAATGCAGGTGTGCGTGTGTAATGTGCTGCAGACTTGCATGGAGAGCTGCAGGGGAGGCTTTGGACATTCTCTTTCCCTCTCAACCCTGTCTCGCTGCTGTGGCCCGAGCTGGGGCTGGGAAATGGAAGATGGGAACTGAAAGGGCTAGGGGGAAAGATGGATGAAGTGTCTGAGCAAGGATCCTGCAGCCCAAGTCAGCTCCGATGGGCAGGGAGGATGCAGCAGCCTGTGCTGTGCCCAGAGGCAGCAGTCTGTGTTCCTGAAGTGTTCCACTCTCTGGGATGGAGGGTGGAATGGAGGGAGACACAAAGCCCTTTCTCCCCCTCACCTCAGTCTGTCTCGGGAAAGCATCTACCTCTGCTAACGTTAACGTGACACTAACTGTACGTGTAATGCTAAGTGTCTATAAAAGTTCCTATAGCACACTGGAGGCTAAAACTGATGTAGACAAAGTTATTCTCAGTTTAATTTTGATAAATGCTGATTTTAAGTTCATAATACTTTATGAATAGTTTACCCCCCCCAAGCTGTCTGTCAGTAATACTGGATTTTGAGTGCTGCAGACTTCCAAGAAAGGCTGTCTTCTATCACATTAATGCCTTTTCTGATTTATGGAAAACTAGCATAATGCATAATGGAATATTCTCCATTATGGAAATGGAAACAATGGAAAACAGATTAGAGCTCTACTTAGTCTATTTTGTTAGTGGTTTTATCAGATTATGTACAAGAGACCCTGATTTTTTTTTTAACGTGAGCAAATATTCTAAAGTTTTAGACATAGTTTGCTAATATCTTTAACCTGCAATGTTCATTTGATATGAAAAGAAGAAAATGGACATGGTTTATATGTTCTGCAACATAAAACTTAAATATTTTCTGTGAGTGCTGCTCTAACACTTCCTTTACTCAAGGAAGAATGTTTACTTTGAAATATCTTTTTTTCCTTTATCAAAGGACTTTCCTTCCTGTATGAAATCATCAGCGGAGGGCAACTTTCATTTATTAGGCTAGTTTGCACTTCTGTGCCTTTAGTTTACTTGAATGTATTGGGAATAATCAAAGTAATAAAGGCACTTGGATAAGCAGAGAATGAGAGCCAGAGATGCAAAAGACAAACTGGTGGCGCAGGGAGCAAAGGCAGAATGTTTTCTTTAGCTGGAAATACTAACTGGCATCCACTAAAATGGCTCTAACGTGGTACATTAGTATGTGCATTGCTTGGATGCAGGTTGAGCTATTAACTTGCACAGGAAGGTCGAGTCTGAGAATGCTAATGTTACATGATAATTTATTGCTCATGTACAAACACCCAGGGTTAGTGCTGCCAAACTCTTTTGCGGTACCTAATTTGTACCTTCAACAGATGCATGATTATTTTGAGGAAAAAAAATATATATATACACACACTGGTACTAAGGAATTTAAAAATAATTAGGGTCCTGCTTAAAAGTGCATGAGAATCCATCTCTTAGGACCTTTCCTCCAAACTTGATCTTCAATGTGTGAGAATATTGTTTTTGACAAATGCAATGTTCTGTTTTGAAGAAATTTGATGACAAATATAGTATAACTAAGCATTTGAGACTTGATGAAATAACATCATGGACTAAATCTAAGTAGGTTTTATAAAGGGTATATTTACAATTACAGTGACAGACTGCACAGCATGTAATTGCTTATTGCTGCAGTTACCATAAGTTTCTGAAGTTCTTCCATATCTTCCTAATGCATACACTGTTAATTACTAAATATTTTAAATCATGATTTCAGGATAATCAACCATAGATGATGAATGGCTAAATTTTTTACGTAAGTGGTACTGGGGTTCAGTATAAGTTTTTAAAAATATTATGCTGATATTGTTAGCCTTTCATTCACTACCTCCTAAATTTTTAACATCTCTATGATTTTTCTCCTTGGAAGAAAATACTTAAAGGCTTGACTGTTTTATATAGACTTTATTTTTAGCTATGAAATCTAAAAGTGATTGCAAGGCTACTGTGCATGATTGATAATATTAAGCTGCTATCAGTGTACTCTTCGTGTATTAAGTATCCTAATATGTGTAAATTGTATTTTCAGTCCAGATTTTATAAATTAACTTATAAATATCCAAATTATTTCAAAATACAACGCAAAACTAAAATTCCTGTGAATAGTATTATGCAGTTGTGTACATGAACAGTAGGGAACAAGTGGTTCCTTGCTTGTGTCTGGGGGACTGAAGACAGATGAACCTTTTAAGTGCACCTTAATAGGAAAAGAAAAGAGCAAATTCTTAATGGAAATAAGATACCATTACTTTGAAGTTCTGCTGCAGTACTGGATAAGTCAAGCCTAACTGTGAATCATATGTTTTTTCCACAGTTGAAATAAATTTAGGACAATGTTCTCACAAGCTGTCTTTAACATATGTGTATTTTTGTGAATATTATGTATTTTCTAATTAAATTTTACTTGCAATGTGATTTTTACATGAATGAACCTGTTTAAAATGTCAAATATCAGTATTTTTCTTACAACTTTAATGTATGATGTACATTGTTATCTCACTGAATGAAGATTGATTTTATGAAATCAAGCTAGCTGTAGTTGTATATTAGTCTTATATTTTTACAAACTGGAATAATAAATGGATATAGAAGTAACTTTTTTTCTCGATTAATTTGACAGGTAAGTCAAAATGAGGGGAGAAATAGATTCCCTGCTGCTTCTAGAGTGTGAAAGTTGACATTTTACAATTTTAATTTGGGGATCTAAATAGACTCATGCTTTGTAGCTGTCTGAAGTGTTTGCATCCTGTGCTCCCTTCTCCGACCAGTCCTCCGTAGATGAGGTCCGCAGGGGTTTACAAGAACACTGGCCTCGGGACCTGTGTTGGTCTCATCTCCACAGTAGCTGCAAATAATCAGGGTCTCCTTGTGTCACCTGCTTGAAAACTGCTCATAGGAGAGTCTAGGCCCTGAAACCTGGGAGATGATTCTTCATTCTGTCGCCTTTGTCAAGCACTGCTGGGGACTTGGAGACTTTCATCATTACTGTAAGTATTTATTATGTTATGGGGACTATATAAAGTTTTAAAGTGAATTTGAACTCAGTCTTATAAATGTTTTCTGCCCTATGCTGTGGTGGTGCTAGTAAACAATCACCTGAAGATAAGTTTCATTTGGTCCTGTAGTTTATCTGATGATATGTTTAAAAGATAAAAGCTTTTCAGGCAACTTCTGCTTCCTGGAGCCACCAAGAAGGCTTTTTTTCTGTAACTTCCTCTATAGATTTTTATGGTTCCTGATTCCATCTGAATGGTTCAGGACTTTCCATAGCTGCCTATGCAACTATGGGAGGTGACAAAAAGTTAAAACTGCAGTAAAACCGCTGGGAAGAAAGATACTGAAGGAAAAACTACTTGGCAAGAAAGTCTGATTTGAAGACCATGTAGTTACTTACCATGACAGCAACCAGCATCCATATTTATCTCTAGCCATTAGCTGCTCAACCAACCAAGCATTATCCTCTGTGCATGATCAGAGGCTTAAATACAGCTCTTGCTCTATGCAAGAAGAGAGAATGAAACTGGAGCCAAGTCTGGCACTCGATCTGTACAGCTTCACTTGGAGACGGTGTCAATATACTGCACAAAACAGATCTCAAACTTGAAATAACCCTTGAAATTTTACTCTTAGTGCAGTATCATAGCTAGCTTCATCAGACTTGCCCGTGTTGCTTCTGAAGCACATCTACATGTTCCTTGCAATACACCTATCAATATTCAGATGCTATTATGTAATACTGGCACGTGGAAGTGCTGAAGTGGAATAACCAGCTTTAAGGGAGCTTCATAAATGACTTCCAAAACTAGTTTGCAGTGGGGAGGCAGGATGGTCATAGTATTTTTCTTAGATGCTGTACAAGTATGCAAGAAATGCTGCACCTGGTTCTTGGAGAGGGGAGATCGTAGTCAGGATTTAAGAACTCGCATTCCTTGTGTAGCTGTGATAGATCTCTTGTGTACTTTCCCTCTCAAATGGGAGATAAATTTGTCTGAGGACCAAATGCAGTATACTTGACTTCTAGAAGTGTTCTAGAAACATGGCACACAAGCTGATGTAAAGTGCTATGCTATTTTACCAGCCTCATATATTTTTTTACATCAATTTAGAAGTGTTTTTAATAAGATAAAACTTCTAGTTTTTCCGATTAGCATTCCTGTCTACTTGAACCATCACTATTATCTAAGAAGACAGAGTACAAAAGTGGCCTTATTGTCAACGATAGACTTGTATTGGGCACTACTTAATATGTAAGAAAGCATGTAGCAGTTTCACACCCATGTCTGCTCTCCTTATGGTTGCATGGTTCTTGTTCCTTATGATGCAAGGACTTTAGAATCTTCTGAGCACCTAGAAACGCCCAGGTATTGAGTCTGATACAGGTGGGTATTGACTTACTGATGAGGCTTTTTGTCTTTGTCACAGAGTTGTTGACAATGTTCAGAAACAAGGAACAGACCTCAAAGGGCAGATGAGAATAGCAGAAAGTGTGGAAGGAGCTGGAGAAGGTAGGAGCTTCCTCCTGGGCAGGGTTTCATGCTTGTAGCCATGCCAGTAAAATGTTTTTATGCAATAGACAAATCCTGTGTGTCATGATCTGGCATGACTAAATCGGTTCTGAAAATAAGTGCCCTACTTCTGCACAGCTGTGAAACAAAATGGAGCTAAGGATATAGAAAAGCAAAAAGTAGGAAACAAATATGTATGCTAAACAAGGCTGTAATTGCCCCGGCATACTAGAGATGGGAATGCTTAACTTGGCAGTAGCCAGAAGTTTGACATTAAGCTGTATTAGCTGGCTGAGTAAAACATGCTATCCCTACCTGCAAGTCTCGCTTTTATTTAGGCCCTCGTGGTTCTAACAATATTTCTCCTAAGCGTCAAAGGGTCTGTTCTGTCACACGTCACTGGACTGTAGCAGGGATTTTTCTGCAAGTCCTATCCAGGAATTTTGTTTGTTTGCTATTATTCCTGATGCACCTGCAGTAAAGATTTATGATTCTCCTATGTCCTTCTGTTGGAGGATGCAGAGGATTTTGAATTTTTGTAATGCTCAGGACAAAGCATTGAATATTTAGACACTGACTTTTGTGGCTTTTGAATTATTCCATGACTATTATATAGATGGTTGCAATTTATAATCTAGAAATTGTAAATTATAGTATATTGTTGCTACTTAGGCCCTTGTTACTGTTTTCCTTTTATGCTATAAAAGATGAAAGATGTTATTTTTAAGCTTCAAAGAAGGTAAAATTCAATGTGGAAATGCAGATAAGGTTGTGTCATAAGTGTTTATATAGTGTTATATATAATATATATATATATGAATTTAAAGCTTCCCAAATATTCTTTTAAGACCCCATCTGAAGTTTATAGTGGTGCCACTCTTTCACTGGCAGAACTGTTTCTCTTAAATGTTGCACAGGCTGCTTGGAGTCTGCAGCATAAATGATACCTAGGTGGCTCATCAGAGATGAGCACTATTTTGTTTAAACTGTGCAACTGCATAATGAGAAATCTTCCCAGATATGGAGAATTTGCAAGTGAAATCCCAAATGTTCAGGGAATGATGTGCAGAGATGCAGTGTGTACAAATATCTTAGGACTTTTAAGGCATGATATTTCCTACTCTTTCCTTTGTGTTTTTTTTATATATATATAGCTTCTAGGCAAACTGCTATAAACTGAGTATTTCTTGATAAGTGTGTGTTTTTTGCATTCTTCATCCAATAACTTGGTTTTCTCAAAAGCCAAGAAAAACTCTGGATGATAGTGTGGGTCTCCTGTGCCTTTCTGCTCAGAAAGCACTCAAAACCAGTTTGCATGAGCATTTTTTATCACTGCATTTCAAAACAGCACTAGTTTCTTCAGGAAAGCAGTTTTTTTTAATCTGGTTTCCTGGGAGTTCCTCTTTACCCAGTTTCTAATGGATTTTCCTCTCTGTCGCATGGGTCTGTCTGCAAACACTCCTCCAGCTGCGGGGTGTGAAATGCTGCTGCTGTGCTCAGCCCCTGCACGAAGCACCTGCAGCCTTCCCTTGTTCAGTGCCAACAGGCCCTAGCCCGATTGCAGGAGGAAACGGTACCGAGCCGAGGGCAGAGGGCT
The DNA here is from genome assembly GCA_032353885.1 of Nothura maculosa. Classification (NCBI taxonomy): domain Eukaryota; kingdom Metazoa; phylum Chordata; class Aves; order Tinamiformes; family Tinamidae; genus Nothura; species Nothura maculosa. Next base: position 1,260,340 of record JAUBOD010000174.1, read on the forward strand.
CTTTGCACCAGCTCCCCCCGCTTCCCTGATAACGTCGCCTTATCTCGAGAGCAGCCTCTGCTCGCGCCCTGGCTCCTGCTGCTGCTGGGTGCCGGCTGCGGCCTCTGCCCTCTAGGTAGCAGTGCAGGCTCGGGGAAGCTCCGTGCGGGCGGAGCGAGGCCTGTCCCCGCCGCCCCGTTCTCCCCGGCGGAGCGCGCCCAGGGCCCCGCCGCCCTCGCGCTCCGCGCCGCCCGCGG
>JAUBOD010000174.1:1293801-1323511 GCA_032353885.1 Nothura maculosa
GTCTTTTCCTGTAACATTCCTAACGGATTTGCATTCGTTCTGTGCTTTAGAACTGATTTCCGCTGTGTTCTGCACCTACTGTTATGTATGACTCCTGCTACAGTGATGACAAAGTCTGTAGAAATGGGGTGAGCACAAACAACTCCCCATTTTCAGAGCTGCTTCCAGAGCCAGTAACTTACACTGAAAGTAACTTCGGAGATGCTTTTTCCACAGATGTCTCTTGTACATGAAGTACCCGTGCAGATCTTAGTGCAGATTATTTTGCCTTCTCTATAAAAAGAAAACAGTTAATAAACAGGAACCATTGCTATGCTAGATGAACACTGCAGTCTTCAGAGCAGTTATTCTCGTGTTAGGTCTTTCTGTCGGACTCAGCAAGGATAAAGCCTGCACTGCCTGTTGAACACAGTCATGCATTACAACTTGAGCATTACAAACTTTGTGGTTCAAGGCTATGAAATCAAGCACGATATTCCCGAGACAGAGCAAGTAGGGAACTCACTCATGAAAAAAGGGAACCCCCGTTTGGAGCCTATTGAATCTTTTGTCAGAACACAGGAAACAGCAGTTCTGAATTCAAGCAGTCTCTTCTAACCTTGCACCTAGTGCAAGGCTTATGTAGGGCTCCCACAACAGCTACTTGCTCCTCATGTTTTCTCTGATGTGCTTGCAAGCTACCAAATATTCAGTCTAGCCCTTTCATTTCTGTATCTTCTCCCTCATTTGTTGCACAGGCTAAAGAATTTGATACATTACTTCCTGTTTAACAGTAAGATTAATTTCTCTCCTGTTTTTCTTTCAGAGCCATCAGCAGCACACTCCTATGATCTGCCTACACTCTACAGAACAGAAGACATTTTTTTCCTATGAACTATGTAGGTATAAAGTATCAAAACCACTAATGCTTGATTAGCAACAGCTTTCTAGGAAAAGCTGCCTGGGGTTGTTCTTATGGTTTATACTTTAACATTAGAAATATACTTTATTTATATGTTTTTATATATACTTTTATTTTAGAAATACAGACACATACTTTAACATTAGAAGCAGCTGTTAGATTTCAGAGCTGTGGTGAGCTTCTTTAAGGGAAACTTAAACTTTCTGGTCACAGTATGGGTATATATGCAGCCTGGAACACCTCTTCTGCAATCTGATCACAGTAGAGCTCCATAAACTTCGTAAATCAATGAAGAAAATGTTTAAGAACTCACTTTGTTTACACTTCAAAAATGCTTTTATGACTATGATGACCAGACGGTTGAAGAGTGCTCTCACTATAGCATGTTAAAGCTGTCATGTAATGTATTAATACTTGATAAATGCTCAGATTTTACAACTGAGCATGAAATCAGTGTCACAGTTTTGAAATTCAATAAACTGCACATGCTTGAAACTTCCAGCATTCTTCTTCAAAACAGGAATAGGGTTCTAAAAGCTGTTGTGTTAGATAACTGGAATGGTATAAACAAACTTTCTGCGAAGCTGATACGGATCTTTGGAAGTGCAAGTTTCATAATGGAGATATTACTTGACCAGAACCAGAAGTAGGATATGGTTCATGGCCCCACTTGTTTTAAACCATTAAACAGGTCTAGGGAAACAGAAAGTACCACATTGTTTGAATAAGGAACGTCAGGAAAAATGACGTATCTTTAATTTAGATGAGGTTTGTCACCATTATATACAGAAAGTCTCACTGGGACAAGAGTAATGGGTATTGGTCAAGACCTGTTCTGAAATACAGTGTTTCAAATGATCAGCTTTTCTTGTAGTGCAATAGGGAGAAGCAAAGGCTCTTGCTATAAAAATACCTGTGCAAAAAAGCTAAGATGGAGGAGCCAGTGCAAAATCTGTGAGAAGAGAACGGCTGATGGGGAAAGTGAAGCTCCGTGGCGTTGAGTAACCATGGAGATGAAGGCTTTGCTGATGCAGGAGTGAGTAACCTTTTCATATTTATTAGTGAGAATGATGCTGGAAGATAAAGGCAAATTAAAATATGAAGCATAAAGGACAGATGTAGCCACTCTCAGCCCTGCCAGTGCAGTTTATTGTAATGGATTATTAGAAATGAGCAGGTATTAGAGAAGCAAATCAATTATAAAAGGGACAAAATAATTATACCAACCTGTTTACTAAAGTATCAGGTTCTTTATTAACAAAAATGAAAAGGCAGTATGCAAACACTACTAAAATGTTTTGTTTTGTCTGATTAAAATAAGAAGATTAGTTTAAGCTTTGCCATAGCAGTACTTTAAATATTCATACTAGAAAATAGCAAATTGTTTACTGTAACCATGTTAGTGGATATTTAAAGTCTACTATATTTTCTGGTGCTAAGAATGGTTGAAAGTTGCTATAAAAAGTACTGTGTGGATAGTCAGGTATCTGCTTTGCCTTGGAAATACAAGTCAAAGAGTCACTTTTTAATTGGCAAGTTCTTGCTACAAAAATGTTACAGCTGAACAGAGATGGCAGCATTAAATGTTGCTTGCACTTTCCGTACAATTAAGAGCTTATGAAATAAAACTGGAATAGAGATATTTCTAGAACATCTTGTAGAAGTTTTGATTGATGAGAAATCCCGGGTTCAATCAGGGATTAGCTCACAGTGCCCATAGGAAAAGGCTGAGATCGAGAGGGGCAGTAGTAGCCAATGCGGCTGTTAGAAAGCTAGGAGTGCAGCAAAAGCTGTCTCTCCCTGCTGGAAAGTGATTGTTTGGTTTGGATGAGAGCTCCCGGGCTGGACCTGCGCTTCAGGGAGCGAGGGGAGGGAGGGCAAGACAGGGAAGTTTCCTTTTTTTAAAAAAAAAAAGGTCAGCTCAATAAAAGCAGCTTAAAAAATACAGCTAGCCCTGCAAAGACCGATAAAAACAGGAGTACAAGAGTCATAAAAAAAACTCCCACAAATGCTCCTGAAGTCCCAAGCCATCCCTGCCAAGATCAGCTATTTTGGTTCAAAATTCAAGTTAGATTTTTTATAGCTCTTTTTGTTACTCAGAGCTGACGTATATCTAAAACCAATGTATATGCTAGTGATGTCTTCTTTCTCACCTGTTAAACCTTTAGATTCCAGGCAGCATTGTTTCTCATGGAAACACAAGCTTTGCTTCAGTTCAGGTAAATCAAAACAAATTCCTTCGAGTTTGAAGTTCATCTTTGTGTTCTGTTGTGCTGGGCAAAACCTGGCAGCTCGAGCCGGGGCCTGGGGCTCCTGCTGCCCAAAGCAGCAGCCGTTATTCCCGAGCCGGGAATTCCTGCTGTGTGCGAGCAGGGCTGGCCCACACGGCTGCAGAACGCAGGGATCTGTGCGCAGGGGCCACCTCCAGCACGAGCCACCCACTGTAACCGTGTGGCAAGAGGGCCCACGCTGCATTTAAAGTTTCCCCAGTTTTATGAGGCTGTTTTACTTCTTCGTCTTTGAGACTTCCTCAAAAAAAAAAAAAAAAAAAAACCCAAGAAAATGTGTGGTTAGCCTCAAATCTAGCAAGGAATTCTTGTCAAGAATTCAAATTTTTAGAGCAACATCTCTCAAATACTATAAAGTTTATGGTAATGTTTAATCCTCACTTTCCCTGCCCTGTCCCCAGTTCTTACTTATATACATGTTAAGCAGGGCCATGTTTTGTGTAAGATTTATAAATTAATCATTACATAAAATGGCATTTCCTGCTATAGACTTTTTTCTGGTAAATAAAGCATTTCTACGCAGTTTATAGCCTTACTAAAAATGGAAAATTGAGAATAGCTAAATTCAGTTTATGGTTCCACAGTATTGAAGTTTGCCAGGTACTGAGGTAAGTATGATGCAGACCTGCAGGCAGTGGCAGCAGTTGTTGTACTGCCATTAGAGAGAACCATCTTAGCCAACAAGGGTGACCAAACAAGTCTGCGGGAATCCTAGGGAAAAGGTTAAAAATATATATATATAAGATATATATTATATCATATAGCAGATTCAGACAGCAAGCAACAATGGAACAGAGCATCCTCCAGAGAAAAAAATATAACCAAGTTCTTAGCAACACCTGCCTTTTTCTAGGACTTCCAAGGACTTCCTTTTTGGTGTGAAAAAGTTCTGCCCAATTGCCATCTATAAATGGTAGCTAAGAAACTCTCAGTTGATTTGAAGTTATTGTCAATGAAGTAGTTTTAAACGCCTGCTAACAAAATGAGATCTGAGGCTCAAGGTTTGTTCCAGCAGAGAAGCACGAGGAAGTCTTGCTGGTGGAAATATCAAAAGCATCTTTTGTGTGTTGTTGTTAAACACTTGTCTTCTGCTGCTCGCTTCAAATGTGGGAGCCAGTCCAACATCTGCTCATCTCTCAGTTAAAAAAAAAAAGGGGAGAACTAAAGTGCTCATCCTCCTGCAAAGGGAAAGGAAGGCAGAAGATAAATATAAGCCATCTCCTAAAGGTAACTGCTTTCTGATATTACTTCTCTCAAACGGTTCACAAATCAATGGTTAATTCAACAAAATACGGGAATGTTCTTTCCGAAGAGTGCCAGCAGCACAAGTTACTGCACAACAGGATGTCATAGAGGCATTCGGGACTTTGGCTTATATTGTAGATTTTTCACTCTACTCGTGGAAGTTTACTTTACACCTCCCCAAGACTGACTAGAAAACAGGTGCAAACCATCAGAACTGTTTCCTCCAACATGACAGCAAGTTCCACAGATCAGTTTTTGAAACTTTAAAAGCTCTGAATTATGTACATGGGTATCTTACTAAATCAGAGCTGTTGCTATAATTAAGAATAGTTTTGTTCTCATCACGTTTAGATTCCCTTAAGTAGAACATTATCTCAGTGAGGTTTTGCTTCTGTAACTGCCTATTGCACTTGCTCCAGGGCAGGACGGGTTTGACCAAAACTATTGTAGATTCTCTACCTGTGCTTTCAACTTACTTTTCTTCAAAGCAAAGCCAAAGAAACCAAAATCCATAGCTCTGTCTCTATGAGACATTTTCTTTCGTGTTTAAAGAGCGAGTATTCAAAAATCCTTACCCTTATTTACCCCTTAACACTCAAATGCTTCTGAGGGACACACTTGTCTTGGTAATTTAATCTCTAGTGATCTTCACTGATAGAAGTATAAAGGGATGAAAAATCCAAGTAACATCCCTTGGCTTTCTGTGTCTCCAGGCTACAGAAGTGGCAGATCAGGGCCACTCCAGTTTATAAATTAGTGTTCTCCAACACTAAGCTCAGCCTAAATTAGTTCTGTAGGATGTTTCCTGTCTTTCAGTCTAATAGGAAGAAACTACATATGCACAGCCCAGGAAACAGGTGGTTTGTTTCCTAGGAGTGGATGAGCAAAGCAGGATTTAACAGACAAGAATTGGTACTTGCATGTAACATCACAAATGTTTACATTAAGCACAATACAGCAATTTATTTAGATGCTTAAATGAAGAATACAAAGGGAAATAAAGATCACAAAATTATACATACTACAACAGTGTGTCATATATTAGATGGTATAAATGAATACAACACCTTGTTGGTGTTAACTAAAGATAAAACTAAATATCCAAAACACAGCACTTTTGTTTCAGTGTGCTGCTTCAACACAATACACTTTTATACAGATCTAAAAGGTGTCAAAATTAGTAGCTGCAAACTTTGTTTCTTGCATGTGATTTTTCTTTTTAGCTTAAAAGATTTCAGAAAATGGCTCTGAAATACATTTGTCATCCATTGTAATGTCAAGGATATTCAGAACAAGAAAATTCTATAATACAATAGAGTCCAGATATATCTTTTATGTTGCTGGCCTCTGTTTTGAGATTGTACAAGGTTATGTGCAAAAACTAAGTTTGTCAAAATTCAGACTATAGCAGTTTCAAGCTTTTGCTAGGTAAACTAGATACAGCATTTATTACACAGCAGGGCAACACTAAAAAAGAGAAACAAATCTATGATGGATACACAAGAACAATTTCATAAGCTTCACTTGAATAGGTCTAAAAGACTGTACAAATATACATTTCAACTATTCAGAATGATACATGAAAAAAATCAATTTCCCCATAGTCTACTATACACGTTGAACTGGTAGCTCGTATGTTGGCCCTATACTACCATGTGAAAAAGGATAATGTTTAAAAAGACATACAACTGAACATGTACAAGAGTGAAATAAATGCTGAAAATGCAGATAAAATAAACCTCTGCTTTTCCTTGTGTGCATTCTAGAGCCACCAGCTTGTCTGTTTTCACATTAAGTTACTGTGCTCCTCCCGGCAGATATTCTCCAGCGAGATCAGCCAGGAGCCTCCTGCAGCGACTCCCGGAGCAGCAGCGGCCCGGCCCGCAGGAGCGCTCGGGACGGGCTGGAGGCTCCGCAGCGAGTCCCAGCCGAGGCAGGTGGCGGGTGGGCGACACGGGCGCCGGTGGGTGCGGGCAGCGGCGCCGCTCACGCCTGCTGGCTGCTCAGCTCCACCCCCGCCAGGCTGCCGTGCATGGGCTCCGCCACCGCCCCCGCCACGCCGTCAAACTGCTCCCCGTCTTCGCTGTCAATTGTGCTGTTCTGCCACTCCATCTGCTGATTCGACAAGCTCTCCTCGATCTCTGATGCATTTTTCCATTGCGACTGGTCCTTGGACCAAAACTCTTCTACTTTTCCATAGGAACGATTCTTCCACTTTGACTGTTCTTCATCACTTTCAGATCCACCCCCTTTTGCTTCTACAGGCTGTTTACTGCTGCCAGCATCTTCGCTCTGGGAGGATTCATCTGTCCACACTTCTGGCTTTACTTCTGATGTATTATCTTCATAATCAGAAACCTGCTGAGAACCAGGCCCACTGTCAGATTGTGAAGCTCCGTCTTTCCATTCAACAACATCATCTTGATCATCCTGATCACCTTCACTGTCAGAAACATCACCTACCAGTTTTGCTGGTTCTTCAGCAGAAATAATCTCTTCATATTTGGAGCTTTCCTCTGGTTTTTGATCGCTCTTCTCTGGGGCCTGTGAAGTATTTTCCTCCCCAGTCTCCTTGGAGATGATGTCTTCTGGATTCTCTACTAGGCCATCAGAAGAGGTTTTCCCACCAATCTCAGAAATTTGTTGGCCAAATGGACTACTGCTTTCATTGTATTCCTCTTCTATGTTCTCATAGCTGTCCGAGGAACTTTCATTATCTTTCTCTATGTTTATTTTTTTATCAACAGTCTTACTAACATTGACTCTGGCATTCTTTTCATCATGATTTTCAAACAGCCATTCAGCATCAAAATCCATCTCATGTTTAACTTTGTTTAATTCTTTCATGTTGAAACCGAGCAGCACACCAGGCTTATATTTTTCACAATCTCTAACACATTTCTTCCGTTTGTTGCTAAAATGAGAAGCAATATCAGATTTCCATAGCCACAAGCTGGCAGCCAGCTTTTCAATTTCTCTCCTAGTGGGATATGGTTGCTTATTAAAATATTTTGTAAGAAATGTTTTCCTGGCTTCATAGGAATCATCTTCATGACCCTTGGGGTCCAAAGCTAAAACTACCGGGTCTTCAGGCCTCTCCTCGAAGGCAGAGGGGGAGTCGTCGTCATCCAATTTCCTTCTCTTCATCAGCGAGAATTCCATGTGTTCGTAGGAACGTTTCAGAGGGGCTAGACCTGGCGACTGGCTGAGCCGGGATGAGGAGTTACCTTTTTCTTGGCCGTTCTGAGTCTTGCCGACGCCTCTGCAGTGGACGAGGTGCAGCGTGATGGTTGAGGCAGTCATGTTACTCGTATATACACCAAGGCAATGGATGCATTTGTAAGTCAGCTTTTTCTCCACTGGGTGAACGGTTTGAATAACTTGATGCCGCTCCCTTAAATGATGTGCAAGGGCATCAGAGATGGGTCCTTTTAGGATTGAAAAGCACAGAGGACAGAGAGTTTTACCCACATCTTTTTTGTAGGGAACTGCTGCTTGCGGAGAACTTTTTACAGGTACATCAGACTTCTCCTGGACTTTTGGCTGTGGTTTTGGAGGAACTGGGGGAGTATTCTGAGCATGATAAGCTACAGATTCAGCAGGAGCATCTCTCAGGTTGTAGGTGGTCACAAGGAGATGGATATTTGTGTGGCTCCCCTGCTGCAATGTCAAATCAAAGGTCAGTGTGGAATCAGTTTTAGGTCCCATTTCTTCGTCGACATGAACCATTCGCATGTGAGCAGCCATCTTTTCAACATCGTTGAAGGTTGAACGGCAGTACGGACAAGACAGACCATGTATTAACATATGATTAAGCAACGTGTCAGTAGGTAAATAGCGATTACAGTATAGACATTTGCTAGTAAAATTGTGTATTTTCATTATATAATTAGCTACTGCAGGCACCTTTTCAGCCTTGTGCTCCTTTTCGAAGTGGACGCTATACACATTTTCAGGAAAGAGCTCGTTACAGATCGTACAGATTTTCCACTTTTGTGTGGAGGATGTGTTGACAGCAGAAGAACCTGTAGCAGCTACAGGAGATTTTGAGCCAGACTGACCTAATACTCTTGAAGCCGCCTGTGACTGAGATAACGATGTTTGCTTCAACTGAGCAGATGAGAGAGAAGATGAATTGCCAGACTGCAGAGAGTATCTTGCTGAGGCCTGTGATCTCTGTTCTCCTCCAAGGGTATAGGGCCTTCCGTTTCCACTCGAAAACTGTTTCATGGTTTGGGACTGCTGGGGAATGGAGACAGGCGAGTTCCCGCTCAAGTTCAGCCTTCCCCCCGGCTGACCGACGTAACTCGGTGGCACCGATTTGACTCCGTAATTATTTTGTTGCAGGTGAACGTTTGACATCATATTCACTCCAGAGTTTAACGTAGGCTTTGGTATAGTGAGTCTGTTCATCATCTGCTGTGACGAAAGCGAGCGAACACTTCCAGGGGAAAGGGCACCCATCCTCTGCGGGAGTCCCATAGGCTTTTTATCCTGTGGTTTTGGAGCTATTAGCATCAAAGGTTTAGATCTTGGAACCACTACGTTAGTGTGACCTATCATTGCTGTTACCTGATATCCTATACGTTCGTGGTCTTCGATAACGTGCTGCACTAAAGCTTCGTACGACTTGGGCATGAAAAGGCATCGCTTGCAGTGGATACTGCCCTCCTCGCGGGCGCTGGAGCTTAACGCAACTGCCCCATTGAGCGACTTCTCACCTCCCTTTGCTACATAAGGAGCAGCAACATGCTGAAAGTGTTCCCTGTAAATGTGCTTCCTAACTATTTCGTACAGAGGATCTCGGTAAGTGCACTTCTTACAGTAATAAACAGCTTGTTCTACACTGTCAGCCTGCTTAGGTTTAAGGCTATCATGTTTGTTTTTATCTTTAAAAGTGCTGATGCCTCCACTCGCTGTATTGGCATTTGGAGCATGAAATATTTTGATGTGCGTTTCCAAAGTCTTTTTGTCTGCATTGAAAGTACAGTAAGGACAGTTAAGAAGGATCCTATTTTCAAAGTCTTCACTATGAACATTCCGGAAGTGGCTTTTGTAGGCAGAAAAGAACTTCGAGGAAAATGGACATGCACTGCAGCAAAAGGGCTTTGTCCGATAGTCCTTCAAACAAAGAACAAAGCAAAAACTAAGTAACCAAGAGCAGTTTGCAGGAAAAAAAAAAAAATCAATGAGCTTCTCCAAACAATAACATTTCTTAATATTAGTCTTAAAACCCGCTGCAACAATCTTTTTATTAACAACCTTTTAACTTCTCTGCAGCTTTTGGCTTTAGAAGTTGTAACTATCTGAACAAGGACACAAAACCACACATGCCGATTGAGAGCTGCCTCAGAGCTTACACACAGACCCAGCAGAGGGTCACAGCAGAAGCCTCGTGCTGCACACAGCAGAAGCTGCCTTCCCAGGTGGGCTGAACAAGTCTCATCCTTGGGGGAAGGACAAGCATGGCTGCTGGAGGATAACATCCTAAAAGACATCATTACTTCCCATCACAACCTGCCAAACATCTATAAGTACAAGGTAGGTATCTACCTGACAGCTATTTCAGTATCTTAATCTATTAGAAGCTTCTAAGATAAAAGATGCTTTTCAAAATTTACTTTATATTGGTGTACAAGTGGAGTTAAGCTTACCAAAGTTATGCACTAGGTCCACACGTGCCCTTAAAGCAATCAAGCCTTTTCCTTCAAAGCACAATCCCAATTTATTTTTTATTTTGGATCAGAAAAAAACATTTGAAAATTTACCACTTACATACTTTCTCTGCTCCCTCCATCTCTGGCAGTTTTAAGATGCTGCTGATATAATCTTGTTAAATGTTTTAACAGAAACTGGAATTATTGTGCATAGGCTTTGGAGATAGCCGCAAGCAATGTGACATTTCACATGAGATAAAACATGAAATTTAAAGAGTTACGGGCTTTTCAGCATGTGCATCAAACAAGTCTTGTGCATCAAGTTAGGCACGGATCAGCTAAGGTAGGCAGAGATGGGCTCTGCCCACCGGCTGCAGCTTCAGGCACCTGCAGGCTGCAGACAAGAGCCCACAGAACAAGCTAAGTCTCCTTTTATATTACAACTACAAGCTGTCCCTTTTTATATGACATGTTTTATTCTGGAATGAACTAGGGAAAAAAGAAAATCGGTGCAGTTCATGGAACACACTAATAAAGGAACCTTTTAGACAAATATCACGCTAGCAATCCATGGTTGCTTCCCACTTCCTATAACAAGCAATACCTGATCTTTCCGATGCTGAAAAAGACCTCATTTTACCATTCCCTCCCTACATTTCTAGCTTAATTCAGATGTCTTGAGCTTCATAGCTAGCTCCATCACCTACAACAAAACTTCCAGTGTCACTTCATTCTACTGTACGTAGCTTCATATGCCAAAAGTGAGTATTCCAGGCACAGAATCCCGTGGTGTGACAGACTAACAGAACTATAGCAACAGTGGAGAAAGAGCTAGACATTTTTAAATAACATTTTTTTTTCCTGAATGATGAAAATAAATGATGAAAGAGATTTAGGGACAAATGAAGAAATGGATTTAGGGAAAGGGAAAAAAAAACTACCAGCAAACTGTATAAAACTGTTCTTCTGGATAGTGAAGGATGGTAAAATTGTTCTGAGCAGCAGAACAGATGGCTCCCACTATGCAACTGAAAATCATGTGTAAAATTCCTTGAAAAGTTAGTACACCAATATGTGGTCATCAATATTTAAATAAAGATCAGCATTACTGATTTTAAAATACATCCAGCTTTTTGTTGTCATTTAAACTGAAGGCAGCTGATAAACTGGTAAAACCACAGGAACCACTGCTGGCCTATGTGTGAAACACCAGTCTGAACCATCTTCAACACTGGAGGCGTCAAAAGAAACTGTTACAAACCTGATTTTTTGTAAGCGATGGGTCCCACAGTCCTACATCTTCCCATGTAGTGTTTTTCAAATAAAAGTCATTAGGTTCAAACTGCTTAAAATCCTGGAGAAGGGGAAGACGGGAAGAGAGGACAAAGAATCAAAACCAAAGACCAGCTGCCCCTTACATAACTCTCAAGCATCCCTGCGCTCTACTCAAGTGCTGCCAGCAGATAGCAGAGATCAGCAATTCAGGGAAACATGCATATTTAAAATCTAAACTTTTGAGGTGGAAAATCACAATCAATGACACAAACACCTGAGGAAAAAAAATTCAAAACAAATCTTCCTGATTAAGCCAAACTTGCACATATATACCCCCTTTTCAGAAGCAGACACTGAGTATTGTCTGGTTGCAGCTCAACATTTAACATCATGAATGTGCTTCACCACCTCTAACTGATGAAAAAAATCAGACATGAATTCAGGTAAGAGATTTTATATTTAATCAAAAAAATTCTATGATGCCCAAATAGCCCAATTTCAAGTAAAGAAAAAATAGAAGTGATTTATCAACTTGATGACCTACTGTTCAGCACTGAAACTCTTCATTAAAACTTCAGAATTACCTTCTGTCCCCCAGGAATGTCCTATACCATGCCTAGTTCATGCTCTATTTTAAGGCCAGTTAATGAATTCTACTCTTAGGAATCCAACATAAGCAAAAAACAACCTATCTTCAAAGTATGTCAAACCAATCATCTACAGCCTCAAGTCATCTCATCTCAGCTTACTAAAAAGTGCTTGCAAGTATTTGCTCAAATTACTAATTAAAGCCTACTTTGTGTAGAATTAAAAGCAAAGCAGAGGTGGCACACATCCCTACTAGTAGTTGTAGAAACTCCTGAACAATAAAGCTCAATCAAAACCAAAAAATCCTTCTCAGAAGCTGATGAGAACAGAGGTAAGATAAGGATGCAGGGAATTCTAGAAGCAGTCGTCAGAACTTGCAGTGAATCTAACATTTCTTGAAACAGATTTTAAAAATGAATTCATTAATTAAAAATTCTGATTCCGAAGACCTCAGAGTCCACCATTTTTGAAGCAGCTTAACTCCAACTGAAACACTTGGTGTCATACTTACTTCTATATGTTCTTTACAGTATTCCAAACCAATGTCACTAAGTATTTTTTTCACAGTTTTCCGGGCCTTTCTTAAACTGCCAAGGTTGTTGACAGGAAGTTGGAACATAGTTTCTATTGAAAAAGAAAGTAAGAGAAAAAGTTTAAGTCAAAAGTGTTTTGTCTCATGAAGAGCTGCATTCTTAATTATCAGTTATCTTCTCCCCCATTTTACCCACATTACTGGATCTCAGACCTGTCCCATTAACTATGAAAGCTCCCCCTACTTCTGGTTTGGTTCTTAAACGAGGTGGGCATGAAGCTTAAAACAAAACCTGATGTGACAGCTACTGCAGCAGTAATCAGCCCCATCTGGAAATAATTTATAACGTGTTTACATTTACATGAAATTACCTCCTGTGCTGAAATACTTAAAGAGTTATTTTTGTGCATTTGGATTCCAAGTGATTTGTAAATTAGTGAGTGGAGCATCAATGTCTGTGTCACTCTCGCAATGGTTTAATGGCATCTCTTCAGAAAGGAAGATGCTTCTTGCATTGACCTAATCACCTATGAAATCTTAATATCCTACATTTAAGATATGCTTTGGTATTCCTTAATATGTTATGGTTGTTCTCCCTTTTTTATTTCAGGAATCTCTATCATCAACACCACTACAGATTGTGTTCACCAACTTAGATGCCACAGAAAGTCCTCAGAATAAAATACTGAGGCAGACTGTTAAGAACGCCCTGGATTGAGGAAGGTGAGGCAGGAAAAAGAAATTAAGTTTCCTCCATTTTAAAGATTTATACTCTTAAATGACTGAATGGCTGATAAGCTACAGATACCAGGAAAGATACTGTTAAACATACATGACATACGTGCTTTTCCCCTCACAACACAGCCTGACAGCTTGGCTAGAGCCCTTGCAACAGAAAACACCACAAAGCATAGAAGAGATGGTTTAACAACCCAGTGTATTCTCAGTCAACATGGTAAACCCTTTCAGTTCTGCACGTGTAGGTAAATTAATTCCAATGACATTGGCTGTGAATGACTGAGGCTGTTCAGCTAAAGGAAAGCCTATTTTTTTAACAGATGTGGATTTCCAAATTCTGCCATAAGGCCCAAAACGCTACCTACATCGGCTCAAAGTAGACAGTTTTTTTCTAAGCTTTGAAACCCTTTATGGGAGATCCTAATACTTCAAGCATTAAGTCCAGAATGCAAAAAGAATGACTTCACAACCATTAAATTTAAGGGTTTTTTTCCCCTTGCTACCACAGGATGAAGAGCAGTCTGTCTTAGAAAGAGCCTACTAAGAGTTTTCTCAAAGGGACAAAGGAAGTGGCTTGTGACTACAGTAACTGAGGGCATCTTTGATTGAAAACCAAAGCGCCACCACACCTGAAGGGTGACTTAACTGTTTACGTAGCAGCCTTCTAAGTTTCACAGCCCTACCTGCTTTTACCAGACCAAGCTTTAAGACAAGGTACCTGTTCCCTGACTCCTGCCATTACCAGTGTTTATTTTCAGAAATAAAGACCGAGGGGTTAATGTAACAGCCCAAGTGCCACTGCAGCCAGGCTCGAGCCTGCGAGTGGGTGCTGCTAACGCCAGGATCATCAAACTCACTCCTACGGGGAGAAAGATGATCAGGGTGTTAGGATTCATAGCACAACTATAAATGAGAAATTGCTATTTGTGCTGTACTATGTGTGTTACTGGATGAAGTAAAATAATACTTGTTGTGACAAAATAGTTTAAAAATAGGCTGAGGAATAGCAATCTCAATTTTGGGGAGCACTAGTAAGAAATTATATTGGAAGATGACAAAGACTAAGGACAGAAAGAAAAAAATACTTGACTTAAGTCAAGGGCTGCTTTTTTTTTTTTAAGTCAATAATTCAACTGTTAACTTTTCTATTGCTTAAAGCAAATGGTTTAGGAAGGTTTTATCCTACTTGCAATTCCCAAGTAGTAGCATTTTCTCTATTTTTTTTTTTTACTCTTTGGTGGAAGCAGTAAGTGAACATTAACATTTAAAAATGAAAATGTAACTCTAACCCGTAGTTGATTTCCTTAGACCACTCAGTATGAAACAGCTTTCAAGGCCGAGCCCCCTGTCACTTTTTTCATGACTTGATTTAAAACAGCTCTGACCTTTATGATACTAAAACTGCATTAACAGGAAAGAGAAATACCACATACTATTAACAACATGGTAATATGGCCAGACCTGCCACTCCAACCCCACCTCTGAGCAGGAGAGTGCTCAGACTGGATTCATGTCCTCAACTACCGATCACATGAAGTGGAAAGGAACATCCTGCTTTAACGTTCAATTCCCTCTCTCCCAAAAAAAGAATTGGGAAGCGTGACTCTAACCACTAGCTACAGTGAAATGACGTGGGTTTGCTCCTGAAGCGCAGGGCTCTCATGAGCTTTGCTCTAGCTCAAGAACGTCCATTCATTAAAAGCTCCTGTCACCTATCTGGGATTTCAGTAGCTTCTTCCCTGTCAACTCTGCATGATCAATTTTCATCAGGAGTTGTATTGGGAAACATGGCTGAATGTTTGTTCACATTCACATGAATTCCAAACCCAAGGAGATAGAAATCCTTGCTTAAGATGAGCTGTGGAAAAACTAAAGCTCCCAGCAAGCTTCCCTCTTGTCTCTGCAAAACCTCAAAATACTGAGGTCAGCAACAATTCTCAAAAAAAAAGTGTATTAACAAATAGCATCTTTCAAAACAAAACACCACTAGCAACTTTCTCTCTGCAATAATTACTTTCTCTTAGTGTGTCCAGTGCATCTGGAGATGCAAAACACACCACAATGGAAACACACCAAGAACTAAAGGAAATAAGATTATTAGGGCTGCTTAGAAACAAGATCTTGGTTTCATCTGCACCTTCTTCTTGGTCCTGCCCTCCCCTCTGCCTCCTAGGCAAGAATTCATTCTTTTCAACAGGGTTACCCTCTATTTTGCACTGATAAACCCAGCTGGCCGCCCCTTCAAATGTACATGTTGGAGCAGCTGGAATTAAGGAGTCCTTCAACTCACTGGTCTGGCCACAGCCACACAGTGCTCTGGATAACAGCCACTGTGCACAGCCTGAACAAAAAGGTGTTCCAGGTAGAGCACACGTGTTAAGGAAAAATGCCTGAACGAAGAGTTATCCCATTAAGAAATGCATCATCCTGATCCAAAGGAACAGTGAAAGATGGAAGAGCATTTAAAAGAACATTTTTTTCATTTTTAAAAATGCAAACAACTACAGAGGTAAAGGTGTGAACAATATTTTCAGGTCATTACACTTATTTGCTAGCTAAGTGGAGGAACAACCATTAATAGACTTTCTGTTGTTGTTAAGTCTGCACTCCTAGCAAAAATCAGCCAAGTTCAGGACTCCCACAACAAAACTCAGCAGTGCTCAGGACAACCAAAACTATTTGGGGGCTTTTAACAGGCTCTGAAGTCCCTGAAAGGCAGTCCCAGGAGTCCAGGGTTTATTCTCAACTGCAGCACTGACGTGTGCATCTTATGACCTCAGAATCTGCATGTGAACTGACTACAACTTGTAAAGTCTGAGACGTCTGCAGGAATCAGCAGCTCACTCAACAGAGTCCTATCCTGAACTGAGAATGGGCCAGAACATGAGAAGCCAATTAATTTAAATAGCAATTATGAGCAAGTTTTAGGAGAGCAGCTAAAACTGCAGGCTAGAAGAGGCAACAACACTGTGCCTCATTCTGTCAAAATGAAAGGTTTTTAGCCTTTCTTTTAGCTTGGATTCAAAGCTATAATAAAAAGGAGATTTCTCTTCAAGGTTTCTATTACTTGACAGCAGAGATTTTTCTCTACTCAAGTTTATGAGCTTGGAAAAAAAAAAAGAAAAAGAAAAACACTGCACAGCACCTCCGATGTTCTCAGTGCTGTGAACACAATTCAGGGAAAAAAAATAATAATCCAAGGAGGCAGGAGGAAGAAACTCATTTCTGGACAGGATTGCTTAGGTTAGTAACAACAGCACAAACACCCAAGATACACATCAGGACTGCTCATTTTTGACACATGACAAGAAAGCACAGAGAGAAGTCTAGCATATAGATTAATGACAGGAGAGTCACAGAGGAGTTTTAGCCAACACCAAGTTCTTCAACCTATCTGTACAGATTTTAGCATCTAGATAAGCTGTGATTTTCAACTCCCAATTACCTTTCTACCACCTTGATACTCTAGTATTTTCAATTCCAGATGGAAACAACTGCAGTCACTACTTTAAAGGCATCCGGATTGTCAAATCTGGCACCTTCTCCTAATATGTTACTTGGAATGTTCTGTATATCCTCTTTTTGTTTAGTAAAAATAAACTATCCTCACTGAACAATTTAAAGCCATTCAGTTTAGCATTCAGATTACTACAGTCACACCGCTGAGTCCCTGTAAGATTTCAGTTACCACCTGAAGAACTAATTCAAAAGAGGAGGTAGAATATTACTGTGCAATTACTCATAAAATTCACTGATATAAACGTAATACTGCACACCTGTCCTAGAGCTCTATATGGTGGCAGTTCACATCTTATGCTATGTGTTTTTGTCAGTGCAAACAGCCCTCCCTTATGAGGGAAGCACTAGTCTCAAACGCCGTATGTTTTATTCACAGCTTGAGCTATGGCCTTGCAGGAAGTGATGCAGGCAGGAGGAAGAGGGAAAAGGGAGATGAAGACAAGAAAACCCTCCCATCAGTCAAATTCTTAGAGGTAATACAAAATATGAGCAGCACTTCCATTTCTCTGCAAGCTCAAAAACTTGTTTCTATTTTAGTGCAGCTAAAATCTTGATTCAGTAAGAATTAACTCTCCAGTTCAAACTCAGTTCATGAAGAGCATCCTTGTAAAACAGCATTCCAAAAACTAACTGCCCTTTCGGGGGAAACCAAGCCAATAGACTTTCCTTAGAAGTGTTATATCAACATTGGTAGTAAATTCCCAAATCTTCCTACAATATCATTATCTGGCCATTTCATTTACTTCCATTGGGAATTTTAGGAATGCAGTTCCAAGTTCCTCTGCTAAGTTCACAGGGCTGGAAAGAGATTAGTTCAACCATGTAGCCACTCAAGAAAAGGACGAACCACAGGACAAAACTTTCTTAGAAAACAGGTGAAAATGAGAAAAGAAAAACAGAGAAAGAACTGACAGAGAGCCCTGAAAACAAATGCATTTTTTCTTAATGTGTATTTATCAAGTCACAGAGATACTCTGTGTACAAACTCATGGCTTCCAGGAGCTGTGCTCCTCTAGGTTGTCTCATCACAACCAACTACTCCAAACAGGGAGGCTAAATTGCCTTTCTGCAGTTAAACTAGCCTAGTTCTTCAGCTCTAACTTGAATGTTAAGGACAGAAGAATCAAAAGATGAAGCCAACTGAATCCCTTTCTGATTTGCAGATACCACAGTCTGCTACAGTGTCGAAGTTGTCTGCTGCTGTTCAGAAGAGGCACTATTTCACCACCGATCAAGTGTGACACCCCTTCCCGCAGTGTTTCCTGCGAGTCCCCTGCAGGCAAAGCAGCTCCATCTTGCCAGAGCAAAGGCTGCAACAGCCCCAGCTGTAAAGATAGGAACAAACTGTCATCCTGTTTGACAGGAGCACCATCCTGTTTACTCCAGGGGCTCTAATTCCTAATTTCTAAATTGGTTTAGATTTCCAGCTGGTAAGAGTCTGAGTACTCTGAAGAACTAAGCTGTCTCCCAGGATAAATGTTGCCTGTTCATAAGCTCAAAGCTCGAGTTTTAAAATATGTCTACTTACTTTTAGGTAAACTTTTACCATTACAGATTTTTTGAGATGCCAACGCTTTAGATCTAACCATGCTGAAATATTCCAGAACTGAGTACTTAAAGCACCCTGAATTTTACACTTCTGAACAGCCTTTGTAATACAACTTTTCTTGGATAAAAAACAGCAATGGGATATGACAACCACCACCTCTGCGGCACATCCTGAAAAAAATCCCTGTTTTACCTTCTCCCGTAACACATTTTATTGACCCTTCCCTTCTTAAGGCTGTTATTTATTCATATTATGAAGATTGAGATAACCCAGCCTTCATGGTGATCTGAAACCCAGTATTGCCACCCGCACTGTGGAAGAAAGCATTAGGTGTGAGCACGTGTGCAAAACAGACAATTTCCAAAATAAGATGTAAAACCAGCCTTCTCTGTCCTGTTGTGACTTGGAATTTGCGTGCATCTGTATTCACACTGATCTTGTGCTAGTGAGATGATTAGCTCTTTGGGAACTGCAATTAATGAACACGCATTTCTTATACATTTTTAACTAAATGACACACATGTCTATTATTTCTGCATATGCTTATAGAATGGAACTGCTGTATCCCTTTCCCTCTCCCCCTCATCAACCCTCTGCTGCTTCAGAGGGTCTGTCCTTTCATTGTTCTTTCCCCCGCTCCTCCTCATCCTTTTCTTGGCTGGTTCTTGGCTGCTTGGTCCTTACCTCGCTCATTTTCCCTCTTCTCATCTTCCCTGCGCCAATTCATAGTGTCCACATTCCTTCGTCGTTCTCTCTCATCCTGTCTCCACCGCTTCTTGATATCTTTGTCCTTAACTTGCTCATTTTCTCTCCTCTTCTCATCATCCCTGTGCCATTTTATTGTTTCTGCATTTCTCTGCGGCTCCACGCTTCGTTTGAGATAGTCTTGTCGCCTCCTCCTCTTTTTTAACATATCCCTTTCCCTGGCACGAGCCTGCTTTTCTTTCTGGGAAAGAAAAGCTTTACGGGGCATCATGAGCTGCTCCTGTACCTGTAATAATATTGTAGTCCATGGAATAACATGCTAGACATGCACTCAGTCAGTCAGGCACCAACAACTCGCATTTGGAGCTCAAAACTTCAATTACTCAGGTCAAGGAATTGCTGCTGCCTCTCTGTCCTTCAGAACCGCTGGCTCTACCTGGGGCGGTGGGAGACACGCGGGGCAGCGACCGCCCGAGCAGCACCCAGGCCAGAGCCCCCAAGCCCCAGGCCCGGGCAGGATGAGCCCCCTGCCCTCCCCTGGCAGCCTCTCCCCGAGGTTTCGCAGCCATTCGGCACCACTCTGTCCAGGTGGGAGAACGGGCCGACCGGAGAGAGCGGTGAAGCAAACAGCTGCGTTCAAATCCCGGGCTCCTTCTCTTGCCAGAGATCTGTATTTAAGGCAACTGATTTTATTTAATCTTTTCAGACCTCCATTTCTATGAAATTTGGATAAAATGGCCAGCTTTTTTTCAGAAGTGGGGGAGGGGAATCTGAGACAAGCCACAATCTGAAGAATTGTATAAGCTTCGTCTCCTCGGGAAACCGGGCCAGACAGTTAACTGCAGTCACTGAAGCTCTGACTCATCTGCGCAAACTTTCTCTACATATGTTATGTCTTGCAATATTCACAAGAACAAAGGAAAAAGAGATGACTATTTACTGGGAGCTTCTACCGACAGGAATCTTGATTTGACTTTTTTTTTTAAATGTTTCAATCCAGTTTATATTTTAACAAATTGTTTTACGTTCAGTCATTTCTCTTTAGTCATCCAATGCCTTCACATCTGATCAGAGTTAATATCTGCATTTCCAGAATAATGGCAAACAAAACAGATGACAGACAAAATTTATGCCATTGCTCATGTTCACATACTCCTCTGCCCACATTGAGCAAAGCCTCACAAGCTGCACTCAATTTGTGGCCCAGGGCTTGGGGGTTCTCTGGGGGAGGTTGTTTAGAAGAGAGTTTTGCAGATGTCTAATCAAAATGAAAACTGCAGAAAGGACAAAATTACTAGATTAGATGGGATACTTAAATAAAGCCTAAAACAAAATGAAACAAATGTACTTTTAAATTTTAGCTACCTTATGGAAAGCACTTGTTCCCAGCATGCAATACTCCATCCTTCTCCTACAGAAAAAGCAATGTTTCAAACCCTTATTCTAAAAACTTCCTTTTTCCCCTGTGTAAACACTCCTCCCCCTTGAGTTAAACCCACTACTCTCATCCATTGCCTTTGTTATGACTTATGATCACATATATTTTCACTCTAGTAATTTAGAACAAATTCTCCTAATAGTCATGATAACACCAAAAGGGAAGGGCTGCAGCGAAATGAAACACAGTATAATCATATAAAAATGCATGCAGTTTGATAACAGGTTAGTGCATAAAATTCAAATTCTGCTAAAAATGACAAGAAGTACAAGGTATCCCTCTGCCAGACAGTTTAAAATGTTAAATATTTCTCAGTAACAGCTATCACTGATACCATGAAGCAATGAAAATCCAGGATCAACATCATCAAAGCAACTAAGACACTGCTGATCTTGAAAGCAATTTAGTTACTCTACTGGCTGTGTGCTGTTACTGTATTGCAGTTGTTTACATCAATTGCTGTTGTTGCATCAACCTTAGTAACTTTTTAAATGTACATTATCCTTAGAATTTTACAGGTAATCTGGCTTTGCTCCAATAACAACATTATGAATAAAATTTAAATCATATATTGCATGCAAGATTCTTCCCCTCCTCCCTCCCAGGCAAGTACTGATGTTTAAAATTTTCACTTTTTACAATCCTTTCAGGAAATAATTGCTGTATTTTCTTTCATTTGTTCTTTTCTTTCCTTCTTTTGCTTTGGCATTCCTCCCTCCCCTCTGTGAGACATTCCAGCCCACTTTTGAGAGACGAATTTATGTACAAATGATAGAAAATATCTCAATATAACATTTTATTTAAACTGTCTTTCAAATTAGAAATGACAAATTCCAAGGAATAACTTAAAGGGACACTCAACTTTAGTTATATTTTTGTCTTTTAACTTTCATATTACAAACCATAAGTTCTTCCCAGGTTATTTCAACATGAGACAGTACTTCAGGCTGTTTTACTCTCTCCCCTGTAATATTCAAAACTGTATTTCAATTTTGTCTCTGTTGCTCTTAATAAACCAAAAGGGAAGGGGAAAAAATAAACCAGGAAACTCATTAGATCCAGTGAAGCTGCCAGGGAGATCTGAAGCTCAATGTCTCCCTCACCCCAATTTTTCTTTGGGTCAAGTTGGTGTTCCTTTAAGTGCAGTGTCCAAATGTCAGGAGCAAACAGAACTAGCCTTCCAACTACTTCCTGCCCATGCTTTGCCAAATGAAAATCTAAACTTTTCCCGTTCTATTCAGTACATATTATGAGGTATTTACCTCCAAAAATAATGGTGCTTGGGCGTCTCAGACTCATTGGACAAGTTTCATGCAAAAGCCTCCAAAAATAATTCTCCTTCCAGAACGCCCACCTCAGCGATTATATTACACCTACTGTGTGAGGCCAAAGCCCGGACATAGAAGAAGGATCATATCCTGCTGTACAAAACAAAGCGTTAAAAACAAGAGATGAGAGATGTGATAAGGGCAATCTTACATTTATAAAGTACGTTTCATTGTGAAGGACCCCAAAGCTTATTGCAAACCACACATACGGTACCTTTACTGACACGGAGCTACCATGAAGCACAATCCAGCAAACAGTGGTGCAGAGACTTAGCAGGTTTATGTTCTAAACAGATTGCTCTGGGTGATGCTGCCCGGGAATACTGACACTTGGGATTTGATCCAGTTACTCTAGTCACATGCAGCAGGATACAGGACAAGTGCTCCTGCTCTCAGTTCACAGGAGCTCTGGACATCGGGGCCTCGGATGTCGCCGAGCTGCAGGACGTGCAGGCAGAGCGCGCTGCATCAACAGCCCTTCCGCATACACATTGTTCTTCCTGGAAGGTTCACGTACAAACACAGCCCAAACCTCCATTGCAAAACCAGGGGACACGGCCGTCAACCCCAACCCTAAGGGAATTATTTGGATGAACGTTTTCTATTACATGGCTGCTAGTAGGAGGATCTGAAGCAAACTGTTGGGTAACGGCATGTCAGGCACTACGTTTCTAAAGGAGAGATGCCCGATACCTCTTCAACCCCTGTCATCCATGGATGGAAATTCAGTTTAGACAGATTGGAAACAACTTCAGCATCATGAAATCAGGAACAACCAAATTTAAGTTTATAAAAGCAAAACTTAAGCGACTCAACAAATTTAAAACTGTTAAAATTTATCTCAGTTGACCATTTAAACTGACATCACCCAGTGTCTAGCATTTTTCTGACATTGGAAAACCCTGAGGTTTTCTTTAGTCTTCATTTTGTCAAGATTTTAAGTTAAAGAAGTTTTTGGCTTACATAGAAAAGTGCAACATAATCATCTCAGGTGACAGCAAAAGCATGTGTCTCAGATCAGTGAAGTGACTTGGTTTTTCAGGTGTTTTGCTTGTTGGAGACTCCCCGTTCTAAACGCATTTTAAACAAGTTTGGCTTCTAACGATTTACTCAGTTGCATTCAGTAGTCTCCTTTAAAAAGCTGGCCATGAAGGTCTATTTAACACAGGATAAGCACGATTTCTAGAAATACATGAAAAAAAGAATAAAAATGGAAAAAAAATGTTATGGTTCCCACTGCAATAGAAATTACAGCCTCTGTCACATAGGGAGGGTAAATGATACTATATAATGCTTTACATTCACAGGAGGAAAACAGCAATCTGCCCCTGTGGCTACATGGAGGCTGGTAGTCCATGTCCTGAAAATTCCAAGAGACTTGAGCAAGAAAGGGAAGCAGATTTGTGCAGTGGTCAAGAAGCAGAAAGATGGCACAAGGGAGAGTAGGCAGATCAAGAATAACAGGAGCAGGAGCATTTGGGAGAAGAAGCCAGAACAGGGAAGCTGAGAGAACCAAAATTTCCAAAAGCCTCCTCGAGCTGGTAAGTGTCCTCTGGAGCCTCTCCCCCTAGTGCACTGCCCCAACACGGCTGGCACTGGCTTACATCAAGGGTTTGCTCGCTCTTCTGTTGACTCTTTTCTCTCCTCCATATTCAAGCATTTCTGGCCTAATTTTCACAGGGGCTGTGCACCCCCATCTCCTGTGGAAGTAACGAGATTTACAGTTACACAGCACACCTGAAATGCCAGACAACTAATGCTGCACGTTTCAGTTCTGCTGCACCCTTAGCATGGAGGCTGTAGCTGCATGCACACTCTTCCCAGATAAGAGTCTCAACACACAGCACCTCTCTAATGTCAGCTGGAGCATCTGCAGCACCAGGCTCGTGCCCATGTAACATCCCCATCTAATCCAGCTCATCCCTAAGCACACTTAATTCCGAGCAGGTAACTGTGCATAGCTGCCATGCAGCACTTCAGGACATGCTTAAGGTTGCACATCACTGACCACAAGCCCCCAAGGCAGGTGGCCCTTTAGCTTATAGCTATATTCAAAAAAGGACTTGGCACTTTCTAAAGATGCAATCTAAAAACTCGCTACCAAATCCCTTAAAAATCTGAGCTCTAAAATTAAGACAAATTGAACTGAAGGAAATGAACAGTTTTTTTCCTATATCCGGTCAATCCATTTTATGACTTTTACAGCATTACGTACATAACAATCCTCAACTCCTCTCTCACAGTTAAACTACTTCTGAAAAGTCTTTTCATTAAAAAATAATAAGAGGGTTTACAAATCACTGTAGAAATTAGTCAAGTCAGCTATCTTAACAAAAAAACAAAAAACAAAAAACTGTGTGTCAAGCAAAAGGAGACTTCACCCTGCCTTCCTGGACCTCAGTAGGTTGTCCTCCTTTTCTGACTTTTATACTATGTAAATATGCCTTTGTGGGTAGGGAGATTAGTTAATCTAAAATACGGTACCAAAAAAAAAAAACCAAACCAAAACAACAACAAAACCCTAAAATCCCTTTGCAGGAAGGTCTTAGGCAGAAAACCTAACATGCACATAAGCACAAAGAGCAGTCTTCAGCAGGGGCTCAGGAAATTCTGTTTTATCTTGGATTTTTGGAGTTTATTGTCTAGCCTCAACCTGGTTGCACCAAGAGCTCCAATACCCCTTCAGAGAGGAAGGCAAATAACTAGTGTTCCAGTGAGAGGAATCAGGAAGGCTGATGCTTCTTTCTTTCCATTCATTTTTAAAGGTTAAAAAATATATCATCTGCAGCCCAACAGACAGGAATCTCCTAAGTCATTTACACACTTCTCATTCTTGCTCGATTTCTGGAATTTTCCACTGGTGCCAGAAGCTCCATCTGGTGGGTGTGTACACTAACTGCATAACTGTAAGGAAATTAACTATTTCCTTATCAACTTTTGTTAAGTAGTGCAAGTTTTATACACTGCATAGTTCTTACGCCCTAATATCGAGCACAAGATGGCTGAATTTTGATTGCTGTGGGAACCATAATGCCTAATTCCTTGGTGAATAATCTGTTGCCTTACACTCTACTGTGACTTTCTGCTGTGTTTTCTGCATATTTTATTTGATCACGAAGACTAAAAGGTGGCATGAAAAAAAGAATTACTTAACTGCATTTGAATGGATTCCAAAGGATTATTTTTTAGGAGACACATGATAAAAACAACATAGCAATTCTGGCAATCTTTAACACATTCTGAGACACAGTTTTAAGTTAGATCCACTCTCCAGGGCATGCTGTACATCAGTGCATAAGATGTTTTAAATTAAGGGCATCAGCACCTCAAAAAGGAGGCTCTCACACCTGCAGTCACCCTAATGTCTTTTGTGACTGCCCAGGATAACCATTTATATGCATCTACATACACAGTGAAATCAATACTTAATATACATACTCAGTGTGATAGTCATGCTTGCTTAGGGCCATCGAAGACTTTTGTTTGAAATGTAATAAAGCCTGCCCATCTTACTGAAATCTGCAATCAACATCAGAGGCCACTGAAGCACAAAGGATGCAATTTGCTTACACCTTGATAGCCATACTTCAGTGGTCAAGAAAAGGCTCCATGAAAATGCTTTACATTTTCCATGTAATCCTCCATCTGGATTGTAGTTAAACATGTACAATCCCAGAACAAAAATGATTTTAGAAATGAAAGCATACTTCACCATTTGCAGTTACTGTTCAAATTGAACCAAGAATCATCTTGAAATTTTTAATCAAAAAAGCTCACAAAAGCAGCAGCACAGAGCCTCTGTAAAACGTGTGAGAATAAAGCAATCAATAAGCATTTAATTTAGGACTGGATTACACCAATTCTAAAACTGCAATCAAAGATGCGACTGCAAGCAAAAACTGCAGCCCTGGCGTCTCTTTCATGTTTTCCCACTGCCACCAACTGCACTTGTGCAGCAGTCAGAGCAGAGAACTCATCCACCAGGAAAGGAGACGTTCTCAGCTGGAGCAGATGCCCCACGCAGAGGAGGGCTAGGACTGGTACGAGGAAGGGCGCTGCTAAGGTGGGCTCGTCCCAGCTCCCGTCTGGTCATAGACATGACCTAGGGGACTGCACCGTGCCTCCTAACTAGGAAAATGCACTGCTGGCATGCTGTTGAGTAGCAGAACAAATTAACAAAAGGGAGCATTCAAACGCTTTCACAAGCTCATCCAAAACTCTGCCAATACACATTTTCTCAGCAGATATATTAGATATTGAAGTGATCCCACCAACTGGCTAGCGCCTAAGTATTTAAAATGTAAAAATAGCTTGTGAAGTAGGCTGATTCTGATTATTTTTCCTTTGCACTACCTCTTCACGCACCCTATGCACAAATGCTAGCATTATACAATTAGGTAAAGTCTGTAAACATGACGTTAAAATCAATCTTACCACTCTACATTTCTTACCTCTTTCCCTTTCTGTCTAAGCATAGTTCCCAAGTGTTCCAAGCCCCTGACTACATTCCAGCGTTAATCCACCTCAGCTATTGTTGTCTTCGGACTGACCCAGGAACCTTCGATATTCAAAAGGCTTCATAGCAGCAGCAGCAGGAATGGAGGGAAAAAAAAATAAAAAGAATCACAAACTTACGTTTCACTTCCTAGAAAAATGCATTTTAAGACAAGTACTTTTGGCTTATTTTAATTTTAAGGGACATTTGACCACCCCCTGTTGCTGCTATGAACCTCCATCAGTAACAACTATTTTGGTCCAGCTGCAGCATGAGCAAAGAGCTAACAGATCCAGAGTCACATCAGAAAGCAGTACACAGAGGAAGTAAGAAAGGGTGAAAGAATGTTGAAAGTTGAAGCCTGAGAGAGGGAAGCACAGATGGATGATAGGGAACAGGGAAGAAAGGAAGGCAGGTTCGAGAGCAGGGCCTCTCCTACTTGGGAGTGACAGGATGAACTACAGGGTCTAGCTGAGCATCACCTCAAAGGAAAGGCTGTTTGCACAGTTACGTGACTCCTGTTTCTTGTGTTTTAGACACTACTTGAGAAGTGCATTTTAAATGAAATGGTTCACCAGCTGAGCTAGATGGCCAAGAACTTGCGGGTCTGATCTCTTCACAGAGGTAATTACACAGGTTTAATACTCAACAGCCAGTATCAGTTTTCATCCAAATCATCTTTAAAGCCAAGGATGGTGGTAACTGAACATGACTCACTGCAGGAAAAGGTGATATTTATTCCACTCTTACTCAAAACCATCAACCACCATTCACACTGTAAAGTATTAATGTAAGACACTGAATTTGAGCCTCACATTTGCCTTCAGTGTTAGCTCTGAACAATATAGTTGCTTTTTCCCTTTTTCTTTTCTTCCTCCTTGAGGCACAAGGCCCTCAGGTAGATCTGAAAAAAAGTCTGCTTTATTCAGTCTTAAAAGATGTATTATATTATTCCACCAGATCTAAAGCACATCTTAAAAGCTCAATGAAGAACTCAATTTGGTCATCCTGACTAGGAAAGAAAGTGTATTTCCCCCAAAACATGTCAGGTCAGTCAAAATCGCTCTTCCAGACTTATAGTAAGTATTACCATTTTTTGAAGTATATTAACGGGATTTTTTTTCAATGAATATATATTTATTTACATTATCTTTACAGCTTGTTAATTACCCACAGCTTATACTATTAGGATATATATATAATCACCATTCTTATATAAGCCAGACTACCTCCACATTAATCATTAACTGCTACAATTATGTTAATCCAAATGACACCTGATCTATAAAAAACACTCATAAGAGCAGTTCTTACTTTAACATAATAAAAAATAATGTAATGTCTATTTAGTTGAAGTTTGACATGGTCAGCTGTTATTCCTTTCAATGACTGAATGCATCTTGAAACCAAAAACAAACAACAACAAAAAAGTAGCATTATTTAAATGCAAATTCTGCTAAATTACTAAATTGGAAAAAATACCCCCCTTTGCCAATGCATGAAGCAGATCTAGTGCTACCTGTGGGCCACACCAATCAACTGAACAATTTCAGTCAAATAGCTACGCAATGTGTTTCTTTTTTGGTGCTAAAGTCAAGAGACTTTAGACTATTTAGACTATTCTCATCATATCTAATACAGTTTTGTTCGTCCCTGATGTATAAATTTAGTCTTTCTCAACCTTACTTCAAGTACGGAAGTAGAGATAACTTTCCATTTCTGGGAAAACAAAAAAGATAGGTTCACTCTCTAGCTCCTATGTGTTATTTACAGTCTCCCCAAAACAACTGCAGGAACACGAGCCACTGTTTTTCTATCCTCTCACTAAGTCATTTATTCCAATTTTGTTCTTCTAATCAAGCCTTAAATCAGCTGCCATCTTAATGTCTAAGTTATAAAATACCCATTTTGAACCGTATGAATTTTGACTACCAATATGGTTCTTACATAATTACGTATTTTGGAAACAGTGCTTTAAATACTGTTTTCAGTACTTACAATTATCATGGCACACTAAAGCTGGGATGGGGATAATCATCTATTACTTGCACTAGTGCCTGTCAAAAGCAGCACTTACCTGTCACATTCATCTAGAAATACACTGGGCACCCCCTCTAACTGGAGGGTCAGTGCAGTAACTGTGCAGTGAGCTGCCTGACAAACGATACTTCATGCTAGCGCCAAATTATTGCCGTGCTTAAATAAAATGCTGTTGTAATATACTACTGTAAGTGACACATACCAATTCTGAAAATGCTAATGGGCATCTTCTGACAACCGGTAACTTCTATCCTACATATACAGAAAAAAAAAAATCAGGTTATTCATCTCATGCTGACGAGCACAGAGTCTTTCTCTGCGTTTCGTTTGTGCAGCTAACGCTCAGCACTGTAGCACACACTTTCCAAACAGCCAAGAAGCTCCTCGCCACTGAGGGCTTCTCGTTCCCAGGCACAGGGAGCAGCAGTCGCTGCTTGCAGCTTGTTACCTGCAAGCAAACGCAGCCACCTCTTACCTTCCTCGTCTCTTGGCTGTCCAAATGACATTTCTCTCCTAAAACTAAACGCAAATGATCTCACAAGCTCATAGTAACTAATGAACTTTAGTCCATGCCATATACTTTCAAGAATAAACGGCGGTACCCTTTAAGGGATTTTCTATATAGCTTTCATGAGCCATCACCTAAAGTAAACATAATAGCATTAAAAATGCGGCAAATTGAAAAATGTAACAAATTGGAAAAAAAAATTTGAGCAGCCTCCACTAGCATCCTAGACATCAAAAAGTAATTAAATAAATTTGAGTAAGGGGGTATTTACTATTTAAAAATACAAAAAAAAGAGATTTATTTTGGGGAGAGAGCTGGTTATCAGCTGTGTCAATAGGGACACCCCTGTCTGAGGGCTCTGTTTACTGGACGCATCTGCAAGGATGGAACCACCATGTTACAATGAACCAAGCTCGAGTGCAGCCTTCGCCAGCGCGCGAACGCGACTCTGCCCTCAGCGCTCCAAGACCCGGACAAGCCTCAGCTCACATGTGGATGGGCTGCTGCAGAACCACCTCCCGACACCCGCCAATGCGCACGCAGGAAAGACCTAAGGATGGGCTGTGTTGGTTTCCTTGCTCCAAGGAACCTCTCCGAGGGATGACCCGCCTCTCTCACCTGGCAGGATGCAACTGTAGCCAAGCTCTGCCGCCCTCGCACTGTTACAGTTATCAACCTCCCCAAGGGAAACTTTTCCCCAATAATCCCATGGACAGCCTGGCAAGGGCGGCTGGGAGGCCGAGGTGGAGGCCGAGGCGCAGGTGGGAGCCCGGCGCCTCCATCCCCTCCCCGCGCATCCTCCCCCAAACACAAGCCGGGCACAGCGGGAGCGCCCGGGCAGGCAGAGGCGGCCGAGCCCCCCCGGGACAACGCGGGGCCGCCCCGCACGGGCCGCGCTGCCCGG
>JAUBOD010000174.1:1323611-1340745 GCA_032353885.1 Nothura maculosa
GTTGTACAGTGCATCCATAGGGAGAAGGAATTGCCAGTGAGCTGCTGGCCAGCAAGAAATGGAGTCAGCAGCTGAGAAAGTTCACGTGGGGAGCCTGGGGGAGAGGCAGAACATGAAAGGGATTGAGGAGTGGGAAGTGGAAGGGAAGCAGCATCAGGACGTAGGCAGCCCAGCTGCCCGGTTCAGCAGTGCTATTACCTTGCAGAGGAGGCCCTTGAATGTGACATAATTACAGGGAACCGCTGCAGTTTGACTCAGCAGCTCCCAGGGGCTCCTTGTGGCTGCCTCCTCCCTGTGGCACAGCCCTCATTTCCAGCTCCCCTTCACCCTCTGTCTCCCATCCAAGCCCTATCCAGATCCCAGTGGCTCCAGGATAGCAGCTGAACTACTTCTACTGCTATTATAAAAGCATGATTAATACAAGTGACTAAAAGGTTGACCACACCACCAACCTTTGGACTGAGGGTAGTTAAAGGAGAATAAGAAAGCTTTGTACTAAGCTCCTTCTATAAATACACTAACTTAGAATAAACTTATCAGTATAAATTTAACTCCTCTATTACACACGCAAACCACCAAGGCATCAGTAATATTGCTCAGAAAAGTGATACTTTCAAGATTTTTTTTCATGTTTTTCTTGGTTTCTAAAGGAGTTCAGGTTTTATTAATGTTAGCTGTGAGCACAGATCTAGATTTCCTTAGGTCATTTGTTAGGTACCAGATCACACTACATTAGCAGAGAAAGAACCAGACTTACAAACTTGCATGGATAGGTGTTAGTGCTATTAATGCAGTAGCAGTGACCATAGCTATATCTAGCAGTGTCCTAAAGGTCTCAACTCATGTGCCAAAATAATTTAACAGCTATAAAAGAGTGACAATTACACACTTTCTGGTTACATTTTCTGCTGATGAAGGCTGTTCTGCATCCGCTCTGCACAGCCTTCTGTGAGCCCCATCACCCAGAATTCACCACCTCAATTTTGCTTCCTTCTCTGAGGGTAAAAGCAGCCACTCACATGTTGTGTCACCCCTGCAGGCTGTACATATGCCACCAGCACCCCTGCCTCTGCACACACAGGCTGACCCCAAATTAAGCTGCCACTGATTTAGGGACAAGATACACAGAGGGATGGTACGGGAGGCCCATCCACACAGGGATGAGAGAGGAGCTGGGGCACCTCAGCAACTGGAGCTGGGAAGCAGATGATTTGGAGCACAGCCCAGCAAAAAAACATGCTCACAGCCCCTATCACTCCCTCACAGCAAAAGCCATAAGAGCATTACCTACAGCACCAATTACAGGTCACCTTTGAGATCGCTAATACAAAAGGCTTAAGCAGCACCGGGAGAAGGGTTCACCTGCGTGTTACGCACAGGGAGCCGGCGGCCAGCGCACCCACCAGGCAGCACAGCCCGATCCCAACCAGGACACCTATAGCCAGGAGCCCGCTAAGCGCTCTAGTTATAGCCGCGAAGCCAACGGCCGCCACCGGCCGCCCCGTGACGTCACCCCGCCGGGCGGTTGGCGCCTCGCCGCGCTGACGTCAGCAGGGCGGGGCGCGCGGAGGAGGAGCAGAGGAGGAGGGAGGCGGGAAGATGGCGGCAGGGTGCGCGCGCTCGGTCCTGCAGGCCGCCGCCCGCCGGCGCAGCTGAGGCGGCCGCGCCCGAGCCGGGCGGGAAGCGCCGCGAGGCGGCGGCGGGGCGGCCTGGGCCACGCTTAGCGGCCGCCTGTAGCCCGGGCAAAGCAGCGGCCGGCTCCGGCCGTGGGGCAGGACGTCCCCGAGCACCGGGATGTGCCATTGGGATGTGCCATTGGGACGGGCCGGGCCACCGAGCCCGGCTCCACGCTCAGCACAGGCCTCGCGGGGCTGCAGGCCGCACGGTGCCCAGGCAGCCTGCGCAGGCTCAGGAGGGCCCCACCGGCCTCCTCCTCGTCCGGCAGAACCGGGAGCCGCTCCTGGTCACTGCCTTCAAATCCCTGTTTGGCCCTGTATTCCCATGGTGACTCCACCTCGGTGGTCCAAGGCTCAATAAGTCCTTAGACGTCTTGGAAGTCATGTCTTTTACAATAGAATGGAAATGCAGCAAAGTGAGTGTCAGCTGGAAAACACGAGGGACGTGTCCATACTGCAGCCTGGAAGCGGCTCCTGGGACGCAGAGTCCCATGGGATACACGCGGAAGGAGCCGCAGCTCCCGAAAGCCAAGGAGGCTTCGGCACAGAGCTCGTGCGCCTTGCAAAGCAGGTTTGTTTGATGGTGCTAGTATGGGAATGCGTTGGAAAACAGTCAAATCGGTGCCGTATTCAGAAGCTGCTGCCTAAGTTGAAGACCACTTGAGCTGGCCTGATTGCAGTAGATTAAAATACACAACTGCAAACAAGCCTCGGGGTCCTTGTATTTCAAAGACTTTTTTAGCACTTTACCAATGGTAACGGTTTAGCAGTCACTTATGGATACTGCATTATAACACACACTTTTATTCTCCTAGCTTGTCTCTTACCAATCAGACCTACAGTTTCTTTTTAAAACAGTTATTAAAATCTTAGAAGAAAGGGAGCCTCGTGTAGCACTTTCAATGCTACCTGAACTTTTCTTCTTGCAGGAGGACGAGAGCAGAGCGTGATGATCAACAATTTAAAAAGCTTTAGAGGGGAGAATGTAACCTCTGCAGTCACCTCTCTGCTGGGAGCTGTAAGTCCATATGATGCTTTGAGATGTTCAGAAAAATACCAAACTGAGAGAATGAAGAGTAGTGACAGGACAGAGAAATAGGAATCAACAAGGAATGATTTAGACTGGAGACTGCAATCTCTTCTGGGGCCATTGGTTATACCTAGGAGGTGAGCGGGGCTGGAAAGGGTGTCCCATGCAGCTGACTGAATGTGACACCACCACAGTTCAGGGCACTGCTGTGGGTTTATTACACATAGAAAAGAAATTTCTACTTTGACTTGTCTCAGCTGAAATGCGAGCTGCAGTACAGATACCAAAATCACTCTTTATCAGGATTTTAGTGGTGTTTTATGTTGTGAAAAACGAAAGCAAGTGTCTCCCTATGAAAAGGCTAACACCAGAGATAATTTTATGAAGTTTAGAAGCTTTTTTAGAAATTGTTATTGGCATTTAGGCAGTGCAGTCAGCTTTAACAGCAAATATACAGTATCAGCAGAGAAACAAATCCCTGACCCATGGAACTTCCATTCTGAAGGTTGAATATTTAGGAGAAAAAGCATATGGTGAGAAGTGTCTGAAGGCTTGTGGAGCTATGTTTCATAGAGCAGGATAAAATAATTGGAAAGAGAAGTCAGATGGGAGAGATACATGACATGAAAATATGTGCAAAAGATACAACAGCATGAGCTGAAATGGCTGGACTCCAAGTAGGAGAGCCAGACAGGCGCTTGGAGATCTTATGGGCGTAAAACCCAGTAATTCGGGATCTTGCTGTAATTTCTTGCGACTTACCAAAAGGGCATTCAGGCTGGGCTGGCAGCAAGAACAGGCAAAGAGAAGATTTCTCCAACTGCTTCCCCCACATCCACCTAGACCAGGGGCTTTCCAGTGGGGAACTGCTTTCCAGCTCCTGAACCTAGTACCTAGTCCAGAATTAAGGTCAAAACAGCACAGAAAACAATTTGGGAAGAGTTTAGAGGTTGATACTCGTTGCGAGAGCAAATTAAATCTGATGTGGAAGGAAGAGAGGAGCACCAGAAGGCAGAAATACTCGGTGCACAGGATGCAAACTCAGGCAAAGTTTTTCTTTCAATGCAAAGGGGAGAAGGAAAGTAGATGAGAAAGCAAATGTAGCAGAAGTTGGGTGAATGGGAACCCCTACCTGCTTTGGGGTGAAGTTGGCAGGAAATGGCCTGAAAAGATTTTGGGGAGGATGGGACAGTGTAGGCAGAAGGCAGTCCCCAAAGGAAGGACAAGATCCTGCTCTCATGTAGTTCAGTGGGAGTTTTCCTACTGACTTGCACCATGGGACAGTAGTTACAGGTGGCCAGCTAGAACAGGAGGAGGGTGAGAATAACAGTTTGCTTCAGGAGATTGATTTTAAAGATAGTATCCAAGAGTTGGGGAAGGAGGAATAAATAAGTCTTGAGGCCATTTGTGTGCCCTTTGTATGAAGTGAGGTGTATGAAATGAAGGCAAAGCGTGTGATAGTAATTTTAGTACACTCTTCTGCCAGGGGTATGGGGTTTGTTCCTCAAGACAGATTATGACAACTGGAAAATCAGTGAAATCAGAGCATTGTAAGAGACTTAAAGCTTCAGAGCAGAGGGGAGACAATCAGCATTCCCATGGGTATATATGGAGGTGTGTTGTGCTACAGGTTTAGGTCAAAATTGTGCCCACATTTACAATTGTGTCAGTTAAACAAGAATAGGATGTTAGAGTTTTTTTATTCAGATGCAAAATAATGCAAGACAACTATCAATGGCTCCAGGCACCTAACATAATTAATTATATAATAACTAAAATGATGTTAATCCTCAGCAGAATTAAGATCACTGGTCTCACAGGAACCCAATAGGGTATCAGCTGTTTTGCCATTTAGACACTCGCTCATCCGCCAGCCAGCTTTGAGCTCCTCCCATGTAGACAACTTTGACAAAAGCCACCAGGAAGGAACCAAATTCAGCCTGGATTAAGATCAATGTAGGGAAGATACATCCCTTCACACAGGGAACCCTTCTTCTTTTCTACGAGCTTTTTAGGAAAAACAAAAAAATCTCAGATTGAGCCAGTTTCTGCTTAGGGCTGCGTATGAGCTTTGCTTCACTGGTTGGGATAACTTGGGAGGAGGTTTGATCCCTGGGTCTGGCCAGTTAGAAGTTTAGCTGTTACAACCAACACTCCCATTCCGCTCACAAGCAGGTCAGCCAGGCACCCCGTCCTCCCACGTGGGAGCTGCTCTGCTGTGACAAACTCCCATCCTTTAATGAGTAGACTTGAAGGCTTCCATATTGCCAACACTTTCAGAAGCACCGAATTCAGATTGAGAATTTACTTAATGAAAGGCATTGGTTAAAAACCCTTATTATAAAAAACACCTAATGCTTAATTTAAGTGTTTCAATAACTAACCATTTTCAGATGAACAGCTTTTCTTGTTTTACCTTGCCTACATTGAAGCCCTAGTACCAAATAGCTAATATAATTATTTTGACAGGATCAGCCCGTCAAAAAGTCTGACCTACGTCCCCTTGCAAGAGCAAACGGAAGGGAAAGCTGGATGGAAAATGAGAGCTCGCTGGACACACTTCAGTCCTGACATGAAGTTCACCACGTGCTAAGGTAAGCTCAGGTACTTTGTTCATTAGACTAATTAGAAGTACCTTAGAGGTAATACTAGAGAAATGCCATAAAACAAAGATAAGGTTTGATAAGCAATCCTCTTGTTTATGTACACACTATTCATATTGATCCTAACGTAGAGATTTGCCTACGACTCAGGAATGCTGAGCATTTAAAAACTGTTGCTGAAATCATCGATGTGTTGAGCAGAAGGCAATCTGTCATTTCATTCAGTTGTGCCAAGACTTCA
The DNA here is from genome assembly GCA_032353885.1 of Nothura maculosa. Classification (NCBI taxonomy): domain Eukaryota; kingdom Metazoa; phylum Chordata; class Aves; order Tinamiformes; family Tinamidae; genus Nothura; species Nothura maculosa. The sequence continues at coordinate 1,329,162 of JAUBOD010000174.1, forward strand.
AGCCATGCTTACACTGGGAATCTTGACAGACCCATAGCTAAATACTATTGATTAACCATTGCTGTGTTTTTATTGTTGTTATGCAGAAGGTTGTGCAACCTTCTGTTGGCTTCCCACACAGTCTACTGGAATATATTATTATTATATTGCTTATATTGGCAGCTAGACATATCTTTATTGCAGGCTCAGATTAAAATTACAGTATTTGCACGCAGGTGTTATTGTTTTATTTTTAGCTTAATGATATAATTCACAGGGTCAACACTTGATACAGACTACAAACATATGAAGAGAAAGTCAAGAAAAGCAGAATAACTTTTTTTTTTTAATCATTCACTTGAAAGGATATCTTCTGTAGAACTGTCTGCCAGTAGGAAGACTCGAGACATTAGATAATGCCAGGAATTATTATTTGAAACCTTGCAACAAACAATATTATCTTTATCTAGCAAGGTTTCCTATCCAATGTTTCTGAATAGATGTTAAGAATTTATTTTCTAAACAACTTAAAATGTCAACATCAGTTGTCAGCAAAAACAAGATTTGCAAAGCCAGCAGATGGAGTAAGAGAACGTTTCACTTTTTTCTAGCATCTAAAAGTAATTGGATGTTTGTAGGGCTCTATATTTAAATGAACAAACAAAACAAGCTGAAGCCTTCTCCCTCATTCCTCAGATTAGACAGCTCTCCAGCCCCGACACAAGACTGAGATCTTTGAATCCCGGTTTGGTTTTTGGCAGCCTCCAGTAACATCTTTCATCTCCCAGCTGGGGCTTCAGACTGCCTGGCAAAAAGCTTCATGCTCTGTGGCCAGTGTTGAGTCATTTAGCACGGCTCAGACTCGGGATCCCTGTTCAGAATTACTCAAAAACTACACAGGCTGCAATTACCTCACCTAGATAAGGACGATCTTATGCAAAATCCCATGTTAACTTTACAAACACTTAATTCTGTAACTTCAAGGTTGGTAGGACAATGTGCCTAAAGTTCAGCACATGCTTTGACTGCTGCAGGGGATTCAAATCCACAACTAAGCCTGATGTAAGGCTTTTCACCCCTCACACTGGTTTAAATTGCAAGTTACCGCCTTCCCTTTCCTCATTAAGCATTCCCAACCTAAGCTATCCACGATATATTCTGATTGTAGCCAGGAGGGAATTAAAGCTCCTGTTCTTGCCAAATGACAGAGTGCTTGCAGGCACAGATTCCTAAGAAATTGTAACAGGGAAAGCATAAAACATTAGCAGAGTATTTGTGTATACATTGCAAATGAATATGGATATAATTGGCTGTAATTTAGTAAAGCTTATGTAAGTGCAACTGTAATACCAAAGACATGAAATGAGAGCTTTGCTTCCCTGCAATATTGTAATGCAGTTAAGAAGGAAACTGAAAAATAAAGGGACTGAAAAATAAAGTAGCAGTGACTGCTCCTGTCACTGTGTTCTGCTACTAGCATTTTGAGAACAGCAAGGTATGACATGGCTTCTGTCTGGGGAAATTACAAAAACAGGACTGAGCTTTAGCTGGATCTAAAAATATGTAGGAAAAGGAAAATAGCAAACAAATAGGGCACTTCTTAGACAATAGATTTAAATAAAAATAGTTTACATAATATAAAGTTGTTGAACTAATTTTTAGAGGTTGTTGTAGAGGCCAAAACTATAAAAGGACTCAAAAAGCCTTATGGACTCAGACAAACCCTTAGAAAGCCAAAAGCCATTAAATGCCCAGACCTCGATGTCTGGGTCCTGTTGGTACATTTGAGGAAAAATCACATTAGCCCTGTTTCTTACTTGCTTTTGTTCTGCATCCATTGCTGAGCACTGTAAGAGACAGCATGGCCATCCTTACATAACCTCCTTTTTCCATTATAAGCCATTCTTTCCTTACACTATATGTTCTTTAAATTTGTGACTTTACGCAAGGTTTGTCTTCAAATGTAAAAAAAAAAAAGTCTTATTTTAAAGAAGTTGACATAAATTCAGGTAACTCAGTTTATATGAATAAAACTCAGAAATAGCTTAAATGGCACTTAATGAAGGCTATTTTTATCCCACAATTTGGTAAGAGATACTAGTTTTATCTAAGGAGGTACATCTAGTAGAGCTCTGAGCACAAGTTGCAATATTACTGATTTTTTCTTCTATCATTTATCTATCACAACTATTATAGCCATGCATGCAAGAGAAAGGGTGACAGAGAACATTTAATTTTGAGCTTGGTTTTGCAGGATTTCTTATTTAGAGAACACATTGAGTGCTGGTGTGGCCTTTCTTGACCTTTCTCTGTTTTAAAGATTTAGCAGCTGGGTCTCAAAAGTCTGTCCTTATTAAGATTTAATTGTAATAGCTCTTTTTAAGAATTATGCATCTATACATTATAAAATGCATGTTGACAATATAATGCACTGGCTTCAAAAAGGTTGTTTGTTCATGAACAATCTCAGTAGAACTAAAACTAACATTCTGCTGAGCAGTGGGACATTCACTTAGTTGCCCGAGTCTCATGATTTCTCTCTTATTCCATGATGTACTGAATGCCTCTTCCTACATGCAGCCTGATGCAATGAAGAATTTATTTTAGTTGCTTATAGCTAAGTTGACCTCAATAAGATCATGTTTTTCTCCATTATGTATTCTAGTAAATGGTTTTCAGTAGTACAGGTACATGCTTTCATAGTTTTTCCAGAAATATGCCTGTGGGTTATATTAAGATACATGTATATATTTGTTCAAGAAAGAAAGGGAACTAAATGGTACATATATTGAAAAACCTATCTCCAAACCCCAGTACAAAGATAAGACTAATTCTGTATTTTTATTGTCCTTGCTTTTCCTTTATTTCAAAATGACCTTTAACTCCTGATGAATAAATGATTCTCTTCTAAACACAAATGATCATTCAGATCTATTTAAAAACAAAATAACCGCAATCTCCCCCCCAAAATAGCACACAACATTAATCTTTATTTTGACTAGTTTAACATACCGTTTCTTTATTTTGCAGAGTGTATTGTGCAATGCAGTATCTTTGCTCTATTATTGTTGATCCATTTAATTGTTAGTTTGCAGTAAGTCTTCTGGTAACCAGGCAAATTATCAAGCTTCTGCTACAACATATTAGCAATGACCCAGATCTTTGAAAAACATTTTCTAAAGAACTTGATTTGGGATAACCCATCATGTTGTAACAAACAAGGTAAAGAGTCCCTTTAAAAAGGAGACTATTTCATTGCCTCCCAGTTTAGATTCTCCATAGAAACGGTCCACAAATGTGATAGGAACCTGTTGAAATAAGCAAAACTATTTTAAGATCCAAGATTCAATAATCAGAAATTCTGTAAACAAAAGCAGTCTTTGAACTTGGCTTGCTTTGAGGATGCCCCTATAGCTGGAAAGCTGAGAGTATTGGCTTTCTCACCTCTAAACATGACCTAAAGGCGTTACTGAGTGGCTGGTTACTACACCAATTTGAGTAAACTATTCTCAATAGTATCCTAAGTGCACTAAAAGCCTCAGGGCTCAAAATTAACCTTTTATTTCCTCTTTGTATTCATTACTTTTGAGTCAATACCTCTAGAAGGCAAAGTGCCCTTGGCTATCTTGAAAAAGCATCCTGCTCAAACTCGCCACTAGCTCGAAGGCATATCTGAATATGGCAGTTAATATATGTGCATGTTTACAAGTCATACACACTACCTCTATAGTTCTTAACCATTTTATGGATTACAAGTTAAAAGATAGTTTGAAATATTAATTTTGATTTTATTACGTGCTTATACTGTACAGAGGAATACACTACTCCAAAATGTTAGAAACATACTGCTTTTCAGTAACCTGAGCAAATACTTTAGCAGCTCACTCTGACCATACTTTATTAGAACATTTGAGAACTTCAGTATATGTTTGTGTATGAAATTAAAGACACTTCAGGGACTAGAATTAAAAAATAGAAACAAAACTGCATTTGCAAATGTCATTAAAAATCTGGCTGAGACATCTGCTGGAATTTGCAACCAGAAATCAGCTGGCAAGTGGAACACACAAGCTGTGCCAGGACTGAGGATTTCTCATAACTCTAAGCAGATCGATATATGGTAGAACAGAAGCCAGGACATTTGGCAACAAGAAAATACCTAGAAAGGCACAGACGTACTGCGAGAATGGCTCTGGCTGTCTTAGGAGGATCCCTTTGATTATTCTTAAAAGCCTCCTAAGGAGCTAGGGAGAGCTAAGGGACATGAACACGAATCACTGAAGACACAGACAGAGCAGGATGTCAGAAATGGCACTTTCTGACTAGTAATGAATGAGTAGTTTATATCTAATCTGGTCAAAGATACCTAATCTTCCCTAGTACTGGAATTAACTCCTTGCACAGTTGCTGCACTTTGCACTTCTTGGATAAGAGATATCATAAAGATACTGGCAAGAAGGATTCAATGAAATCGGAGAGGCAGAAATCAAGACTGCAGAGAGTATAGGATAAAAAATACTGTGTGGAGTTTTTAATGGCTACGTTAATATAGAGAGTTAATATTCATATAGAGTTTAGAAATGGAAAGGTGTGTTAGCTGGCAAGTTAGGGAAGAATAAAGAAATGAGTGATACTGGACAAAAAATGAGAAATAGATTGCTGAAGACGGTAAAATAATCTGACAAGAACAAGAATTAAAAGATATCTGTACAGTAAAGGAGAAAGAAAAGGCACAGAGCAGGCTCAAGGTATATTTTGACTTTTTTTTTCCCCTCTCTGTTGAAGAACATGATAGCTTCTTATTAAGAATAGAAGGAGGAAAAGATGCAAGAAGCATATTACATGTAGTGGAATCGATGATTTGTCATTTAGCTAAGGTGGAAGAGGTGGAATTCAACATGTGTAATTTCTTTAAATTGTTTTGAAAATCCCTCTTGAAGGTAGTCAGAATTTTCTAGGCTGTACATTTAAATGAAAGCACAATACACTTATCAATACTTTTACCATACCTCTGCAATAGTATATCCTAACTGTCTAGCTCGAACAATCATCTCCATCTGGAAGACGTATCCTTTAGAAACACATATTTCCACCAGTTTCTGCAAGACTTCCTTTTTGTATAACCTGAAAATGATTACAAAGAAATTGAAACTCATGGCATCATTTTCGAATTTCAGAGATCAAGATCACATGGGTTGGTATCTTACAGTGATAAAAAGAACACTGTTAAGTGATTATAGTTAAATCTTCGTTAACAAAGTTGTAGAAATAACAGCTCTTGTAATTCTACTCTTGTAATCTACTATTTTTTACTCCCACCTAAAACAAATTCCATAGTCCTCAGTACAAGAGATGCGCTCTCATTCCCTCTTTCTTGTTGCCATTTAACAGTTTCTTGATCTCCAGTAAGTCTTATGCTTGCAAACCAGATCCATACCTGAAACTCCCAGTTAAGTCAGATGCTCCTGGGTTCAGCAAAATCTGAGTTAAAAGATTGGCACCACGACTGTGAAAGGAAACACGAACATCAGAATTACTTAGTATACAATTCAGAAGCATCAAGCAGATTTTGGAAAATAAGTAATTATCATCATACTAGCCCCAAAAAAAGAGAAATCTCTGATTCCTCATTATGAAACAATTATATTCCTAATATATTCCCAATACTAGATTTGATTTAGGAATGTTCGTCTCAAAGGCAACCCCCAAATTTTTGTTTTGCAAAGACAGATAGTTACACAGATTAATGAACTTTTCTGTAAAGGAAAGAACAGTGATTCTTAGAAAACAGATTTACAATTTGGTCCGATATGGCAGAATAATCAGTACACCCACATATTGTATTATAGTACAAATGAAGCACCTTTGGCAAAAGCCAAATATTTTCCTTATGACTAACATCCAGCGTAAGGGGAGAATAAAAATGCTTCTTGTATAAACATCAGACTTGGATTTAGAACATCTAGGTTCAATTTCAGTTTAGGGTGTTTCTAGAGGTATGGTAAGGAGAAACTTTGCTGATATTTTAAAATTGGGGAAAGTGTCATAGTCTCTGTTCGTATTCTGTTCTTCCTATGATGAAGCCCAAGAGCTATCCCAAAAGGCTACTGCGCAGATTTGTCCACTGTTACACACAATCTCACCAAGCTGGTCATATTATTAAGTTATTTCTTAATGTTTAACTGAAGAATTTGCCAATCATTCATTGCAATCAACAATTCTATTATTTAATATAGTTTTGCAATAACGATAGTATTCATTAAAGACTTTGTTCATATCACATAGAATGGCAATTCAAATACCTATAATATTCCTGGAGGTGAACTGATGGCATTGTGATTTAGTGTTTGCTTCTGTACTTGAAAGCCTTAAAAACTTCTAAACAACAAATTTAAGTGCAAACAACATGAAAAATGCTAACCTGATTAATTTTCTTTTCAAGTCCCAGCCATATACTCCTCCATTTCCTTTATATCTTGTTCCAGATACGATATCAAAATTTCCTTCTTTCTGCTTCCTGCAAGAAGTTTTTTTTTTTAATGGCACAAGAAATAGTATAATATAAAATATAAATATTTAACTTACACAAATGCCCAATACAAGTTAGCAAGAAAACGGAAAATTATGCAACTCAGCCTTCAAGGAGAAGAAAATCAATGTTTTTAATTGATTTAATTATTTATTATTTTTATTGTTAGTTGTATTCCTTATAAAAATCTTTATATCTTGAAAATAAATAAATACACAAGAGTGTTTTCAATGCCTAGCCCTAAAGATATCAGGACCTCTCCCTCTTTGCACCATTATACACTAGAAAAACTCCTTGATTTCAATTAGTTTGCAAAGCATTTTAGAAACATGTTGGCTTATAGAGACAAATCCAACGTGTTTTTCAATCCTAGAAATTAGCAGGAATCCTAGAAATTAGCACTTAAAAAAAAAAACCAAAAAAAACAAATCTTTATTCAATCAATATCCCCACACATACACAAGCAGCCCTTTAAGATTAGAAGATGCTATTTAAATATATGGCTTTAAAAGCAGAGCAACCTTTAAAGAAGGAAGTACTTTGCAAACATGCTATTTGTTTCTTTAAACTTGGAGAACTTGGTTCAAATTGGGAACTACTATGTTCTGGATTACTTGTGAGAAATCTAATGAGGTCCAATAACTTCAGTTCTTGCCAGTTGTCTTACTGCACTTAAATAACTGTACAATAATATAAAGCTTTCAAATACTACTACAAGATGATAAACATTCAGAAGTCACTCATAGTAGAACTAGCACTCACCTCATAAACTCTGCAATAAATTTAGGCTAAAATAGAAAGAAAATATATCAATAAAAGAGAAGTGTGAGGGGAAGTCAATTACAGCATTTGAAAAATACAATACATAAAATACACACATACATGGTGAGAAAGGTCAGCATCCATAATAACAATAAAATTCCCAGTGGCATGTTTCATTCCATGGATATAAGCAGTGCCTAAGAAAAACAGTATAGAAATAATTTCCATCACTTAACAAATGTAGTCTTCTAGCCAGCCTGCACTTACATTTAAAAATCTCTAAATGTTACTAGAAAAGGATTAGCCAAATACTTATACTTGTAAAGGGCATTTCAATTGTCAAATTTAAAATTATTTTTTTCCTTTATAATTTCAGCACTAGGTTTTATAAATGCAAACTTTGGCATCTCTACTGCAATGAAAATAACTACAGAAAAATGACTTAATAAGTGGGTCACCATTTGAAATAACATTTCCAGTAGCCGTAAGTGCCATTCCTCACCACTTCACCCTTCACTATTTTTGAATCTTTTTGTTAACTTGATAAAGAATATATTGTGTTTAAGTTTGCTTATGAATTGTGATGCAGAGCTACTTCTAATTCTGAGCTTTCTTATGATTCCTCTAGTGCTTTATACACCGAGAGTTAATAAGTGCTTACCCAGGCCCAGCTTTTTTGCTCGAGGTCTTAGAAGCTGCAGGATATAGTAAAATATACACATATTACATCTTTAATTACTTAATAAGTTTTAATTGCAACATTCTATACTGTCAAGGTATTTTAAGACAGTTTGTATGCATTATTTAAGTATTTAAAAATAAAAGGTATCTGACAAAATACACACAATAAAACCAGTAGGTAGGAGTTTACATAAATCATAGAAATTTATTTAACCTTAAATTAATCCTTCAGTAAAAAAAAAAAAGGGCAGAACAAAGTGCAATCACTATCTCAATTGCTTAAGGATTTCTCATATTACACTATATGAAGCACAGTTATAAATCTGAGCAGTTATAAATCTGATATAAATCTACAGTTATAAATCTGATTTATAAGATTTATAAATTGTTACTTTCATGGAATGAAAAACACTATTTTTTGTTATTTATACTAGGGTAAGTATTTTATTCACTGGAATGTGATATGTAGAACATGTGTATATATATATACATGGTATATAGAATTCGAGGATAGAATAGGGGATTCAGGTCAGGCCCAGGCACCCTGTCCGGGTTCCTCCCCAGTCCCGGTTCCCTTCCCTTTCCCGGTTTCCCCCCGTTCCTGGTTCCCTCCCGGTGCCGGTTCCTCCCCGGTTTCCTCCCGGTGCCGGTTCCTCCCCGGTGCCGGTTCCTCCCCGGTGCCGGTTCCTCCCCGGTGCCGGTTCCTCCCCGGTGCCGGTTCCTCCCCGCGCCCGGTCCCCTCCCCCGTCCCGCTCACTCACGATCTTATCCGGCCCGTAGATGTTCACCAGCTGCTCCGCCACCTCCTGCGTCCCGTCGGGGCTGCCGTCGTCTATCACAATGATCTCGAAGTCGTAGCCGCTGCAACGGGGGTGATTCGCGCATGAGCGCGGGGAGGGCCGCGCGTGGCCGCGGCGGGGGAGGCCGGGCGGGGGCGGCGGTACCTGTCCTGGAAGCTGCGCATCAGCAGCCACACCACGAGCGGCAGGTTCTCGCGCTCGTTGTACGTGGGCAGCAGCACCGACACCTTGTCGGCCATGGCGGCGGCGGCGCGCGCCTCCCGGAAGCGGCGCGGGGCGGCGCGCGCGGCACCCAATGGGCGCGCTCGCCTGCGCCGGGGCGGAAGCGGCGGCGGAAGCGGCGCGCGGGCATGGCGGCCATGGCGGAGGCGGCGGAGCTGCGCGCGGAGATCGCGCGGCGCGAGCAGGAGCTGCGCGGGCTGCGCGAGCGGCTGGACGAGCTGCTGGCGGCGCCGCCAGAGCCCCCCGGTGCCCCCGGCGCCGCCTTCCCGCGCGAGCTGCCGCCGCTGGCGCCGCCGGCCGCGCTCAGCCCCGCCGCCATCCTGCGCTACAGCCGGCAGCTGGTGCTGCCCGAGCTGGGCGTGCGCGGGCAGCTGCGCCTGGGCCGCTGCTCCGTGCTGGTGGTGGGCTGCGGCGGGCTGGGCTGCCCGCTGGCGCAGTACGTGGCGGCGGCCGGCGTGGGCCGCCTGGGGCTGCTGGACCACGACGTGGTGGAGAGCAGCAACCTGCACCGGCAGGTGCTGCACGGCGAGGCGGCGCGCGGGCTGCCCAAGGCCGTGTCGGCGGCGGCCGCGCTGCGGCTGCTCAACTCGGCCGTGCACTACGTGCCCTACTGCGGGGCGCTGGGCCCGCGCGACGCGCTGGCCCTCGTGCAGCAGTACGACGTGGTGGCCGACTGCTCCGACAACGTGCCCACGCGCTACCTGGTGAACGACGCGTGCGTGCTGGCTGGCAAGCCGCTCGTGTCCGGCAGCGCCCTGCGCATGGAGGGGCAGCTCGTGGTCTACAACTACCAGGGCGGGCCCTGCTACCGCTGCCTGTTCCCCGCGCCGCCGCCGCCACACACGGTGACCAACTGCGCCGACGGCGGCGTGCTGGGCGCCGTGCCCGGCGTCGTGGGCTGCCTGCAGGCCCTCGAGGTGCTCAAGATCGCCTCGGGCATGGGCTCCTCCCTGGGGCAGACCATGCTGGTGTTCGACGGGCGCGAGGGCCGGTTCCGCAGCATCAGGCTGCGAGGCAGGAGGCCGGACTGCGTGGTGTGCGGGGACAACCCGTCCGTCACCCGCCTGCAGGATTACGAAGCCTTTTGTGGGTCTTCTGCCACGGACAAATGTCGGACCTTGTATCTGCTGCCCAGTAAGGACAGGGTGTCTGTAGAGGAATACAAAAAAGTGGTGGATGAGCGGGTCCCTCATGTGCTCTTAGATGTTCGTCCGCAGGTGGAAGTGGATATTTGTCGCCTGGCACATGCAATCCATGTTCCTTTGAGTAAACTGGAAGAAAAAGATGAAGAATGTCTGAAAGATTTAGAAAAAAAGATTTGTGAAGAAAAGCAGGGAGCTAATGGGAAAGCAGCTTTTCCGGTGTATGTTGTTTGCAAGTTAGGAAATGACTCCCAGAAGGCTGTAAAAATCCTGCAGGAGTTGCCTGTCCAGGAGCTTGGTTCTGTGCTAGTTAAAGATATTAAAGGGGGGCTTATGGCTTGGGCCACTAAAATTGACCCCACGTTTCCTCAGTATTAGCAATTTACATATTGCTGGAAAAGAATGAATGTTCACTGTAAATACTGTTTGGTTTCATCCTTTCTGTGTAATTGATCTATGGATAAAATGGGGAGATCGAAATGCCGTGTTGCCTTTTTTAATGGGAATTTGTTTTAAAAATATATCATGTGTCTTTGTAGATGTTTAGGTTCTGTCTTTATAAAAATATGAAGTCATCAATGGCAATGGAAGTATGTTTCTTGATTATTATTTAATCGCGAAACTTGGACAAGTTACTTAATGGAAAACTAAGAATTCCTTCTGATTAGCAGTCTAGAGAGTCAAAGCACCAGAGCAGTGTGGGAAGTTGTATCCAGTCCCGTGTCTAACTGTGCACTGATTTTAAAAAAAAAAACACTGCTAATCTCGAGCTATGTGATAAGGAATTGCCAAGCAAAGGTTCCTGCCAACAAGATTGCTTTGACCAGCACCTTTTTCTGTCTGTTGTCTCTTGAAATATTGCATGTTTATGAAAAAGTGCTCTCTACCGGCAGCAAAGTAAGGGTGGTTCTGTGTAAGCAAAGTAAGGGTGGACATAATGATGGGAAAAGTGGAGTGGGGCGAAAGCCAAACTTCAGGTTTGTGCAGGGCTGTGCTTTGTTGATCCCTGTCTGGCTCAGGATGGCAGCTGGAAGCCGAAGGATTTTTCAGGTTCCACGTACAAGAAATGTGAGTAGTTGCCCGCGTGATGTTGGTCGCATGGTCGTACACCCAATCTGTCTGTCTGAACCGTCAGGTTTGGGATAGCAGTGCCCACAGGCTGCAAACGCTGAGCAAAGGAACTTAAGAAGCCATCCAGCCTTTGCTTGTTGATTGACAACAAATATATTCTGCAACCTGTATAGGGAGAGTGAAGTTAAATCTTAATAGGGCAAATTTTAGCACAGAAAGGTTATAATTATATAGAAAGCACTCTGTAAAAGTTTGGAAACTTTCAGAGATGGGTAGGTAAAGGACTTTTTATAAGAATGATAGAAATCATCTGCTCTGATCTGGCAGGAGTCCCTCTCTTACCTGAAAACTGACAAATTCTGCACTGACAGAATTTCCTTAATCCAACTGTTTGGTAT
>JAUBOD010000174.1:1340845-1360686 GCA_032353885.1 Nothura maculosa
ATTTTAGCACAGAAAGGTTATAATTATATAGAAAGCACTCTGTAAAAGTTTGGAAGCTTTCAGAGATGGGTAGGTAAAGGACTTTTTATAAGAATGATAGAAATCATCTGCTCTGATCTGCTATATTTGAACTTCTTGCATATGTGGTTCTGTGGGAAAGCTTCACAAATCAGGGGTTAAACTGTACAACTGTTTTATCCAGTTTTCTCTGCTGTTTTCAAGCACGGCAAATCCAGCAGGTCTGTCTTTCAGGCAAGTCTAAAAGGCATCTGCAAAAATCTACCTTCTCCAGTAAGCTTAATTCCTCTTCATTTGATGGCAGGAGTCCCTCTCTTACCTGAAAACTGACAAATTCTGCACTGACAGAATTTCCTTAATCCAACTGTTTGGTATAACCATCCATTTGGGAGGTATCCAAAACTAGTTTTCAAGTTAGTGTAGCAAAATTCTTGTTGTCATGATTGTATCTTTATTATTATCCTCTTTGTAAGTATAGTTTATAGTAAAAACAGTTCAAAAATACATGCTGGATTCTATGGTGCTGCAAGCGTGAGTGTTTATGTATTTCATATGAAAGCTCTAGGTTTTCCTTTTTAAAACTATGTCAGAGAAAAATGTTAAGGTTGTTTGCTAGGTGGCACTGCAAGTTTATAAACCAAATCATTCTTGTGGTTACAAAAGATGCAATCCAGCCTTAGTAAGGACTGAGTTCCTTCACAAAAATCTATTGCTATGCAATTAAAAAATACAGAATAAAACTAGGGCAATTTAATAACAAGCAGGATATATATTATATACATTTTAAAGGAAATAAGTCTCTGTCGGTAACTTTCAAAGCATGTGTTTCTTAGGTTTTTTTTTTTTTTTTTTTACACATGCCTTCTGAAGGGCTTTTGCAGCTCATTGTACAAATGGAAAATTGTACAAAAGGTTATTAGAAGCATTGGCAAAAAAATAGGTATAGCTCTTAAATCTGCTAAGAGTCAGTGCTTATATCTGTGACTCGATAGTAACAAAAGGACAAATGTTGAATGCTGTAAGAGGAAAGATTTTTCTTCATGGATAAATAGGGTTATAAAGAGGTTTGCTGTATGTGGATACCAGATATATAACTGACAAAACCTGCACTGGCCAATTTCATTTGTGTAAAAACTTGAATCCTATTAACATCCTGGCCGCATCCTTGCTGCAGGACTCATTAAACTGCTGGATTTTATTTTACATTGTTTCTGTCTAAAGATCTGCTAGGGCCCACTGATGTCTGTGGGAAAACTAAGACTTATTTGGAAGAGTTTCAGATCAGCATCTGAGCAAGGAATTGCTTTTTCTTCTGAAGTGAGTATGTGTTCAACCTCTGCTCCTTTCTGTATGACATGAGAAGCTGCGGTCTTCAAGTGATCACTTAATACTAATAAAAGGTGGCAAGTCTTTCTTATGGGAGAAGGCAAATGAATTGACCCACAGCAGGCCACATTTATGTGAGACTAAGAGCTCCCATCCAGAGGAGACAAAAAGCAGAATATTATAATCTCTCTCTGCACTGCCAAACCCCTTCAGTGTTTTTCAGACCGAACAATTACCTTGTAAAATGCCTTGCAGCTTCTGTAACGGGCTGTCATGTAAATACAAAGTTCTTAAATAACATTGCTGGTTAGAAAAACAAATAATAATGAACACAAAGCTTAAAAAGGAATCTGCTGGCTTCGCTTGTTTATCTCTGTTGGAGGCAGGTGGTTTTTTTGAAAGTTTCTGGGGCAAAGTTTTGGGAGGTTGTTTCCAGTTACTTGTTTAATAAAGTGAAAATTTGCTGCCTGTGGGCGGGTGATTTCTCAGACAGTGAATATGCACAATGTTACCTGTTCTAGCAGCCTCAGAGCTATGAATCGTTTTAATGAATGCAAAACAAGATGCAGCTTCTCACTCCCTGTTGTGGTGAACAGCCCTCACAGCGGGGGAGCTTGCAACTTTACTACTAAAAGCAAAACCCATCGCACATCCTGGCTTGCTGTGCGTGCTCAGGTAAGGTTGTCTCTTCTGTGATTGAAGACTCACTTATGCTCTGAAGCAGTTGACAAATAAAAAGCAAGAACATCTTTTCTTATGGCTTGTTTTCTCCCTCCTCACGCAGATCCATTCCAGAATGAAGGAAGCATAACTCATCCCAGCAGGTTATTTCAAAGCTTGGATACAAGTTGAATGACCAAGATGGAGCCAAGTTAGCCTGCAAAAAAAGCCTTAAACTTTATAAGTACAAACTGTGCTGCTTTGTTTCGCTGCAGGACCTCAGTCCTGCTTGAGCAGTTTAGAAGTGGCTGATTTGAACTGGGTGAAGCTGCATTGCCAGAGCAGTGTAGAGGCTGGGAGAGGAGGCAGGTTGCCATCCAGTGCTGGCTGGAGACCAGCTGCCTTCACCAGAAGCAGTACCAGACCTTTGCATTTCTGCTGGGCATCACCCAGACATAAATTTCCTCCTACATTGAGGCTACCAAATGAGTAAAATACTGGTATGTGTCAGGGTGACAACTTTTGGAATATGCTTAGGAAACACTAATGCAAACCATAGGGGGGAAAAAAAAGTGTATCTGTACACAGAGTGGTTTGTGGTATGGACCATCTGTGGTTTGCTGTGCTATTGTTTAAATATACTTGCTCCACTGCTTACCTTATGTTGTGTCTTGGAGCTCTTTTGAAGGATGATAAATGCAGCTCAAGGAAAGCAGCGGAATATCTTAGACCTATGGTTAGGAAGGAGACAGGGATAAAGATTTCCCAGGGCTATGTCCTAGAATAACTCTGATCTGTCCAAAAGAGTAATGATTTCATGAATAAAGCAAAAGACAAGAAATCCTGAATTTCTGCTTAGTTCTACTTGTATTCCTGGGCAGGACACTTTCTCCAGTTTCTCTGTGCTGTTTAGTTCTTACTCTGGTGATCGGATCCAAGAGAAGTCTTTTATTTTTTTTCTCAAACAGGTCTAAGAACTAATACATTCATAGATGATGTGACTTGAACAAAGCAATAAGACAGTACATCTGCTCTGCTAGAAATAGTGTTTCGTATCACAAATATGTTCTAGCCCTTGTTAGGTATTCATAAGCAGAGTTAAACAGCTGCTTGCTTATTTTTCTAATGCTTTATGGAAAAGCAAGAGTATTATATTTTGCTCCAGACAGCAGGAAAAGAAAAAGACTTCTTTTTAAATAATTCTCTAGTCTTTCATCATTGGATGGATTAATTTAACCTCTTCACTATATATCTCATTTGACTGATCTAGCCGATTGTTGAAGCCCCCTGAAATATATCAGTGATGGTGCTGTTCTGAGCTCTTGTTTCTTCCTCTTTATTATGAAGTACTTGCAATTCTAATATTTCATTCTTATGACAAAACTAATATAGAACAAAAGATAGCTTCTAACCAAAACAATATCTGTCCTATGAATCTTATCAGAAAAGGAAAATGATATAAATTTAGTCTGGTACTACTGCTGATTTCTGGGTGCCAATTCTCCAGCCAGCAAAAGAACCTATTTCTGTTCTGCATCAGAACTGCCTAAAATTGTAATGTCTAATGACAGAGTCGGACTGAAGCTCTGGAGTTGCAGAACCAAGATCCAAGTTCTGGAAAGGCCCTTCTAGGTTGAAGAAACTGGGCCATAGCCACAGTCCTGGGAAGATGAGCTTTGCCAGCCCGACCCTGGCGTGAAGTTGCCCTCGTCCAGAGCAGCAGAAACTCAGAGAAAAGGCTGTATGGTTTGATTAAAGAATAGAGCAACTATGGCCTTTATCTCTCTAAGCATGTAGTTCCAAATCCACAGCTTCTTTTCATCTTTCTGGTAAGTTCTTGTCTCTGCCTCGTGTAGGTCAGGAAGGAGAAAAAAAAGAAAAAAAAAACGGATATTATTGTTATTGCTTGGCTGGAGATGCTCAGATACTGGAGCAATGGGGAAGAGCATCCTTTTGCTGGGGCACCAGGATGTGCATCAGCTGGAGGTCCTGCTGGCACCATCGTTCCCCATGGGTCACCCATGGAGATGTGGGAGCAGAGCCTTCCTGCGGGGTGTCGCTGCCCCTGGCACCAGGCCCTTTTGGGCACAGAAACTGG
This sequence comes from Nothura maculosa, assembly GCA_032353885.1. NCBI lineage: Eukaryota > Metazoa > Chordata > Aves > Tinamiformes > Tinamidae > Nothura > Nothura maculosa. Next base: position 1,344,948 of record JAUBOD010000174.1, read on the forward strand.
GTTTTATTTACAAGGTGTTTGTGCTGTTGCTAGGAGACCAAATCCTCTTCCAAAGGGGTGGTTTCCAGTGTTAAGATGGCTCCTCTCACGCCGAACTAGGAAATTAATGCTGGTATTTTGGTGGGCATTCACCTGCTCACGAACGTTAAATGGAAATTCTTAGTTTATGAAATATTTCTATTATGACATTATAAGGGTATGAAACAGGTGCTAAAGGATCTAAACATACTACATATGTTATATATACACACACATATATATATGCATGTGTGCATATATATACACACAGAGAGCACAGGTGTATACCAGATATTGTATGATAGAACCATTACTGATTTTTCAGCTTTAGATAGAGTTTATAGAAATCACTTGCATGGCTCTAACACTCCTTTTTGAATCAATACTAGGAGTATTAGGCAGCTTCTCTGGCTGCTCACCAGTAGACATGGCCCTGGGTCTGAGACAGCAAGGCTTGAAGAGGGCTGTGGACGGATGCTTAAGCATGGCCTTACCAGAAGGAGAAAAGAGCTTCTGTTGCCTTCATTCTGTCCCTCCTCTCCAACCAGTCTCTGGGCTGTGCAGGCTTCGTCTGTGCCTGGCACTCTGAAGGGAAGATAGAAGCTTTGTCTTTTTTCTCTTGGAGTAGTGACCACTTTATTACTGGCTATGCTCATCTAGAGATGACTATTTGTATGCCTGTTCTGTTTTCATTTTTTCCCTTTAAAACCTACCAATAAGAGTAAGAGGATGGCAACCCTTTCCCCATGCCTGTGATGAAATTGCTGAGGACCTTGTACTGGCATTGCTCACAAAATTCATACACTTCCACAATTGCAAGGCACCTTATCCTTCCTCATCCTTGTCTCCATCTCTCCTTACGATTTGCTGTGATGTCTGCCAGGAACTTTCAACTGAGAAGTTTCACAAGTGGCTTTTCAGCAGTGCTGGCTTAGGCTTTCCCTGGCCCCTCACTGCATTTTCCTTTGATCTGGCTCATGGGTTTGTGCAGCCAAATCAGGTCAGGGAATCATTTCTTCTGGCTTATTTTTCAGCAGGATGAATTGGTCCAATCTATCAGGCAGCAACAAGAATGGCTGCAAGCTGCACAGGGCCAAGTGTGGGGTGGGAATAAGCTGCTATAAAGGGGAGAAGGCAGGAAAGGCAAAGAGGAGCCACAACTGCTTATGCTCCCACTTCCTGAAGAGCTGTGGGCATCTGCTGATGCAGGAGCTGAATCCCTGCCCTGCAGCCACACGTTGCTGTCCCTGCAGCCACCCTGCAACGTGGCCACTGAGGAGTTCACGTGAGGCCCACTCGAACGTCCACAATATGAGGTGTCTGCACAGCTGCAACTGACCATGTGATGGGTTGCTTGTTTGTTTGTTTATTTTTTTCCTTTGAAGCAAATCCTGTAGCAGTTAGAAATCAAATTGTCGCTGCTCAGAGAAAGGACTGCCCTTACACAAACATTCCAAGTGTTTTTTCCCCATGTGACCCTGAAGGTTCTTAATTTTAATCACAGAAAGATCCACTGACTGTTTGAAAACTGTCACTTCCCAATACACCAGGCAGGCGATTAGGGATTTAGGTATTTTATTGGTGTTTATGTAGTTCAATATGTTCCACATGCTTTCATGAGACTAAGAAGACAGAGGCAGTATCTACACTACACATCTGACAGTCTGGCATAGCAAATGAAAGGCCACATAAACTGTACAGGAGATTCAGATTCGCCTATAAAAAAAAATTAAAATAAAATGTTTTCTATATTTTCTATCTTTTTGAAGACATGACTGGTGTGGAGTGATGCTGATGGTTCCGAGGCTCGAAGTGAACTGCTAAGAGTGGCCCATAGATGGCAATGTTAGATGCTTAAATCTGGCATATTCTCCCCAGTGCGCTGCTGCAAACATTATCTTGGCCAAAACTATCTTAGTAACTCTTCTAGCAGAACTGACCAAGGCCACCTCTATTGTTCTTCATGTATTTTCAGTACTAGAAATATTTTAAGAAGAAATAAAATCGTACTCAAGTACAGAAAATAACTACAGAAATCAAATTACAGGGACTTTTTTCTTCTTCTGTTTTTGCATATCAGAAGTGTGCCTAAAACTTAAACATGTGTCAAGGTCTTGCGCAAGTGCTTTAGTTACTTTAGTTGTGGAGCAGAGTTACAGCTGTATCTGTAGCAGATACCTGCACTTCCAGAATGTGCTTTAGGAATATGAAAGTTTTGGCTGATAAAACTCAGGGTTTTTTTTATGTGTATGCGACACAAAATATGTGACTAATGAAAATGAGCCAAATTGCTGAGTGAGGGTTTGAAATAATTATGTCAAAATATTATGTCTCTATAGAGAGATATATAGCTGTAGAAACATGCTAATACATCTGACTTTGTTCTTGATAGACACACCATAACAATGATATTGTTATCCCGAGCAGAAAAATAAGCATTATTGAACTTGTTGACCATTCTACTTGCATGACTGAGGGCTGTGAAATTAGCTGGCTAGTTTCAGAAATAAATGACCTTGGATTTTCAGTTCCAGTCGCTAGACGGTAGTTGGGTAATTGTATTCCAGGTCAGTCACTTGAGCAGACTAATAATGTAGTTTACAGCCCTGTTTTCTGGCTTCACAGTGATTATAGGAATTAAATTATGATTGTAATTAAGTATGACTGTTAAACTGCAATACTAAAAAAAAAGGATGCCCAATAAGGGAGAAGCTAAAACTTTAGCTTGACAGTATCACATGTGTTTATATGCCCTGGCAGACTTCAGCATTGCACAGGGCTGTTCAGCTCATGTCAAAAGGGCTACAGGGATAATGAATGAATATTTATAAAGTGTAACAAATGCTCTCTAATTATCCTAATTGGCCCTCTGTGTTCCCAGTTATGGCACAACTTTATTTCTCTTCAAGTGGCATGTACTTCTGGATTATTTCCCATGTTCAAAGAGAAAGTAAAAGCCCTGTTGGACAGGACCAAAACATCTTGACACTTTTGATCTTTTCTTCAGTACTTCTTTCACTATGCTTTCAGCAAGGCTAATGGTGTTCATTATATCTTTGGTGACTTCGCAAGAACATTATAGAAAATAAAAGATACTGAAAAATGATAAAGAAAAACCATGAGCACAAGGGGAGGAAGTTCTAATTTTATTGTTAATGATTGATAGGCCAAACTCTGAACTTTTTTCAGTTTGGCATTGCAGGCAGAATTCTCCTTGACTTTTTGCAGTGTATGAATTTATCTTTATTTGTGGTGTGCGGTTTTACATAGTGCTGTACAGTTACTGCCTGATGATGAACAAGAAATACTGTCCCAAGGACTTACATTCTAATGTGAGAAGACGAGACAGAAGAACATGCACGAAGCTGCTGTGCTTTAGTGAACTGGAGGATTCAGATTAAAATCAGTCTTCTCGTGTTCTCTCTCTAGGTTTTTACATGATCATTGCTATGTCAGTAACACCAAGATCATTAGCAATGCTGAAAAGGGATAGTTAAAATGCCATAGATGAGTGGTAATTGGGTAAAGTGGGTAAATGTAATGATAAGCATTTTCTGTTTAGCAGGAGAACTTATGGAGACTACTTTTGGTCATGGTCATTGGCTCCTCTCTTGTGGTGAACTTCATGCCTTCAGTCCATCTGGTGTCTATGTCTATCCTGTTGTGAACTCAGGATGATCCATGGGCCACCGAAACGAGACAATCTGCCTTGTATTTCAGGTGATAGGTTTTTTTTCCCTATACTTTTGATACCCATGTCATCTTTTGGATAAATAGATATTAAAATTGCTTTAAAATCTCTAATAAGGAAGCCAACAGCAGCTATTAACAGCAGATCAAGACAGGCTATGTAATACTGTAGCTACTTCTAATGTAGGTGAAAATAATGAGTGAACCTGGGCCACAGTCAACTGCTCAGGTTAGCTGTCAAATACAGAGATTGGTGGCCCAGTCTTCAAAGTCACATTTGTCATTTAAAAATTTAATTTCCAATTAAATACAGTAAATTAAAGCTGTATGGATTTAGGCATATCTAGCCTAATTCATCTGGTTGCAAAACCGTGAGTGGCATATGAAGTTTCATAGTTTTGTTGTGCTTTATAAATACCTGTTGCTTTCTGCTTGTTTTAACTTTCCAGTATTTGTCTTATCTAAGCAAAAACTATTCAGTAATTGTGTGGAGCACAGCTATTGCATGGTCAAGTGTCAACTGGTGATCCTGATCAAGACCAAGCCGATCTCTCTGGACCTTGCATCAGGGATCTTTGCAATGCTTCATATGAAGGGAATGAGATGTGGAAAGGCCAAAGAATGGAGAATTAGTGGTGGCTGATGGTGGTTGTTCTGCACATTTGAACAATGCAGCTGTGATGCATCTAACCTAACACTGGGTTAGATTACATGAGAGACCTGAATTAAGTATGTGGTTCATTCTAGGCTCCCTATAAATGGAGAAGCAGGGAGAATATAAAAAAGAGAGAGAGAATATATTTTCCCAGTGGTGATTCAGATCTTTTGGCAACTAGGCGGCTATTTCAAGCACTTTGCTAAGTACCTAATACTAATTTTGGTGACTGCTTCTTGTTCTGTAGCCTAAAAGGTGAAGATCATTTGAGTGGAGAAGCTCTGCTTACAGAGAGATTGCTATCAAACCTTGTTTTTAATTACTGAGCTGAAGCAGTTGGAACGAGTGCCTTCCTACTGCAACAGTTTTTGCGCTTGCATCAGCCTGAATACTCAGTTAAACTCTACCCACACAAGTCATGAATGTATGGAACATGCCAGTTTTCCCTCCCAGACACATGTATCTGGTGATGTGTAAATCCATGATTCAGATCTGCATAATTTCTTTTTTTTTTTTGTTTAATTGGACACTGCTAAGGCCTCTGACTACTCACTGATGCTACTGAAGCTCCTGACTGAAAATGCAGAGTGATGAACTACATTGTAAAGAAAGGGAAATATAGTGAGGAAAAAAGGGAAAGAAAGACAACTCCTATGTATTCCCTAAAGAGATTTTTTTCTAAGATCATGACCTGCAGTGAAGGTCTGTGTAATACAAATCTTAAATTACTCCAACTCACCTTGAAAATGATATTCTCTGATGTAAAGCTAAAGAAAAACCTTGTGGGTCTGTCTCTGCATCTTGCCAATGTTACACTCATCAAGTGACTTTTGTTGCTTTTGTTACCATTTTGGGGGAGATAGGGATACTGAGATAATTTTATTCCCTAATAAATGCCTGATTTCACAGCCACTCTGCTTCAGCAGGCAGTGGTCATAGACAAATTCTCCCTCAGCTGCTGATCACTTCCCATATTGACCCTAGATTGTCAAACATGCCAATAACCCAGTGACTGTCTTTCTGATTTTTCTTATTAGAAAGACAGTCTTTTCATAAGAAGCACATGAAAATGAAAGGGCTAAAACTTTATTAATCAAAATGAGTACAGCTATGGCTGGTTTGATTTCATACTATACATATGACTGCAGTAGACGCAGGATAATATAAATAGCAATGCAAGCCTATCTCTGTTGGAGACATGCATCACTTCCTAGCAGTGGCAATTTGAACAATTCCTTTGACTTCATAAAAGCACAAAGTGTTTTTATTGGACTTTCTTGTTGACTGCACATGCTGTTAAAAGGGAGGGGAAAAAAGAAGAAAAACAAGAAAGGAATGATAGATGACTTGGTAGCTGTCAGCTGTGTCAGTAGAAACAGTCAGCTTTTGAATCGATCCATTATTTTCATGAATTTGACTAAAATTTGAGATAATGTACTGTAAAGAGACATAATCATCGTAAACCTCCAGCCTTCACAGCAGAAGCTGGAACACAGCATGTGGGTTTCATACTAATGTGCTCTTAAATTGCAGAGCTGGATTTATTTAGCAATAGGGCTACAGTATGTATGACCTCATGTAAAACATGAGCAAGTTTGCTACAGTGATTCACAGTAAAACATGTTGATATTCTCACAAGTGACGCGTTGCCAAGTACAGAATTACAAGGGGTACGTCCTGAACAGTTTATTTGCTCCTGACTTGTGCAGAGCTCTTGGGAGGCAAGGAAAGCGAGATGCTTTCAGGCCTCAGCCAGCATCCAGCTTCAGAGTTTTGCTTCGTTTTGTTTTGACAAAGACTGCAGAATGAAACTATAGTTTTAGAATTATCTTTTAAAAAAACCCGTAAGATTAGCAAGCATTAACTAAGTATAAAGACACTGAGAAAATAGCCAAATCTTCAGCATGTGTTACCCAGCATAAAATTTAAATAATATTAGGTTTGGTAACCCTTGATTTTTCCTTGTAGTTTCTTATTTATGGCTCAACCTGTCAAAAATATTCATATATAACTCTCTGATGATCACAGGGCTAATTTAATTACCAGTTCTTTTTATAATGCTGACACAAAGGTAGAAGGATGCATAGTACTTGTATAGAAGCCAATGCTGCAGATGATAAAACATTTTTGAAATTAGAAAATTTTGGATGAAAAATGTGTCCCTTTTTTGTCACAATGTTCCTGTTTTTTGTCCAACTCTAATTAAAGCTGAAGAAGGAGAGTGAAAAGCTGGTTACATTCCTAGTTCTGGCATGTAATTAATTGCCAAGAACTCAGCCTAGATATTTTAACTCTGTGCACTAATGTTCCACAGACCTCTTTACTCATGACAGGGTGGAGACTCTTGCAGTCCCAATTATTTCTATTTATGAAATGGATTTTTAAAACTTTTGGAGTTATTCTTTAAGAATAAGGATGCCATATCAACTTTAGATGTAATTTTAAAGATATTTGAGAAGAAAAAATGTATAACATAGGCTTGGCCATGCAGCGTAGGTTGATGAACTAATCCCATCTCTTTTTTAAAAATATGAATCACAGAACCATCACACATTCTGGCATTTCTAGCAACCTGCTCAAGTAATGCCAGTGAGCAGTACTAAGTCTCCAAATTAAGATGGAGGGGTATTAATAAACATAATGGAGACTGCACTGCTTTCCTAGCTCTTAAGAGTTAATAATGAGTAAAATTTATCAAATATATAAATATGTATATAAAAGAAGATGAAACTCTTCAATTTAGCTTTTCTTTACCTCTAAGAACACATACAGTCAAGCAAATGGGTTTGATTTTTCTGTTAAGTTTCTGGATTTTCTCTGGAGCAGTTATGCAACCCAATCGCGTTCCCTGTAAGCTAAACGGGAGGCGTGCCATTAATCTCCATAGAAACAGGTGCCAAGCCTGAGGGTCCCTCACCCGTGCAGTCCCACGGGCTTCAGGCTGGACCAAGACTTGTGTGTGCATGAAGAATACACGCTGGTGTTTTGGGGACTTAACTGCCTTCATGTATCCTATTCTAAATTTTCTCAGTTGCGATGGTATCTGTAGTAATGGTAGAGGTACAGTTAAGTAAGTCACTCATGATTGAGGACAGTTAAGTGTAAAGCTGTCAATCCCCCCCACCCCGTGACTCACATGATATTTTCTTTTTTTCATCATTGGCATCTTCCCACGACCATATATTTTTTGCTGCTTTAGAGAACCAAAGGCTGAATGTGAATGGGTAGCCGCAGCACCGATTTGCCAACTAATGGTAGGGTGTCCCCTGGAAACAGTCCTCTCTTAATTCTGCTTCTATCTGAGGTAAAATGAGAAAACATGGCAACAGATGGTAGGGAACGATTGGCATCGTGTCAGGCATGTTTCATTTGATTTGCAGCTAGTTGCCCCTTAATAACAATATTAAATGACACAAAACTCAAAGACTTTGTTCCTGGGAATACTGTATTCGGCGACATAAGATCAACTAACTTCATCTAAATTTTGAAGCTGGTGACCTCTGACTATTTACATTCCTAGCAAGGTTGCCTGATGATACAAACAGCTCAATTCCTTCTTTTCTATTATGCTTAGGGCAAAAGAAAAGATGCATTTGCCTTTGTGAATGCCAAATCACGATGCTTTTTAAGAGCAGAAGGGGCTGAATATACTGTGTTAGTTCCATTGTGCTCCTGCTCCATGGCATTCTGCTTGGAGAGAATTTGATCATTGATTTTGTTCTATTTACATTATACATAAGGACAAAAAAGGGGGATAGCCTGTTTAATGATTATATACATTCTGAACTGATTGAAAAAACGAGTATTACAAATGACAATGCAGCCTGTCAGTACAGAATTATATGTTGTTCCTGTTTTTTTCCAGAGAACTTTTAAGTCTTATAATCCCACTCTATGATCTCATAGGAAGAGCTATCCTAGCAATACATTTTGCTTGAGGGGGTCAAGAGCGTGAGGAAAGAAAGAAACAGCATAATAATGGGCTTCTTAAACCACATGAATTTCTGCTTAATAGCCACTTTTCTTCATTTTAATATGAGGGTTACCTTTGTAAAACTCTTCTTCTAAAGCAAATTAAAAGATGGAATCTGATACAACAAAACATTACTTGACATTAGGAGAAATAGTAACTTAAATTTCATTCATTGTCCCTAGCCTCAGAAGAGATACTGGGGAATAAAATATCACTCCCCTGTGATGCATTGCTTATCTGTGACTTTGTTTTTAATAAGAATTGTGCTCTTCTGTACATTATTCTTTCCTGTTCCTGCTTTAGCTCAAGGTAGGAGCGTGAGAACGTGTGGAAGATGGAAGTGACTGGGAATGCCATGAGGAGGATGCCACTCAGGATGCTGCTCAGTGCCACCACCTGGCCGGGAATGCTCCTGGGCACCATGTCGCCGTAGCCCACGGTGGTCATGGTGATGACGGCCCACCAATAGCACGCGGGGATGCTGGTGAACTCCTGCGAGTCCGCCATCTCGTTCTCCACCACGTAGAGCAGCGGCGCAAACAGCGCGATGGCCACGCAGAGGAAGAGCAGCAGGAGGCCGAACTCGCGCGTGCACCTGCGGGCCGTGAGCCCCAGCGTCTGCAGGCCCAGCGAGTGCCGCGCCAGCCGCATCACGTAGAGAATCCGCAAGGCACGGAGGATCCGCAGCACCAGGCCTACTTTGTCCAGGTAGATGCTCCCAGAGCTCGGCTTCTTATAGCCCACTGAGGTGGTGTCTAGTAGCAGAGTGATGTAGTAGGGCAGAATGGCTATTATGTCTATCAGGGTCAGCGGTCTCCTCAGAAAGGCAAATTTGCTCTTTGCCTGGATGAACCTTAGCAGGAACTCCAGTGAAAACCATGCCACGCAGACAGACTCCACAATGAAAATGTTGTAGCACATCTGGGAACACTCACCCTGGAGGAAAGAGGAGGAGGTTCTAATCAGCATTTGGAGAATAAGTATTTTAGTTGGAATAGTAGCAAGAAAAGAGGTGGTTGCTTTTTTTTTTCTTTTTCCTAATAAAACCAAAAATATTAAAAGAAATTGAAACTGTAGTAGCGGGGAAACAATCTGACAAACTGCAGCTATGAGATAAATGCAAATTTTTTAAAATAACCATACTTATTCCACAGATGACATTGCTCAGTTATTTAAGGCTTTAATAGGAAATCCAAAGTTGTACAGAAGAATACACACTAGCAACATTTCCTTTGGACAGGAAACTCGATATGATTGCTTCTCTTACAGGTAACTGAATACAGTCCTGTAACACTTGCAATATTCTTCTTGTTGCCACTGAAGACAGCTACAAAATCCTCATTTAAAACAATAGAATCAGATCCTGTATTTGTTCTGCTTTTCCTAACACATACTAATTTCCACCCCAAAAATCTAACTTACCCTTTCTTCCTCCTCCCTTAGGTCAGGCATGGTGCTGATGGACAAGTTCACTGCTGTAATAGTTACAAATAAAACAGACAAACAAGCAAAAACCTTCCCAGGGAGGCCAGACTGGGGCCTTTCCACCATGTCTTGCAACTTTTTCATGCACAGGCCGAATTTTGTCTCCTCCACTGTTTCACCTGGGATTTCATTTTCTAGCAGGTCATCATCTCTTTCATTTATTTCTGTTAACTCCTCCATTTTTTGCAGGTATCTCCTCTTACAACACCAGTCCAGATTGTCTTCCTCGATTCCCCAGTAGAGCAGCTCCTCCTGGAAGGACAGTGCACACATCTCACGCAAGAGCCGAAGTTTTCCAACCCGCAAAAAGGTCAGGATGGTCCTGAAGGCTCCAGGATTGCGGTCGAAAAAAAATTCATTACATGTCACATCATAATCATCACAGATGTTCAGAATGTCATCAAAATTGTTACAGAATTTCAGTTGGCCCAAACGTGTTAATGGGAATTCATCAAGCGTGGTCCATGGCAGCAAGTACTTAATGCCTCCTACATTTATAATAATATGATGCTTCCGATCATCTGAGTGAATGCCTTTCAGGAGATCTTCTTGTGGGTGAATTAGCCTGGCTCTTTGGTAAAAGACTCCCTTAAGGGTTTCTGCTTCTGGAAAGAATGTGTGATTGAAGGAATTATCTGAAGCACAGCTCAGGGCACTATAGTCATAATCAGAATTTTCTCCTGGTAAAAGAGTCATCTTGGAAGCCAATTTCACATCACTTCTGCAAGTGTCTTCTGGAACAGAACCAGATATTTGGCTTTACTGAGTGGCCTTTTCCAGCCTTTGGAAGAAATGTAGTAACTGGAGCTTGAGAATATTTCAGGTTGGTGAGATAACTGAAAGGAAAACAGTAGTAGCTGTTCAACCACAACAGTGGTTTCTAGTGAAGTTGGTTTGGTCCTGCTGGGTTGAACTGACTGTCAGGGTTTCTCTGTCATCCAGGAGCTCTGCTTGGTGTTTTTGTCATGTTGGGGGGCTGCTCCTAGCTCAAATGCAGAAGTCTGGGTTCCCAGTGCATATACAGGGGTTGATCAGAGAAAATAAGGATTTGCATGTGGCAGGATTCTCCTGATTCAGAAGCAAAGTATAAAAATTAAGCTAGTATCTCAAAAACACAGAGCTCAAGTGTGTTTTGTGGAACACTATTTAGCTAATATACATAAAACTAAGTATTTTAGTAGGTATTAACCATGCAGAAATAATCAGAAATCAGTTAAGTTATAATTTACTAAATATACACTTTTAAAAATAGTTACTGCAAGAGTTAATTTATAGAAAGCCATATGAAAACCATTTTGGAAAAAAGCACACTTGCATTGATGATCACAAAATGCTTGTAAATACATTTAGTGTCTGTACATTTAGTATAAGTTTAATGGCATGACATCTCCTTTCTATAAACTCATTTACAAAAGATTGTTAAGAAATACCTGATTATTACACAAACATTGCAAGATTATTTCAATTATAATTGATACTCTATACCTAGTAACAGATGTTTGTGCCACTGATGTATTGCACAGTAACTGAGTGTACAGATGGGTTATGCGATTGCTGAAAACAATTTTTTAAGCCATGACTTTGTGAATTGGGTTTGAATTCTGCTTGCACAATATTAGTGCAAGCAGAATGCACTATGTGCACTAATTTAATGTGGAATTAAATCATCACAGATTCAAATGGATACAGAAGCCAGGGACTGGAAATGTTGAACTTCTCTCCCTAACTTGAAAATCAGTTTGGAAGTTAGCTCCTGTATGGGGGAATGGAACTACTGAGGTTCATTTATTGATAGAAGCATTTATTAGAAAGTTTGCACAATAAATAAAATATGAAAATATTCTGAATTTCTAGCTTCAAGTGCACAGAAAAGTGAATAAACATAAATATTATATTTCACTGACTTCAATAGCAGTATATAGTTTAGTTCTCTTCCTGGCTCTACTTACCTTCTCTTTGATATGCACCCTGGGGAATATGTGCCCCTGCTAGGGTAACGTCCTTAAACACAGAACTGCCGTTTTCAGAGGCTGGAGTTCATAAAACACATCAATTGTGTTACATACCTATTACAGAAAAAAAAATCCATGAATACCCAACAGTAGACAACTTAAAACATGGTTGCATTTCAGTGCAAGTGGTCTTTGCTGCAAAGGGACTTAAAATGCTGCATTCAATAAAATATTATCTCAGTCCTGCTCTGAAACTCCACAGAAGGAGTATTCTAAAAAGAACAGATTCCCTTAAATACCTGCTTGGTGTGGAGCGATATCTCATGGTTCCTCTTCTGTCAAATTTTTTAGTACAAAAGGAAATCATTTGTTTACTTATCTCTAGGGCGTGGGATAAAGCAAGTCTACTGGAATGTGCAAGGATGGACAAGGCTTAATTCAGGTGATCCAAGTGCTAAGGAACTTTCTGGCCCGAGGTAAGCAAAGAGGTAAGCAAATGCTGTGCACCTTGCTGGTGTCGATGATGTTTGGAGCAACTATCTGGAGAGGAGTCCATTCCTTATGCCAAAATCATACATACCTAATTCTGTGTGTCTTATCACGGTGCACTCGCTCACTGAGCTGAGCTGCTCTTCTCTTGCTTTGGAGTTAAGAGTCTGGAAACCCTTGCAGCAGGGGATGGCCCATCCCAAGCCAACAGACTACAAACCTGAGTACATGTGGGCCTGCCCTCCAAACACCAACCCGTTTCAGTATGTCTTGCCTCAATAAAGGCAATAAACTGAGCCCTCAGTTCTGAAAATCTCGTTTCCTGAAAGAATGTTAACTTGAAAATAAAAAGTCACATTCTAGGAAATTCTAGGCAATACTGGGAATATCAGTGGAACTTCATGTCAAATGATAGCACTCTGTTCTTACCTACTGGTAAAGCTGTAGACTTCAGATAAGTGAACAAATCTGAGGAAAGCAATAGGGAGTTAAGATAGGGACAGCTAGAGCATGTTAAACAGAAGTAAGGAACAGGTGAACTGGCAATTACCCCAGGCAACAGTCCCATCACACACAGCATTCCTAATGAGCCCATGGCCAGGCTTCTATTGAAGCAGCCCCAGGATCCTGTCTATGTTATCTGTAGAAATAATGTGCTCCCTGATGTATGTTTATATAGGGCTCTTTTCCTTGGAGTAACTTGTTTTATGTAGAAACCATCCTTTCCCCGTCTCTGCCTCAATGATGTCCTGGACTGAGGGGCTGGTCCAAGGAGAATAAAGATTATGATTAATGGAAGATTGTGGACAAACGAGACCTAAGTTAAGCCTAAGTTAACCATCTTCCCTTCAGCTAAACCTGATAATGGCAGTTAATAACAACTTTTGCCCTGAATCTCAGCCAGGAAAAATGAAGAGGCGGCTCCACTCTGTAGCTAGTTTTGTCTCCTACCACGTCCGCTGTTGACACAACAGGAAGAAATGGGGAGAGGGAAATGTAAATGTTCTGCATGTGTCAGACGTGCACCGTAACCCTGAGGCATCAACTGTCAAATAACAGGGTGAAGAAAGGGACTTTCTTTCTTTGCTTCCAGCCTCTCGACCTGTGCAAGACAGTAAATGGGACAAATTGATCCCCTGTGTAACACACTGAATGGCTGCAGTTATAAAAGGTGGGTCCTTCTTTTTCCATCATGAGAACTGGCGCGTCAACAGACTCCACATACAAACTACAATATTTCATGCTATATACACATTAGTTACATATTCTTTATCTCTGATGCACATAGCATCCTATCTTAGGAAGAGAGGAGAAAATAAAGATGTTAAAAAAATGGCCTGACTTGAAGGAAAGGAGGAAGGAAAAAAATAAAGCAGTATCCTTCTCTCTTGCTTCTTGTTTCCCTTTGGAAAGCACTTCTGCAGAATGATGATCAGCACTGCTTTACGACAGGAGATGCCTGATTAATGGAAGGGTTTTTTGCTAGTGAGTGAACAACAAGCAAATTGCTTTATTCATACAGCGCCGGCTGATGACAGTGTGGATAGCTGCAAGAGATGCCTTAAGGATTAAAGACAACGCTTTGGAATGTAAAGTCGGACAAATGGACTAGTGTATAGCAACAATTTCCCCAACAATTAAACAAAAGGAACTTTAAGGATATGCTGCAATGTTAAAATCCCCAAATAAAACTCATGTGGGTTAGGACCAGCAGTAATATCCTACACGTCTGCTCCTTGTCTGCAGTAGCCTTCTGCCCTTGCCATGGGAGTTTGTGAATCCCTTTTCTTCCCAGCTCTTCCTGCCCGCACCGTGTGCTTGGCTGGTGCAAAGAGTTTCTCTCCAAGCGCCCTCTTGTCCTGTTTTGTCTCTGAGCTTGTGGGGCAAGAACCATCTTTTACTGTGTTGTAAAATCCTGAGCCTAGTTCTGGCTTTGAGCAGCTGTGATAATCCTGAAGAACTGGCCCACAGCAAGGGCCACAGTGTCAAGGACTCCAAAGGGCATGGGGGGCATGTGAAGCAAGAAAGAGCATTTCAAGAATCTCTCTTGCACCAAATGATATCCTTGTCCATTATGTCTGGGGAACAAATCGAATTAGAAATCTGTACTGCCCTCACTTCCAGCGGAAATTCAGGAAAAGTGCCAGAGTACTCGACAATGGGGAAAGAATTATTAAAGATGTCCTTCTGAAGGAAAGAAAGAGGAATCACGAGTAATATGCTAAATTTCTACCTCAAGTGTTGATTCCCTCCCCTCCAGTGTCCTCTGCAGTATTTTGAATTCTGCAGTGCATCTCTGATGTAATCAGAGCTCCTGCAAGGCGTCCTGATACGGTTCCGTGATGCAGACAATTCAAAGTTGTGCCTGGATCACAACAAGAGCGCAGGGAAGAGGCAGAGCCCCCCCCGGACTCTTGCATCAGTTCTCCTCCCTGGATCATCTCTGTTGCTTTCTGCTGCCTGTCGATCCAGGAAAACAAGTTTCAGTGCAGGATGAAAAAGAATCTAGTGATTTTTCGGCAAGCCTTCCACAAGCAACTGCCTTGCAGTTTAGTGATCCTTCCTCCTTTAGGCTTTCCTTAGTGAGAAAGGCAGCGTTTTCCAGCAGAACAGGATTCCCCTCTCCCTGACACTTGGCTTCCGTACTGCAGCACGGCGCACTGGGCACCTCACAGAAACGCTCCCCTCGCTCTTGCTCCTCTCTAAGGAACAACAGGGCTCCAACTTCAGCTCTCTGCTTGCAAAGTGAACTTGTAGCCAAATCAGAGTAGAGCTCGTGAAGGTCAGTGCATAGCATCAAACAAAATCATCCTAAAAACATTTCTGGAAAAAAAACAGGCTCGGGTCTGCTTACTGCTGTCCTTGATCTGGTCAGTGTTAGGCTTTTGGGCATGTTATAGCAACCTGCAAACTGAATAAGGGCAAATGCGACTCAATATCTTGGATTGTTACTGAGCCTTATACTGCCAGTAGCACTGAAAACTGGAATAAGTTTGCTACAAAACTTAAATGTCCAGAAGAATGGTCAGAAATTTGCTATAACTGATAAATGGAATTTCTTCTTTGCCCTGAAGCATATTTGTTACCTGATATTACAAAGTCCCATCCTAAACAATCTTTTAAACATCTTAAAGTAGAAGAGTTTTATTTACCTAGATAAACCTTTTGCCACTGAGCTGAAGAGCTAGCCAGGCACAGAGGAGCTGCTGTTATCTGTCTCCCACAAAGTCTTTTCCAATGGAAAAAAAAGCATTACCAGAAATACAGAATTGCCTACCCAGAGCAGTCAACTTTCTGCATTAGCTGCTCGTGAGCAGGAGCCGCTGAATCTAAACCCAGCGGCGCAGGAATCGAGTCGTCGCTGTTCTCGAAACCAGAGCTCAGAGGGACCGAGGGAGCAGGCGAAGCAGCCGGCAGCGCCGGAGCCTCCTCCGCGCTCCGCGCTCCGCGCAGAGCGGCCCGAGCCGCGCAGGGCGC
>JAUBOD010000174.1:1366263-1376503 GCA_032353885.1 Nothura maculosa
AGAAGGTGGAGTTTAATTACTCTCAGACCCCTTTTTTGCCAACTGAGATTTGTTTGATCAAATGTGTGCCCATTTTAAGGTGTAGACATAAACTATATCTGCGAAGACTGAACACACTCTGACAGCAATCTGGGTAATTTATCAGCTGAGTTTCATCTGTAGATCACAAGGGGTTCTATAGCAAAGAGAGTTAAATTTAGGCATCTTAATCTGGACTTCAATCATTAGGCAAAACCATCAGGCGTTCATTTTGAGAAAAGTTTTTCCTTAGCTTTATTCCTTGTGCAGCTTTTTTTTTCTGTATGCAAATATGTGCTTGTGTATGGGCAGAATCAGGTTTTTCTACTGCCCTACTTTGGTTTGTTCTTGCTGAAAACGGTGAGGGAGAACTGGTGCACGAGCTGCCGCACGCCCTTGTTTTCGTAGTCGTGGCTTTGGAGGAGTGAGGAGTAACACGTACCTCCTCCATCTGCAGTTCTGGAGATTATGTTTATGTTTGCAAGGTGGCCAATGTGACTAAAATTAATTTATAAATGTCTAAAATTTTACTCCAGTCCCTCGTGCTGCAGCCTCCCCCATATTGCTGCTGCAGACACTGCTCTGATCTGCCTTTGGCTGGATAGCGTGTGGCTGATACCTGTGGTCTGCCATGCTGCAGGATGGAAAACTTACATGTAGGATGCACTGGTGCACAGGCAAAATAAATTCTTATTGTGCAAGGAAAACAGGAGAAGAATAAGGTTGAAAACTAGAAAACAAGCAGAAGTCAGGACATACGTACAGCTGTGCAGAGGATCTCTCTGGAACCAGACAAGCAGCCAGGTATAGATGTTTCTGAACGGGTGCCACCCTGTGCCACGTGCTCTAGGTGACTCTGCCAGAGCAGGGAGGTTGGACTAGAACTGTAGAGGTCCCTTCCAACCTCAACCATTCTGTGATTCTGTGATTCTATGATGGGCTCCGGGGGTTACTTTGGCCAGTGTAGCAGATGCTCTCGAGCTTAATGACACAGCCTTGAGCACTGGTCTGTGTGACTCCGGTGACATCCGCCCTTGGAAATTCCTGTAACAGCCTGAGTGAACGGAGGTACCTCCACATGGGAATATATGGCATGTTTTGAGTAAACCCCACGTAATCCGAACATACAGTTAATGCTCCAGCAAGGAAGGAAGAGGGGGCTCTCTACATGCACGTGGCTCTTGTTACTCTTCATCTCTGTCCGCTCAGGCAGGTGCTGTAACCATGGGGCACACAACTGGAGAGCCACATTTAAAAATAATTGGATTTCCCCAAGTTTTGTGGAATGCAGTGCTTTGTCTTTTTTTCTTTTTTTTTTTTTAAATTATTGATTAACATGATGTGCCAACAAAACCAGCAAAAGTGTTTACAGAAGAGGAAGGCTATTTGGCTGCAATGATTTGCAGGGGATTGCTGTATGGGCACTATCAGGGACAGTGCATTATTTATCATGGCTCTGGCAGACTTCCAAAATAAAAATGACTTTTTTTTTTTCAGATTGCTGAACCAGAAGAACGTTGCAAGGATTTGAAAAATGCCTTTTCAAGCATGTACTTCAGCATCAGTATTGCTCAGCTTTATGAGTAAGAATGGGTAATGTTCCTAAATACTCTGTTAGTGTGTCTGCCTCAGATTAGTCAAAGAAAATTATCATTTATCTGCTGTACTCAGGCACTGGAAAAACTTGAATTTACTGATATGGGCTTCCATGTGGTTCTGGCAATGTGTCTCTGAGACACATATGAATTTTAGTAGACATTTCCCAGTAAAAGGCGCTGGAGCTCTGTAGATCTGGCTGGGCTGGGCCCCTGGTTGGTAGGTGCAGGTCCCAGGGGAACCTGCAGTAGCTGCTCCCCTGCTTTGCTGGGAAGCACAGGGCTCATTGCAGCCTCTTCTCCTCTCCCTTGCCTAAATTTGACAGCAATCAGAAATGGAATATCTTTATTTCTCTGTATTTCCTTCCTTTCTTCCTGTATTCCCACAAACCATCGCCTACCTCTAATCTGGTTGTGGAGGGTTGTCAAGAGCTAGTTTCTTGGTTTAACTCCATGGGGAAAGTCCAAGCTCCATGCTCTCTGCAAGGAGGCTGGAGAAATTGGGAGTCAGTCTTTCCCTTGTCCGAGTAAGTTTCCATTTGAATGGGAGTCTTTCAAATGAATCACTTTTTATTTTCAGCCCTTTTGAATTTCAGTCTAGCATGGGCAGCAAAAAGAAACAAGACTGCAAATGGCCTTGCTTTCAAGGGGGAATCAGTGGTCTGAAACATTGAAACGGGGAGAAGTCTTCCATGCCAAACTCAATTTATGAGCTGTTCCCTGATGATCAATTCCACAAACGGGCAAAATGTTACTGGAGGTTCCCAGGTGCAGTTGCTTTTGTTCAAAGAGGTAGTTAAGAAAATGAGATGGGTTTCCATTACATTTGCTTTTCTAGCTCGGTTAATTTTTAATACTGGTGATACATTCGGTGAATGTGAATTGATTATCATAGTCATAATACTTTTCATTTATACAATAATATATTTGGTGTTACAGTTCTAAAAGGATTTTGACAATATAAAAGAAAACTTTTATTAGGCAAAACACCCAGTGTGACCACTAAAACTGCTGTTACAGAGAGGTGTGGGTATGTAACAGACTTGAAGTGATTTACATTCCACTATTTCTGCAGATGAACACAATACTTAATAAGGAACTTACCCCTAGATTTCTCAGCCTGAAGCTCCCTTTGAAGTTTGCCCAAGAGTAAACTAGGAACCAAGGAGTTGTATTAAGTGAAGAAGCAAGTGGAGCAAGGAGATGTTGCTCTGTTGTTGGCCCAGACAACCTTGTTCTGCACAGGGCAGCTGCACAGCTGAGCGCTGGGCAGGAGAGGAGTGTTGGGGCTGGAGCACAGGGGTGGTGAGATCTTCCTAAACTGGGCACCACAACAGAAATTGCTTTACAGCCTGTACTAATTTTCACTCAGAAGTTTTGGGCCCGAAGGCAGAACATTTTCAATAGCAAGAAGTGCACATCCGCCTCTGCAAATTGTCTTTTCAGAATGGGAGCCATTTGGAGAATAAACTGCAAAGAAGCTCTCAATGATCTCCCAGTCTCAGTGGGACTTGCAGATAATTCTCTGTGTAGCAGAATTGTTGTTGTAATTGCAGTGCCAAATAAATGTGGGGCATCTGGTTGGCCTCTTGCATAGGAATTCACCGTCTTCATGTGCATAGTGGGTAATTTTGTGCTCCGACGAGGCATGCTAATATCCAGACACTTAATGTGTTTATTTGTTGCATGTGGTTGTGAGAACAAGATTCTTGCCATTCACTTTGGTGGTCACAGACAACGTCTTGCTGTTTCTTTGTGTTTGCACGCAACTTCTGAGATCCAGCAGCCCGACAACGGATAGTTCATTGCCTGTTTCAAGTTATGCTGTACATTTTTCATTAAAAAAACCCACTTTATGACTAGTTGAAGCTCTTTAGAAAAAAAAAATGAATTGCCAAATGTTTGACAGTGGTAAACACTGACTCTGGGTGGATAATTGCAGTCTAATTGTGCCGCTGGTGCTTTTCGCCATCCACTGCTGCTCTGCATCCTGTGGCTCGGTGCAATTCCACATCCCTAGTGACATTTTAAAGCAGTACTTAAAACTCAGAGCTGAACCTCTCACTGTTACTGAGGTTAGAAGCAGAGGCTTGCTGTTACACAAACAGTTTAGCATGCATAGGATGCTTTTTTTCATGGAAATATTGGGACTCTGCTGTGCTCAGGATCTTTAATGGTTGTGTGGGTGTTATCTGTACCCAAGGAGTGAGTGTGCTGGGAGCTTAGGGAGAGGTAGCGCAAACTTCTGGAAACCTGTTAATGAAAATACAGCATGATAAGGGATAGACATTAATCACCACGATCTAATCGTATGTTTACCCCATCACATGAATATCTGCCTAGAGAAGAGTACATGATATTCCTCTAAACCATTTATAAAATATCTGTTTGCCTATCTGGAAATATTTCACCTTTTCCTTAGGCCGCTAAGTGCATGTAGCAAATAACTGCTCAGTGATCTCTGAACTTTCTGCTTTCTTCTGGAACTGAGTAATTTTTACTAGTTAAGGCAACTAATTAAATTTTCCTGTAAGTGGGCCCTAAAATAACTATTTTGGATCTTGCTTCAAAAGCTTACCTGTATATTACTGTATTATTTGGAAAATGTTCAACATCATAGAACTGTTGGGCTAGATCTTTTTAAATTGATTTTGCATACTTTTATGGCAGCATGGGAAACACTAACATCTCTATTGCTAAGTTCATATTATAGATTTAATCCATTCATGATTCAATAACTACTGAAAATCTTAGTAATTAAAAAATTAAGATACAGGAGAGTCTTTCCAGGAAAACTATTTCAAAGAAATGTTTGGTTTTGCCAGTATGTGAAAGTATCAGTCGTAGTGGATAGATAATACAAAGTTAAAACCATGTGTAATTCTTATAATTCAAAAATGGAACCTCATATACGAGAAACAAGACATGCATAATGTAGTTATCATACCTAATTATTGTTCAGCTGTATGTCTTGCTTAGAGCAAAATTGTCACAAAATGTAGACCAGCTTTCTCGTTAATAAGATTCTTTTCCCCCTTATTAAGTTTATGACATGTTGCTCTAAAAATAATTCTTGTAGAAATCTTAAGAATAAAATCAGGTTCTTCATTGGTGGTTTATTATGCATTAGTCATTCACATTTACCGAACTTCTGAAACTCCTGCACTTATCTAAAAATAAACATTTTTTCTTGACATTTCCTGTTTGGTTATAATTCTGCATGGCTTCAGCTTCCTGATAGAAAACCTTCTAGTTGGCAGACTTCAGCTGCATGCTTTTCCAGTTTGGTCATGGCATTTTTTCCCCCTGCATTTTCCCCATTAAAATTAACATAAAAGTTCCCTTGCTTTCACTGAGAATTGGCTGACGGCCACAGATGTATCTTGAGCAGGACCTTCCATACACGAGGAGGCTTCGCTGCATCTCTTGACTTCGGTGCCCTAGGGTGTTCACAGCCTTCCTGACATCCTTGGATGGGACAGCATGGACAAGGTGCAGACTGAGTGGGCACTCAAAGACTGTCATACTTTCTTCCTTGGAGTGTATTTTGGCTTAGATTTTAAGCCTTTTGAGGTTTAATTAATGATTTTCATACTATTTGTCCTCATAGTGAGGATCACAGCCATGGCTGTGGTTCGTAGAGGCTGTCACCATACAAACATTGGATCTAATTTCCCAGCATAAGCCAAATAAATCTGTCATTTATGCCATTACAGTGTTTTATCTGGGGAAGAAGAGGATTTGGTGTGTGTGCTCGGAGCAGCTGAGTTCTCTGGACTGCTGGGAATTGAAGAACAAGGTTAGTGTTTGTATTTCTCTCACAGAAGAATGAAGAGAGCCCTGTCTCAACAAATCTGTTGGATTAACTCAGAAATGCATAGTTCCTCATAGGAACTAGTAGAGTTTAAGGTACCTCCATTGTCTTACAGCTATTCTAATTCTACAAAGTTGCTTTTTTTTTTTAATTACAAATCAAATTGCCGCGTTCTTCAATCTGTATTTAAGCTCCCCAATACTGCTACACTTATAGCAATGTCTTGTTCTATAGCTAATCCAAACTTAGGTTAGCAGTTAGCAGTCCAATAGAAAGATATTAATGAGTTCTTGGCAGTTGCTCTTTTTCTGACAGATGTAGCTACATAGAACTACAATGTACCATTTTAATTGGAAAATGGGCACTCAAGCATCAACACAGTGTGTGGTGGAGAGATACTATCTACTTTATTTCACGAAAAGACTTAACTGTCCTCTCATGAGTAGTGCTTAATATCCAGGAGATGTAAAACAGCACACAATTGCAGTGAGGGATTTTCAAAAGTGCATCCCTGGGAATATTTTGGAGTAACTTTGCTAGTTTTGCAATTTGCAATACAGAATATATAAAATTACTTTAAAAATTAATTCAGTCAGTTGCTTTTTATACATGTAATTATGTATTCTGGGCTGAATTCTGTTTACATTTATTTTACCATCCCGTTGCACTGAGTTTATGGCTTGACAGTTGTCTGTATCTCGGGAAATTGGACTGGTCACATTAACATTGTCCACTCTCTCTATACGTGACTATAAGCATATTGAGGAAGGAAAAGGAATAAATCAGATGAGTATAAACATCTCCTTAGCAGTGTAATGGTGTCTGCACTGTAGGTAGTACCAGTATTTCTATAAAGAAATCACTACGTAATAGAGTCACAGCAGCATGAGCAGCATGCGCAGGCCATAGCATAGTGTTTAAGTAAGTTCTTAGATCTGCCACCTTTTGAAATACAGCAGAAGTGAGACCCTGAAGCCGGTTATCTGCAGCAGAGTGGAAATTTAGGTTAGTTTTCCTGATCTTTGGTGCTCTGTTGTTAGTCTCCTGTGCCAAAACAAACGTAAGAAGAAAGCTGTGGGCTGCTCATGGCTCTGTGAATCCTGGACGCCGCTGGTTACGTCCCATCCTCTTCTAGGGTCTGATATAAATCCAGTTCTCTCTGTTTATATACAGGCTAGCACTTCTAAGGTAGTATTAGGGTTATCATATTTGTGTCATAACCCTTTACAGAGCAGAGCTCTACTAGGAGGCCAGAAGGAGCAAGCTGTGTTTGCAGCAGTGGGATTTAGTGCTGCAGGATGGCTCCACCGAGGCTGAGTTGGGGCCAACGCAGGACTTGTTTACTTAACACAACTTTATTTTTCAAGTGGTGTCTGCCATGACATATCGAGACTTTGTTTAGTAAATAGAGCTTCCCATCTCCTCCTGCAAAACGTGCTGCTGCCCTGGGAACAGAGGAGGATTCTGCCTGCTGTCTTGCCAGCTCGGCGGAGACTTCACTGACAACTTGGGGAGTTCTGGGTTGATGGTGCCTCTCCTGGGAGCTCTGCAGATCCAGGGACCAGATGAGCTTATCCGAGATGAGATGCTTATCTCTTACCTAACAGATTGGTTTGTAAGGCCTGCGTATCAAAATTTAGTGTTGTAATTGTGCACTTGGCACATGCTTCACGTTATCAGCTGTGGTCTGATAGAAGGAGGCTAGGTATATACTGCTAGATTTTATTTCTAATTGCAGAAATGACAGTTGGACTCTTCCTCTCTAGCTGAGAGCAACACGACTTAGTCAGTGACCTGGAGACACATCCAATTATCTGCAGTCTGAAAGCCCATCTCATAATGACTTGTTAGAGACTTGCCAAACAAACCTCCCCATGTGATGCTGGACTGCAGGCAGGAGTACCAAGAGTACAATTCATCCTGGGGTGACGGGCAGCTCGTCAGACTCCTGGAAAACTCCTGCATCTCTCCTGCTGTGAGTAGGAATTACACCTTAAAAGTCAATGTGTTCATTTAAAAAGATCAGAAACATTTGGAGCCACCATTTCATTTCTGCAGGTAGAGTCACACTATGAGGAGCTGAGACCTGGGCTGTCTGGTAAAAGAGAATTTCCTTCCTTGTTTATCCCACAGCCGATATCCCCCTGTTCTGTTGCCTCCAGTCTTTGAGATGCATCCTGCAATGCTGCAAGGTTTTAGTAGCACTTCTACTGCAAATGTTTTGATTCTCTGGGCAGGAAAATTTCAAGAGATTTATCCATATTTTCTGGAAAATTTTGGGTGCTTGGGTACTCTCCTGGAGGAAGATCTGTTGTATTCCCTGTGAGTGCTATAGCCTAACCCACCTGTGTGCCTGCCTTATACAGTTTGCTGTGTTTTTAATCCTTTCCTAATATCACCTGAAACTTTTATCCAGTAACGCTTGTTTTGTGATCATTTTGGTCCCAGAGTTAACTAGATTCCTCTTAATATATATAAATATATTCCTTAACTATTTACACAAGCAATTAGAGAAATCAAAGCTAAATATTGAGCCATAGCACATTTTAAGTTGCCAATGTGGTAGTTTGTTTGTCTCTTGTCATTTTGAGACTTTTTCACTGTACTTTGTGCTTCAAATTTGGCAGCTAAAAATTAAACCCCTAGAATGAATCCAGTTGCTCCCTGCCATGACTCAGAACACTCTGTCCAAAGTTTTTCATCAAACTGAAACTGTAATCAGTTATGACAGAGGTGGCAGGATGCCAAAGGGATAATATATTAAGCAGGAAGGAGAAGTGAAATCCGTGCAGTGCTTGGAGCAGGGCTTAGCAAACCCATGGCCGGGCATCTCGAGGCATCGCAGCTCTCCTGCTGCCTAAGGAGAGCAGGGAGCAGCACTGGGGGGCTGGATCCTCAGCATGGAAAGGGTCATATTTGGTGGTTGCTTCACTCGACAGCATCTGGGCTACTAACATCTGTAAAATGTCCTCTTTTTGCTTAAGTCTAAGTCTGTGGGATAAGTTATAGAGCACACTTGCAGGAGTGAATATTGGACCACATTTCCCTGAAGTTCAGAACATCTGAGCTTACAAGATGGTCTCAGTGGCTATTTTTTAGTTTCTTTTTATCTCTGTAACATTATTTCTGTTTAAATTGAAGAATGATCATTAGCTTCATTTTAAATATATGTGGCTCAGTACTTTGCTCACTAAACTTTTTGTAACATGAAGGATTCATTCCAGGATAAATTTGGCTGGCATTTGATTGTGTCTAGTATGGCAATTGCCATCTAAAGAGAAAAATGTAAATTTCCCTCCAGAAGGAAAGAGAATTGTGTTTATTGACAATAGCACTGCTATAGAGACGAAGGACATTTTCAAGTAGCATTAATAAAAAGATACATGTGCTAAATTATATTTGCTTGGTTTTGTCATTGTTGGTCTTGTTACCATCACTACCTGCTGCACTGGTTTAGAACAACAACAACACCGGAATTTCTTGAGACATTTGTCATTACAAATAACCGTAGATTTGTGGAACTGGGTGATTTCATTTTACTTTGACAGCGACATTTCAGCTTGTAGAAAATAGATTTTCAGCCTCTTTTCCAGACTAGAAATTAAAAGAATAATTTATCACAGAAAAGTATAAATATGGGCTTAAAGAGAATGAAAGTAATATTTATTTTTCTCTGCATAAAAATATACCTCAGAAATTTAAAATAAAACATGCAAATGAAGATTTATTTAGGCAGCGCTGCAATTACGCACTTTCTTTGCAATCTTTTTTTATTTAGTGGTGTACAGGGTAAACTGGAATAAATTAGACATGGGTCAGATTTTTAAGTAGGTTTCTAGAAATCTTTCTATAAATGTTGATGATGCAGCTGTTTGTCAAACTGCTAATTCTACTAAGTGTAAGTGCAAGTATAGTCCTGCACCAGGTCTCTGTATTTAAGCAAAAGAAAAATAAAACTCGTATAAAGGAAATCTAAGACAGGGCAGTTCAGGGGAACACTGAGGAGGGATGCAGCAATGGCATGTGGTGCTGGATCTATGAAGGGCGTCCCATTTAGCAGGACAGTATCTACTGCTTGGTGGCAGATCTGATGTGTCCCAGAACACAAGTTTCTACCCCAAGGTGAACCATTCTGTATGTGCAGTGGCTTTTTGTCCAGGGTCTCTGAGGTCCCCCAGGCTCTGCAGGCCTCCCTAAGACATTTTCCTTCCTGAAAATATGATAGCAAAATGCAAATGCATCATTGCCAAGCCTTATGCTTCAATTCTTTTGCATGCACCCATTTAAGTGCACTCAGATGCAAATAGTTCCCACTGGACTAATGAGGTGACTCAGGTGTTTAACTAAAATGCATGCCTGAATCTGTGCAAGATTAAAGCCCTTAATTGTAAGCATATGGTCTAATTGTAAGTGCAGTTGCAGGAAGCATGTACAAATTGTCTGTTGGTTGAAGGATTTGTCACGGGTACATTTTATTTAGTCACCTGCATCATGAGTAAAAGTAATGGTAAATATACAAGTGTTTGTGATTCTGAACATGCATTAAAAATGACTCTTTATATATATGTGCCCATATATATGTACTCATAGGTACTCAGGCTCATGTTCTTGAAGAGCTGATGTGTATACACAGGTGTGGGAGACTTGTAGAAGATTTGGACAGTGGGGCAACCATCTCGCTTTAATTGGATGACATGGCAAAAATTATTTAGCCTATTATTTAGTCATCACACGTTGATGTTGCTCGATAAAACGCATCATTTAACAAATGCTATTTGACCAGGTTGCCATATAATGTGTTTTTATGTGCTAT
>JAUBOD010000174.1:1409787-1425144 GCA_032353885.1 Nothura maculosa
TCCAGCTGCAAATGAAGTGGAGCATCTCCACTGGGAGGGCTCCTCCATGCTCCTGAGTTAGGCCAGCAAGTGCACTTGTTCCTCTCAGCATTTCTGTTTCTGTTCCAGCCACATCTGCAAGTTGTGTCACATGGAAAATATTGATCAAAAGTGCTTTGAATCCTTGGCAGGATTTGGAGTTGAACCTAGCTTTAAGAGACAGACAAATCAGCCATTCTTTCTTCACTCATGCCGTTTCATCAATCTCTGGACTTAATGGCAGGCCCAGCTTCTCCCTTGAGTTCTTGCTTCAGCAGGTGTAAATGAGCATGTGCACACACTGACCGTCCCGGGAGACCCCCTCTTATTCCGTCCAAAATGAAGAAATGGGCATCATTGAATGTAGATTGTTCTGCACCCTGCAGTTCTTCTCTTGTGCCCTTCCACCACAACTTTACTCTCTTTTGGAAGGAAAAATGGAAGGAAAAAAAGTATGTTCTAGCTTTTGCAAAATTTATTTGCCTACTTTTCACAATATATTGAGCCTGTGTTTCATCTCCAATGTACAAGTTTTCGTATTTACCTATTTTGAATTTTTGCCCCCTTGAGAAAACTGTGCCTGAAGTTTCCAAGAAGATTGTGACTTATGAGGGTAACAATTAAAAGTAGTGACGATATCTATACTTATATGGTTAACTGCCCATTTTACTATGCACTTAAATTTAAGTCCTTAGAGAATTACAAGAGATTTGACTTAGCTTTTTTCTTCCAAATCTTTATAATGATTCTGACTTCTTGTGCTTTTTCCCCCCTTTAATTAAGGACTGAAAATATATACTGCCATGAAACACATGGCATAGTCTGCCTCTTTCTTGTAAAATAATATGGTCTAATATTTTGCACTTTCTTTCTGTCATAAATAACATTTCTCATTCTGAACTCTGCAAATTTATTTGCTAAATATTAACAGCTATTTGAATAGAAAGTATTCTCCAGAAAACTATTTGCTTTTAAAAGTTAAAAATTTTACAAGTTTTAAATTGTAAAAGTTATCAACTTCACTTTGACTTTTCTTGTTTTGTCTTTTCATTCCTGCAATATTTTATATGCTGTGAGCCAGCTGCTTATTTTATTCAAACAGTCGATCTACTTTTCTTCTCTATAATAGCAGTTAAATTGGAACATCTTATGTATCAGTTTCTGATGCTTCTTTCCTTTTTGCTTCACACAAAAACATCTTGCAGACTGAGAAGTTAGTGTTATAATTTTAAATGCAATCAGTTCGCTTTTTGGGCTTGATATTATAGAAGCAAGACTTGGGAGATATAAGCATGTTAATTCTTCGCATATTTTCTGGGTTGAAACCACAAAATGTAGATAGATGTGATTTTGAGATAGTAAAAGGATTTTATTTATACTTCAGGCAAAGCCCATCTTAGTTTCAGCTGAGGAGTGCAGCCACTAGGTGTACAGTGAGTTCCTTGTGAATAAGTATTTTTAATTCCCAGGAATAATTGTTCCCTCTAAACACTAATAAATAGAAGGGAAGGATTAAGCTTTGGACACAGCTTGGTTTCCTTTTCTGAATGGATTTGGGTTCAAGCACCATACTTGACAGTGGTTTTATTTCAAAAGGGAGAGTAGGGAAGCAACTGGAAGCAATGATTAAGATTAGACTTTAAGAAATACTGATGAAGTGATGTAATAAGCTATGAAATCGCCTGTCTTTGGAAATTTGGAAGGGCTCCTGCATAAATACCTGATGATTTTACACTAGGTCTAAGTGATGTAGCTTCTAGGTACACTGTAGACTGTGTCTTCACAAGGAGGTTTCAATCTTAAATTTGGATTCAGTCACAGAAATTTTCTAAGATACTTTGTAATATTTCCCTCTCCTTTGGCTGCAGTCTGAGATATTCATCTGTGAGGGGAAAGATTTTACATGTTCTGTAATTTTGTAGTTATATAGGTGTGAAGAAGATGCCTCTTAAAGTAATCTGGATTATTTTAATCCCCAGCGTTGGCTGGGGATGGGCTCACAATTACACAATTAAATTCATATCACCTGAAAAGGGTTTCATATCTGAATTTGTGTCTTATAAAGCAGTTCCATAGCAAGAATTATGATCTAATTAATACTATTAATTGATACTCATTTCTTTATTTCAGATGTTAATATTTGTTCCTTTGTAGGCATCTTTTTCCAGTGTTTCTGACATATGACTGCTACTCACCAATACCCAAAGGGGCCATAAAAGTGCATGGTTACCTGGAGAGCTGTTTGACTTTTCCTCACAAAATGCAGCATCTCACTGTTCTTTCAGAAATGCTTTCTGAAACTAGGCAAGCTTAATTATTTTGTTTTTACTTGTAAGGAAATTAAGTGGGCTGGCTAGAGAAAGCTGGGAATAGACTGCTCCTAAAATTGCAAGACTGACACTCAACGAGAGATCCTACAGGTACAAAAATACTAATAGCAAGGACAATCTGGGGTTTATTGAGACTGGAAGTCTTGCTGGTTGGAATTGCTTATGGTAGTATTATAAAGGAAGAATTAAAAAGTCTAAGGTAAGAAGCCCTTTTAATAATGACCTCAAAAGATCATCGCTGAATCAGCTTGGTCAACCAGTAAAGTTATGGAAATGCTGCCTCCAACACCATAGACAGCAGAGATACTGAAGGTAAGCTCTTGAAAACCTACACTCTTTAGGTTTATGGGTGGAATATAATTGTGTTTAAGGAACTGAGGTGGAATTAAATTGTATTTAAGATAGCAAACTTAATTTCTCAGATGACATCTGAAGTCATTGTCTCTTGAGTTGGCTGAAATCCTCCAAAAGTAGCCAGCAAATGAACTTGTTTGACTTTCTGAATAGCTGATCAGACAGATAAATACTCATGTGAGTGTGGCTATTTTTGGTTTTGTTTAGTTAAACTACAAGGTAGGGTATATTTTCTGTAAGAACACTGGGTTCTCCTGCAACAAATTCCCTACATCTGTGGAGGTAGATGAATTTGCATCATTCCTGTCATCAGTGGCCCGTGTCCTTTCTTTCCTCTGTCCAAAGAACTGCTTTTCTGAAATGACAGTGGTCATCTCAGGTGCTCTGGTGAGATAAAAAATACTGGAACAAATAGAATTTATAAATAATGCATAAGAAAAACTTGAGTAAACACTGCCTCATAACTAGTCAATTTGCAGAAAATGGAACAATTTGAAGAGAGGTTCACAAATGGGCAAAAGATACATTAGAGATCTACAAACACTGCAGTCACACTCTGATTTTTGTCTCCTGTGGATCTATTAAAAAAAAAAAAAAAAAAAGGGGGAGAGGGAAGGGGAGAAGTGCTCCAGAAATGGTCAATGTGATTTCATTGACTTCTATGAGCTGAGGTAGAAGAGGCAACAATAGAGAAGAATAGGAAGAACGTCTTTCAGCTTTAATGTTACATAGATGAAAATATATGATTAATGTTTTCATGGGCTAGGCACTGCTGAAATCTCTGGAGGCATCAAATGAAGCCATGAAAAGATGAATCTGCAGATCACTTATATATTTTGAGTTAGATAAAGCTAGCAGATCTTGTGCACAAAATCACGTGAAGTATAATAATGGAAGTTTGAGATTACAGGAGAACACCCAAAGAACTAGTGCGTAGTTTGCAGGCAAGGATTTTTTTTTTTATAGTCACTCTTGCCAATAGCTGGCTAAGCATTCATGAATTGATATGTGAACCTGAATTGAAATTTATTGTAAACATGACCCTTTTGCCTAAGCTGTCCTTGCATTTTCCCATTCCCTGTAAATTGTCCAACTTCAAAACAAACAAACAAAACGGTTTAAGAAAAGTTAACATTATAGGCATTGTATTCTTTCATCTGTCTGCAGCAGCACTTGTCATGCAAAGGGTGATCAGAGAGCAAGGGAGGAAGTGTGGCTAATGGTGCAATAAATTCACCTTCCAAGAGTTGCCGTGTAAAATAATAGACCTGGCGCTTCAGGGCACATGTTGCAACTTAATTGAAACCCAGTCAATACTGGAGTATGTGGAGTTGTCCTTTTAAGATCTAATCATTGGTTACGGGTTCTTCTTGAATGGTACAATAGAAATTCTAAAGTCTTTCATCTTCAGATGGCTCCAGTTCTGTCCTTATAATCTGACCAAGGATGGGTTTTGTGGCACCCAAAGAAAATGAAAATACTACTGAATGAAATACTACATGACTGAAGTTGCAGCACTTCAAGGCATCTGGGCAATCTGCTAAATTGCTCAGAGGAGCTGAAAGCCACATCCTTGTAGGCTGTGCACTGTAACTACGCAAGGACTCCCTTGCGCACTGGGAGTGCACTCTTGTACATCTTTATATATATTACATTTCATGTTCAAAATAGTTGTCTACTGCTGGTATCCACTTGTGATGTCATTTTACACTTCAACACAGTAATTCTTTGGGCCTTAGGGGAATTTCTGCATTACCTTTGTGAAAGCAAAGAAATAGGAAAGACTGGTTTTTAAAAATTAAGGGAAAAATAAATGGCAGATCATAAATACAGGAATGAATGAAGACCTTGTTGAATGAAGTTTATACAGGAAAAATACTGAAGTGAACAGGAAAATATCTAACTAAAGTACAGTACAAACTTTAACAGATGCAAGTGAGTTAAATCAACAGAGAAGTCACTACTACAGCAGGTTGTGTCCTTTCAATCACGTTTTAATTTTAGCTGGGAGGTAGGATGGGCAAAGGATTAATTTGGTTTTATTGTCTGTCCAGATTGGTGGTGGATTTAAGCTCCCACACTTCCAAGTTTTTTCCTCCCTTCTACCCATCAGTGCTGGTAGAGCAGAGGAGGTCCCGAAATACTGGTCCCCTGCAGCAGGTTCAGGCTGTTTGCTCTCCTTATGATGCTGTGATGTGAGGGGAGATTGGGGTTTGGCCTGTCTCTAACCAGTGTTTCTCAGGCATTGGGAATGGAGGCTCATTGGTGGTTTTGCCCATTTGATCATTTTCTTGAGCACAGCTGCAGCCCTTTCTTCAGTGCTTGCAATGGTGTCAGGAAGCAGGAATTCAACTAAATTTATAAACCTGTGGGATTAAAAAAAAATCAAGCCCCAACCAAATTTGGATAAAAGAAAGGCAGGACAAATGTATCCAGACAAGTACACCAGCTGTACACCAAATAAATTGAAAAGAATATTATGAAAGGTGTTTAGAAATCAGAGGAGGGTTTCAAAGGCAATATGGCCTGTGCAGTTGGAGTCCCTCCTGATGAGCATTTCCTTGTTTTGCTATTGTGACGACCTGCTTTGTGTTTTTCTTGCCCTGTCATAGAAATCAGAGTGCAAAAAGATGAGCGATGGCAAAGAGATGAGTTTATTGATCCGTGTAACTCCTGGGGGGGATTGCAAAAAAAAATATTCTGTGCCAACGCTGCAACGCGAACATGTTAGTTCTTGGAAAACTAGAGGCTCTGCTGACATCCATGACAAGTTGGCTGTGGGAAGTGACGGTCTTGACATGGTGACAGTGCCTTTCAGTCACACAGGTCACTGCCAAACTGTGGGAGCCTCCTGCTAGGAACAGGGAGGCACGCAAGGCAAACTCCAACCTTGGCAGAGTTAGCTGCGCTGTGGCTAGTTTAAGTTGGTCAGGAACCTGCAGCCTAGTTTTCATAGATGTGGCCTTGTTGTGGATGATGTTGTCACATCTGTGTATGGATCGAAGGTTTGTCATTCTTGAGATGCAGCAAGAGCTGGGGTTGTCTTTTCCTTCTTGAAATAGTATAAAGCATTTTAGGAGCTCTATCCACATATGCATGGCTCTCTGTGGGTGGTCACAACTGATGATTTCTGTGCAATTGGCCTTTTGAAAGTGTGATATAATTTCAGTCTTAGTTTTAACTAGAAAGTGCAGAAGCAGAGAATGAAGATGATTGAAATAAAATGGGATGTTTTCTCATCCTCAAATATCAACTTTCGCTTCTCATAAGAAAACCAATTTCACCTTTCCTTATCTCCTTCTGCTGGACTGACGTGAGCAAGGGAGGCAGTTATAGGAAGGAAGCCACTCCTTACTTTAGCTCCCTATTTCACTGGGAAATGTCTGAAGAATAAAATAACTTCTATAATGCCTCGAAATTGGAATGGCTGAGTGTTAACACAAATGTTCAGTCTGCCTGTCTGATCCTTGGGATTGTCTTCACTGTTACCGTGGATTTCAGAGCTGTGCTATTCTCCTCTTGGGAAATCCTGCTTTCATGCAAAGAACTATTGAAGAAGAAGAAAAAAAAAAAGCTTTTGGATGGAGAATTTTTTGTCAGGTTTAATGAAATGCTTTGGCACTGGGGAACACAATTTATTCCTCACACCTGAAGGAAGTTGGTGGCAGGATTGCACATGGTTTTGTCCAGGAGTTGTGAAGTTCCATGTCACCACTGATGTTTGCCCGATTGGAATAATAACACAAAAGAAGAAAGAAGCTCAGCTAGAAATAGTCAAACTGCCAGAGTGCTGCAGAGTCTCTTGGGAATTTCAGCTCAGCGTTAGACTAACTGTGCTTTAGAAAGCAAAATAATTGGAAACTGGGAGGAGAAAATGCTCTGCAGATGGCTGCTGGGCCACGTGCTCTGAAATGCTGGAAAAAGATGCAAAAAGTAAAAGCATTTGGTATCCAAGAGTGGGCAAATGATGCAGGCTTTGTGCCAGGCAACTTTTCAGTATGGGCCTCTCTCTATATTGGAAGTTGTAAGAAGCAGCAAAATCCAGAAGCTTGAATTGTGAGCATAAAAGCAAAATACGTCCCTTAGTGTGAGCTGTAAGTTTATTTTCTCAATAAATGAATCTTGCACATAAATATGACTGTATTTTGGCAGCAGTGTGAGCTACGTGTCAGTCTGTTATAAGAGCAGTGGGAAAGTGAAGAAGCAAATGAACGTAGGGAGCAGATGAGGTATGTGACATCTCCCAGATTCAGTTTGGGTCAGCTGGCAAATTGTACTTCTTTATTTGGCTTCTCTGTCCTAATGAGATGAAATCTGATGAGAACTGGCTGTATTTTCAGTGTATTTAGCTGTGTCTTGTTGTGAATCTCTTATTCAAGCATATCGGAGGACAGCCTGACCTATAGGGAGGTTTCCTGCAAATAAGCTCCAGCTACTCCCCAGCTTTATTAATATTCTTGCTGACATATGTGAAACTTCAACTCTAGCTGCATAGTTTTGTTCTAAGAACTAGAATCCTTGGATACATCTATGCAAAAGCTGGACAAACATATGCCTTAAAAAAAATGTTTTGCAAATGTATCATTTTCTTATAGTGCTAAAACCGATGAAATTCAATACAGAGAGGGTGCAGTTTGCACTGACTCTTTATGTAGAGCAGTTTTCCCCAATTTAGAAAGGCTGGAGGTTTTGGTGCTGGCATGGCCCTGCTTTTGGTTTTCTGCCAGTAAACCTTTATTTTATGGACTGTGTCCTAAGACACCTCGATGAACGGAATGTGTTAGCTGTGAGTTTGGTCAGCTTATTCTGTCTGCTGTGGCATTGACCGTTTTATACTTCAGTCACTTGCTTTGCATCTTTCTCTTTATAAAGAAGAACTTTTGCTGAGATTGTAATCATGGATCCCTTAATTCATTTTAAGAATAAGGGAGAACTATAATATAGCACACAGTCCACCTAAGAAGTGCACTCAGTTAAAGTGAATAGGAGCACAGGATTCCTAACTGTAAGCATATACTAGCCCAAGTAATGAAGTATTGCCTTTTTGTTTTGTTTTTTTCTTTTTAATTGAAACTTCCTATGGGTATCTCTTTCTGAGTATAAGTATTATCCAGCTCAGTGAAGCATCCTGGATGCAGTTCTGCATTACTTTCCACCTGATGGAGGAATTTCTTTCTGTATAAAAAGATCTCATGCAGCTGTGGTTGCATTTTGCAGCTGTAAAGTCTGGTAAGAGTTGCAAAAAATATGAAGAGCCATGCCTAATGTGTCAGAGCCATCAACTGAAAATTGTCTAGTGATTTAAGTATTTGCTACCATTTCAGGGGCTTCCCACCCTGTCACAAATTTATGGTGACAAAAATGAGATGAACTGCTTTTAAAAGGCATCTTCTGAGAGCTGCTCAGCACACGTGCCTTGCTAGCTGAGTTATGCTTCCTCTCAGGAGAGCCGTACTGGGGAATGCCAACCCTCTCCCACTTGTACCTTTTCTGGCAGGTCTTTGAAATGTGTTCTTGTTCCTCAGCCCCACTTAGCATTAAAAGGTCACAGCAAGTACTTGGTCCTTCTGGTATTTAAGACAGAATTTACTGTCAGGTTTTTCAAAACAACTACCACCACCCTGACTTGGAGCTTTTGTTGCATGCACTGAATTAAGCAGCTCTCTTGGATGGAAAAGCATTGCTGGAATTAGGATGATCAGTGAACAAGGGGGCTTTGTAAACCCTAGAGCTAGGGATTCTTACTAAAGAGTCTTACAGTAATTGCTTAAGTAGCCAGGAATTCCTACTTCAGGTACAGCTAAAGGGAATAACTAGGAATGGGGAAGATGGAGGAGATAAAGATAAATCATTGCTCTGCATGTGCCAGAAAATGAGCTTATCCTTCCTTACTTTGCCTCATTGAGATCTCCGTCCTAAAGGAGATTCATAGTCAGTGTGTGTGGAAGCTTTGGATAAAGGAAAGGTGTTTCTATTTTTCTTCTTACTTCTACAGTAATACATTTTCAGTACTACTTTTCTTCTGCTAGTTCTCAGTTTACCAGAATATGAAGGATAATTCATTTGAAAATTACATCATTTGAAAGACAACCTTTTCCATGCAAGGAAATATGCTAAACTGTGGCTAGTGAATGATGGGAGAGCAGCACAGCCCCAAGCACCTGTGTGGGAAGTGCCATGGTCGAGGTGATGCCTTGCTAACATGGCACTGATCTGTGCTGCATTTCCAAGGGAAAATGCTGCCAGGAAGTTTATAGGACCTCTGGACTGGTCTTCATTTTCTTAGAGCTGAAGTCCTATATGTTTTTGTTCCCATGCATTTAAGTGCCTCACCCCTGGCTATCTTAAGTAATTTGATAAACTCATTAAAGAGAACCCTTTCTCTGGCTTATTTTTTTCTGGAATATTCAAGTGATCACAAGTGTGAGTTGGACAGAAATGGCTCCCCCCCTTTCCATTAGTACAGCACAAACCGTTATGGAGACTAGGAAAATAAGCCCTATAGTTAAACGCTGAATTTTCTGAAAAGGCCTCCTACTCTGTGTGGGTGAGCAAATATTTCCAACCCATTCTGTGTTTGATTTAGTAGTACCTAAGGGCTCTGTATTATCATGGGCCAGAATAACAACTAGGAAAGACAAATGGTCATCCACTTCTAAGAGATTTTTATAAAGATGCTGTCCAATGCTCTTTCTGTAATATTTGAAGATCTGCTTAGCTGCTATATAGAAAAGACTTAAAATACTGAAAGGTGGTGAAATGACGTTGTCCATGAGAAGATCATGTAAAGGTATTGTGTTTTTTGATGAGCATGAAGTCCTTACATTTTTATTGCATGTGAATGAAAATTCACCAACCAATTCCTGCTGAAGGAGAATAGTTCATGACTCAACTGGTTAAGCTTTAACACATAAATCTTTGAAAGAACTAAGCACAGACCAGAAAGCATAGAAATTCCATAGTTATGCCCAAGGTGCAACTCTTCCCTGCGAAACAGGGGCCTCAGACTATACCTTTCCTGTGGAGATGCAGTGTCAGGTTTTGTGGCCTTTCCCTCATGGATCTTTGCATCCATTGGTGATTGGGAAATGAATGTCTATGGATTATAATCTACCTTTCTGAGTTTTTGATATACCTTTTATATGACTCTCTTGAGTGTGCAATCATTGAAGTCTTGCCAGAACTTTTAGCCAAAACTATGGACTATTCATCCAAAAACATGGTGAAACCTAGTGTTCTACTAAATGGAGACCAATCTTTTTAGTCAGTAAGTCGTGCTTCATGTTACTTTTGAGGATGCTGGGCACT
Source organism: Nothura maculosa (assembly GCA_032353885.1). NCBI lineage: Eukaryota > Metazoa > Chordata > Aves > Tinamiformes > Tinamidae > Nothura > Nothura maculosa. The sequence goes on from JAUBOD010000174.1 coordinate 1,419,798, forward strand.
TCTCCAACAGGAAGTGAGGCTGTGGTGTTGGATGGCCCCTGGCCATGTTGGTTGTGTTAGTCCTGGCTTTGCGTGGCCTTTGAATGAGCAGGTGGAGGGGCCTATGCCCTGAGTGCTACCAGCTATATTGCCTTCAGAGGTACTTGTCAGACCTGTGGAAATGTCCTCCTTAGTAGGAGTCCTTGAAAACCACCAGTGGTCAGAGGCACTGTCTATCCTTGGTAGCCATTGAAACCATGTGGGCAGGAACTGCATGACCCCAGGTAGCCATGGCTGAGTGAGAGGAGGCTCTTTTGTGTCCAAGGCACTCTTGGTAAATGTTCACTCCATGGCAGTCCCTTAGGGATCCTCTTAGAGATTTATTCTTCTTCCTCTACCAAAGGGGATCATATCTGTATTTCTGTTGGCTATTCCCTTTGTCAGAAGAGCAATCTTCACTAATTCAGTGTATTCTCAGCTTCGTGTTCATGCTGTCACAGCCATCACAAATTGCTGTTGCAGACCTCAGTCTTTTACATACTTTCCTTCTCATTCATTCATGGTTGCATCTCTTTCCACTTTTAGCTGTAGATATTCACTGCTTTGAATACATTTAGCCCCCTCCATGTTCACACTTGAGAAGGAACCGTTTCAGAATAATTATTTCTGCTCGCCTCCAGAGCAATCGATATAGTGAATAAACCTAGAGGCAGCTGGCGTTTTAATCCACTCCCATTTTCTAGAAAATATTTTAAAGTGAAATGAATTGACTTAGCATAAGATGTATGTTTGCTAAAGAGTTAATGGAGTGTCAGTGTGGCAAGACTTTCTTTTTGAAGCTGCACACTGCTCACATCAGTATAAAAAGCAGAAGGATGTTTTGTGTGTGAGTTGCATCTAAGTTTTGCTTGGCTTTAACATTATATACAAAGAGAGACTGGTCTCATTTGTGATGTGAAGCTATAGCTGGCAGCTGAAGGTCTTTGTTATTCTTCCCATGCCAGGGTCAGCTTCTCCAAACAGCTATCAAGGAACTTGCAGAACTGTCTGCCTTCATCAGAAACAAGCTGGGTTGGTAGATCATGGTTGACAGGGAAATTTTGTCTTACTGTTGGCAGTGCTTTTTCTGCTCTGATACTGTAGAGAGACCTTTTTTCATCAAAACTGCCTATGAACCTTTTTCATTGCCAATAGAGAAAAAACACCCAGCGAAGGAGGAAAGTTCCTTCTGAAATAGTCCCTCTCTCTTTCCTCGCAGGAGAGCACGGTCAGTTTGGAACATGCTAACTAAACTAAATCATTAATAAATTATTAATGCTTTGCAGGCGGCTTCTCTCAACTGGCTGAGGCAGGCAGGCTTCGATGGGGCGTATGTAACTTCAGCTCCGAATGTTAAAAATAGACATCCACTCTCAGAGGAAAAGGAAGCTTAACAGACTATTTTTCTCAGCCCAGTTTTAGTTCTATTATGTGCTATTTTGTCAGAGTGGATAGGACTTGTTATTTTGGATGTTGTGGGTGATCTGACTGAAAAACTACTTCTGTTTCCTTTCTGTATATCACAAGCTTCTTTGAACTGGAAGTCCAATGTTTGCCTTGTTACATTCTCATCAAGAAAAAAATATATGGGATTTATATGATTGTCTTGCAGGTTATATGGCAGACTGTTGTGCTTCAAACAAGCAGCCACTCTTCATGGTGACAGAATTTGTGCTTCACTAACAGGTAAAAACAGTTGAAAATCTTCCTTTCTGTCTTTATTGAACTAAAGATCAACAATGAGAAAGGCTAATTTGAACCCAACAATTCCTACCTTAACATTTTGAAGTCACCCTGCTGCACTGATTTGATGAAGGACCTGCTGGCAGAAGCTCTGTTGGTGTTTGAAGCACTTCCTGGAGCCCCTAGCTCATGTGCTTGTCATGAGCACACCAGGGCTTTAGGCCTGGACTTAAGCCCTCTTGCCTCCAGGTTCCAAAACTTGCTGACCCTGCAGACTCATTACATTTGGACCAACTTGGACTCAGGTCTTTTGGAAGCCCTTCAGCTTAAGACAATCTAAGGAACTATTGCTCCTGGAACAGCAATCTCAATTGCTCCCTGCTGGCCCTGCTGTCCAATTGCCTGACTTGACTTGGCAACAGTCTTGTCAAACCTCTTTAATGGTCTTGCAAAGAACTGAAAAGCGATGTATTGAAAATGCTATTTCTTTTAGCAACTGATTCTGTCTCCCTCCTATTTGGCAGCTTTTTTTCTTCCAACTTTGGGATTTATATATTCTGATTTGCTTAGAATGACTGATTCTCTAATAGTACACTTCAGATTCGCAGCAAAATAGGTATCCCTTTCTTTCTCACAACAGTGGAAAACCAAAATAACATTAACTTTCTATGGAGTTTTTAGATGAAAGAAAATTTACCTATCTGATACTAGTGCCTTGTGTGCATTATAGTCATGTACGAAGTATTTTGTACAGCAATAGCCTTCTGTGGTGGGATTAGATGAAATTAAAGTCTGATATTTAGTAGGCTGTGTGAAATAATATCGGTAATGATCTTTCATATTTGATATATGGTGCACAATGTTTTAGTTAAGGTAGTAGCCAGTTCCCTTGTCCAGCATTTAATTTTTAAATGGGAAAAGTAAATAAAAGCAATTAAGTATAGGGCAACATCATCAGAGGTCATAAATTGCTACTTTCTTGGAGAGAGAAAAAAAAAGTATATATCATGTTTCATATGATTGCAGCTCCTAGGGACCAGCGTAGCTACACAGCATCAATAGGGATTTTTACTAACAAAAGCAAAGTTATTTATTGCTCTGAATGATTTCTTTGAATCATAGAATGCTAGTAAACACTTCTTTCTCTCTCATATCTGTTAAAATCTTTCCTTCAATAGGTGTCCTTGACTGACATTGCTGTTTTGGCTGAGAAAACACATTATTTTTACGGAGTGTGAAGCAGATCTATTATGATATAAGATGAGAATCAACACTTTATTTTGGTTAAGATTTATATTTTTGTGTAACAAATACTGAGAGTCAGTTCTGTCTAGCTATTCAATGAGTATCATTCCTTAAGTTAAGGATTTTTTCATTGGAATGTGGTAGAAATTAACTTCCTCCTATTCTGTTTGTTTGTGGAGGTATATGACAATGAGTCCTGCAATGTCAGGACTCATTTGAATAGATATTCAAATGTTATATGGAAGATCTAGTAAACTCAACGATGAGCATTGTTATGTGTGTGTGAGTTAATATGTGGGAATGTGTTGTTAGGAGCCTAAGTCAGACCTGTGAGTAATAGTAAGAACTAAATTGTGACCTTATCTTTGCTTATCAGATTGGCTCTGTAGTTTTTTTAATATTGTATAGAGCATTTAAGTGTATAGGTGATGTATTTCTCCTGATGCTGATTTTGAACACACTGCTTCTACTTGAAGAGATGATGGCAGAGAAAAAACTGTTTTGTCTTAGGTGTATTTTAGTCCTTTCATTCCAAGACTCAAAGATTTATAAAGGTTTATAGGAACATTTTCTGAAATTGTATAGTGTTCCCAGAGCCTTGCCCTTCTCTCATTTCTGTGCATCATCACTCGCAGGTTTTGTGACATCTGGTGGCTGGCATATTTTGAGATATTTCAAAATTCCACATGAATCACTTTATTTGTCTCCTTATTGTTTTGAATGAACCATCTTCTCTGATATGCTAACATTTAAGATCTCTTGCAATTTATACTATTAAGCCATGAAGAAAACAATCAAATATAGTAACAAAGAAGAAAGTGGATTCTTTAGCTTGTGTTTTGCTGATATATTAGTTTAGAAGCTTTTGCCATCAAAACATGACCTTTTCTGTGTTTATTAAATTTAACAAATAATAAAAGTTCATGACCTCCTCAAAAGGTAATTTTGCTACCAGTAAATTTTTTTAATGATTAAAGAACTTTACAATGGAGGGATGTTGATGAGAGGAATAACATACTGCAAATGAGCAAGCTTTGTGCCAAATTGTGGCATTTGATTTGCTCACAGCAATAACCTTTCTTGCCCTAAGCAAGAAAGAAATGTGATAAAAATTGGATTTTTTTTTTCCAATTCTTATATCTTGCTTTGTATTTCTGTATGCTACCATCTATATGAATTTTTTAGGTCTGAGAAAAGAGTGTTGGCAAGTGGTCTGGCAAATAAACTTCCATTGGTTTCACTTGTTACTAGTGTTGATCTGCAGAAGATTTTGGTTTGTTCCAAGCTGAGGATTATCTACTTGTGACATTAAAGCAGTTGCACAGGTTGCTGTATCACCCTTTTTAGCTCACCTATCTGATGTTACTCAGATAAAATTAATCTAATAGTTATAACCAACTTTTTTTTTTTTTTTTTTTACTTTCCAGTATTTTTGTTTATAAAGGTATTCCTCATTTCCTTGATGCATATAGAATATACACAATGAGTGTTTTGAAGTTTATCTTTCATCTCTGAGAGAAGTGCAATGAGATCCAAGGTTTTCAAGGGAGCCTTAGACCAGTGAGGGAAGCAGCGCAGCTAATGAGATTGATTGCTGCAGGGAGAGCAGGAATGCATTTCTCACATGAGAAAGGAGGAGGAGTTTGTTGCAGCACATTAAGTGCAGAGGGCAAGTTTGCTCCATATTTTGAGGAGGCCACTTGCTAAACTTTCCTGATATCAGAAAATTTGTTTAGCTAAAATGGTCATGAGAGCTTATCTCAATTTTGCTGCTTGTGCTTCTGAAATTCTGTAGTTATATTAGCCCTCAAGCACAAACTTCTATTTGTAAGGATGTAAGAATTATGCATTAGCAAGATGCTGTGGTGTGAAACGCAGTAATATTTCTTTCCATTCTTTCCATGGTTTTTCATGCAGGTCTTGGTGGCCAGCCAAGCTTATCTTCCCCATGCACCCTAGTTGACAGGAGCAATGTTGGTTAGAAGGGAAGGATTAAGGCCAGATTCTGAAGCTTTACCATGCACTTAATGATATGTTGCCTTTGGGGCAATGCTGAACTGTTCAGCACATTAACAAACTGTTTTGGCTTAGATTAGAGGTGAAGTTCTGAACATAATGTGAACCTTACCGGATGCCTTCTGGATGACCTGGTGAGAACTCTATATTGTAGCAATATAGCTGGTTGCAATTTTGATGATGAGTGTATATACTGCCCTTACATTCTATGTCTCTCTTACAGCAATGTGTCAAATTTCACCTCAGAGGTAGCCTCATTTCAGAGATGACTTATGAGATGACAATAAGTTGACTTATTTTTTCTCTGTTTTATATATCTATATATCTATATATCTATATATCTATATATCTATATATCTATATATCTATATATCTATATATCTAT